>JAPDOI010001933.1:0-121221 GCA_029168955.1 Aplectana chamaeleonis
AAGTGTGCGCGACTCAATTGGAAGTATGCCGCGCTGTGGGAAACTGTGCACGAAACCGGTGCAATGATTCCGACTCGGAAGTGCGCGACGCGCCGGTAAAGTTGCGCCACCCAACTGGAAGTACGCCACGCGCTCTAGGAAATGTGCGCGACCCAACTGGAAATGTGTCACGCACTGTTTAAAGTGTGCGTGACCCAACTGGAAGTACGCCACGCGCTGTAGAAAGTGTGAGTGACCCAACTGGAAGTGTGCCACGCACTGTGTAAAGTGTGCGCGACCCAACTGGAAGTATGCCACGCGCCGTGGAAAGTAAGCGGGACCCGACTGGAAGTGTGCCATGCTCCGTGTAAAGTGTGCGGGACTCCACTGAAATACGCCACGCGTCGTGAAAAGTGTATGTGACTCAACTGGAAGTGCGCCACGAGCCGGTGAAAGTGTGCGGGACCCGACTGGAAGTGCGCGACGCGCCGTGGAAAGTGTGTGGCACCCTACTGAAAGTGCGCCACGTGCCGTGAGCGGCGTGCGACTCAATCCTCAACCGTGCGCCACGCGCCGTGGAAAGTATGTGGAACCCTACTGGAAGTGCGCCACGCGCCGTGGAAAGTGTGTGGAACCCTACTGGAAGTGCGCCACGAGCCGTGGAAAGTGTGCGGGACCGGACTGGAGGTGCTCCACGCGCCGTGTAAAGTGTGCGCGACCCAACTGGAAGTATGCCAAGCGCTGTGTAAAGTGTGCGCGACCCAACTGGAAGTGCTCCACGCGCCGTGGAAAGTGTGCGGGACCCGACTGGAAGTGCGCGACGCTCCGTGTAGAGTGTGCGCGACCCAACTGGAAGTACGCCACGCGCTGTAGAAAGTGTGCGCGACCCAACTGGAAGTGTGCCACGCACTGTGTAAAGTGTGCGCGACCCAACTGGAAGTGCTCCACGCGCCGTGTAAAGTGTGCGCGACCCAACTGAAAGTGCGCCACGCGCCGTGGAAAGTTTGCGGGACCGGACTGGAGGTGCTCCACGCGCCGTGTAAAGTGTGCGCGACTCAACTGGAAGTATGCCAAGCGCTGTGGAAAGTGTGCGCGACCCAACTGGAAGTGTGCCACGCACTGTGTAAAGTGTGCGCGACCCAACTGGAAGTATGCCACGCGCCGTGGAAAGTATGCGGGACCCGACTGGAAGTGTGCCATGCTCCGTGTAAAGTGTGTGGGACTCCACTGAAATACGCCACGCGTCGTGGAAAGTGTATGTGACTCAACTGGAAGTGCGCCACGCGCCGTGGATAGTGTGCGGGACCCAATTGGAAGTGCGCCACGCGCCGCGGAAAGTGTGCGCGGCCCAACTGAAAGTGCGCCACGCGCCGTGGAAAGTGTGTGGCACCCGACTGGAAGTGCGCGACGCGCAGTGCAAAGTGTGCGTGATCCGAATGAAAGTGCGCCACGCGCCATGTAAAGTGTGCGTGACCCAACTGAGAGTGCGCCACGCGCCGTGGAAAGTGTGCGTGACCCAACTCAAAGTGCGCCATGAGCCGTGGAAAGTGTGCGGGACCCGACTGGAAGTGCGCCACGCGCCGTGGAAAGTGTGCGTGACCCAACTCAAAGTGCGCCATGAGCCGTGGAAAGTGTGCGGGACCCGACTGGAAGTGCGCGACGCCCCTGCAAACTGTGCGTGAACCAACTGAAAGTGCGCCACACGCCTTGGAAAGTGTGCGGGACTCCACTGAAATACGCCACGCGTCGTGGAAAGTGTATGTGACTTAACTGGAAGTGCGCCACGCGCCGTGGAAAGTGTGTGGCACCCTACTGGAAGTGCGCCACGCGCCGTGGAAAGTGTGTGGCACCCTACTGGGAAGTGCGCCACGAGCGGAAAGTGTGGTGACCTGACTGAGAAAGACGCGCCGTGGAAAGTGTGCGCGTGACCCGGATCGAGAGTGCGCGCGACAGTGCAGCGGTGACCCAACTGAGAGTGCGCCACGCGCCGTGTCAAGTGTGCGCGACCCAACTGAAAGTGCGCCACGCGCCGTGGAAAGTGTGTGGCACCCGACTGGAAGTGCGCGACGCGCAGTGCAAAGTGTGCGTGACCCAACTGAAAGTGCGTCACGCGCCGTGTCAAGTGTGCGCGACCCAACTGAAAGTGCGCCACGCGCCGCGGAAAGTGTGCGCGACCCAACTGAAAGTGCGCCACGCGCCGTGGAAAGTGTGTGGCACCCGACTGGAAGTGCGCGACGCGCAGTGCAAAGTGTGCGTGACCCAACTGAAAGTGCGCCACGCGCCATGTAAAGTGTGCGCGACCCAACTGAAAGTGCGCCACGCGCCGTGTAAAGTGTGCGCGAACCAACTGGAAGTGCGCGATGCGCCGTGTAAAGTGTGCGCGACCCAACTGAAAGTGCGCCACGCGCCGTATAAAGTGTGCGGGACCAAACTCGAAGTACGCCACGCGCTGTAGAAAGTGTACACGACCCGACTGGAAGTGCGCGATGCGCCGTGTAGAGTGTGCGCGACCCAGCTGGAAGTACGCCACGCGCTGTATAAAGTGTGCGCGACCCAACTGAAAGTGCGCCACGCGCCGTGTCAAGTGTGCGCGACCCAACTGAAAGTGCGCCAAGTGCGCCACGCGCCGTGCAAAGTGTGGCCCGGTCACTGAAAGTGCGCCACGCGCCGTGGAAAGTGTGTGGCACCCGACTGGAAGTGCGCGACGCGCAGTGCAAAGTGTGCGTGACCCAACTGAAAGTGCGCCACGCGCCATGTAAAGTGTGCGCGACCCAACTGAAAGTGCGCCACGCGCCGTGGAAAGTGTGCGCGAATCAACTGGAAGTGCGCGATGCGCCGTGTAAAGTGTGCGCGACCCAACTGAAAGTGCGCCACGCGCCGTGTAAAGTGTGCGCGAACCAACTGAAAGTATGCCACGCGCCGTGGAAAGTGTGCGGGACCGGACTGGAGGTGCTCCACGCGCCGTGTAAAGTGTGTGCGACCCAACTGGAAGTATGCCACGCGCTGTAGAAAGTGTACACGACCCGACTGGAAGTGCGCGATGCGCAGTGTAAAGTGTGAGGGACCCGACTGGAAGTGTGCCATGCTCCGTGTAAAGTGTGTGGGGCTCCACTGAAATACGCAACGCGTCGTGGAAAGTGTATGTGACTCAACTGGAAGTGCGCCACGCGCCGTGGAAAGTGTGTGGAACCCTACTGGAAGTGCGCGACGCGCAGTGCAAGGTGTGTGTGACCCAACTGAAAGTGCGCCACGCGCCGTGTAAAGTGTGCGCGGTCCAACTGAAAGTGCTCCACGCGCCGTGTAAAGCGTGTGCGACCCAACTGGAAGCGGCGCGCCACGCGCTGCAGAAAGTGTGCATCGACCCGACTGGAAGTGCGCGATGCGCCGTGCAGGAGTGTGCGCGACCCGAAGCTGGAAGTACGCCACGCGCTGTGGAAAGTGTGCGCGACCCAACTGGAAGTGTGCCACGCACTGTGTAAAGTGTGCGCGACCCAACTGGAAGTGCGCCACGCGCCGTGGAAAGTGTGTGGCACCCTACTGGAAGTGCGCCACGAGCCGTGGAAAGTGTGCGGGACCCGACTGGGAGTGCGCGACGCGCAGTGCAAAGTGTGCGTGACCCAACTGAAAGTGCGCCACGCGCCCTGGATAGTGTGCGGGATCCAACTGGAAGTACACCACACGCCTTCGAAAGTGTGTGGGGCTCCACTGAAATACGCAACGCGTCGTGGAAAGTGTATGTGACTCAACTGGAAGTGCGCCACGCGCCGTGGAAAGTGTGTGGAACCCTACTGGAAGTGCGCCACGAGCCGTGGAAAGTGTGCGGGACCCGACTGGCAGTGCGCGACGCGCCGTGCAAAGTGTGCGTGACCCAACTGAGAGTGCGCCACGCGCCGTGTCAAGTGTGCGCGACCCAACTGAAAGTGCGCCACGCGCCGTGGAAAGTGTGCGCGACCCAACTGAAAGTGCGCCACGCGCCGTGTAAAGTGTGCGGGACCAAACTCGAAGTACGCCACGCGCTGTGGAAAGTGTGCGCGACCCAACTGGAAGTACGCCACGCGCTGTGGAAAGTGTGCGCGACCCAACTGGAAGTGCGCCACGCGCCGTGCAAAGTGTGCGTGACCTAACTGAAAGTGCGCCACGCGCCGTGGAATTTGTGCGGGACCCGACTGGAAGTGCGCCACGCTTTGTGAAAATTGTGTGGGACTCCACTGTAATACGCTACGCGTTGTGGAAAGTGTATGTGACTCAACTGGAAGTGCGCCACACACCGTGTAAGTACCTCCTGCAACTTGCTATGCTGTCGGTGTGAATTTAGTTGACTATAAATGAGCAATGCAAAACAGGGCTAGCGTTTTTTTTCACCCTCCTACGAAGTCGTGGGTTGGTGAGAAAGTGCCTGCACTATTTCTCTCAGTCGCCGTTCTTTCAAGAGCGCTCCAAATATGCTTCGATCTAGCATTTTCTGGTCGGAGGCTGATTTGGTTCTAAAAAGTTTTGTCCCATAGGTTCTTTATTGATTTACATACTTTGCAGAAGAAATGGTCATTGTTGTTGTATATGTAGTACTAATCGCCGGTATAATCCCAGTTACCGTCCTCAATTTTTTGGTGCTGCTTTACGTCACTAGTAGACAGAGTACACTATTGAAAGTTGGTTCTGCATATCATTCAATTACGAATAGGATCTGTGTCGCTATGGTAATGTGATGACTGATTAAAGGCATCAAACGCGCAAAAAACCGTATCTAATTTTTTGATGTTTTTGCGCAGCCAATGCTCTGACATACAGAATAAGACTGGAAAGGCTCCACAAAACCATCAACTTTTGCGAAAAAAACTCGTTTTAAAACGTCTCGAATTATTCTCTTCCAACCCCTCCGTCAATTTCGGTGTAGCTGGTGTAATACGTCGGAAGTTTTTTTCGCAACCGTCGGATGTGTTTTTTTCTTTAAACTTATTAAGTGGGTGAATTTTTACTTGCCTTTCGCTCACTGGACATTAATCTAAAAAAAGAAGTATATATTGGGCAAGTTTGTAGGAGAGAATTCCCCGAATTGAAAAAATTCAGATTCTGAATCATCTGCGCCTGTGAGGGCGCTTCTGTTCCTTGTGCTAGATGGTTGGTGAAAACTGGTGGCGGATCGTCATTTTGAACCACTCCAACTTCAGAACCTTATGTTTTTGAAGCGCGAAACCTCACCGCCGTGGTCCACCGGGCTCATTCATGAAATTGAGTCTGAAAAATGGACATTGGTTTTCAGCGCGAACGACGCCTTTAATTCTGTTAGGATGTCCTTGAGGTTCTCAATCACTTCAATCACCTTGGTTTGAGCATACTATTGTACATATTAATACAAAAAACATCAATCGGCTTGATCTTCTACATAATCTTCTTCGACCCACATCCTATCTAGCCGGCAGCCCGAAATTCAGATCTGCTCAGAAACCGAGGAGACTGCAGAGCGAAAGACTGTTCGACCTCGTTCTCGACTTCTCTCTGCGTTTTGAACAGCTTCTCTCTCGAGAGCATCTTGAAAGGAGTAATCCGGTAGTAATGGATCGAGAAGAGCAGGTTCAGTGTTGCATGTAAGCTCTGTCTCCCAACGCGGTTGGCGTACATGTCTAGCGGCCCTTATGACGGCCTTTTTTTGAACGAGCCTTCCCACGACTCGTATGATATTTTCCTGCTTATTGATTTACATTAAAAATTGCCTTCGTGACTGCCGCGCGACACGCGCGCCGAACGCGTGGGCGGACAGTCTCATTCGGACAGACTTTGCGTGGACGAGACAGCACGCCTCAGCCCAGTGCCAGCAATGTGTTCTGAGAGTGACTTCTGCCATGTGTATTTGAGAGTTGTCGGAGAGGAGAGAAAAGGTTCCTGCCAAATTTAGTCCAGTGAATGGTTGGGGCGGTTGCGGTATATCGTCGCTCGCATGAGAACCCGCCATCTCACGTTAGTTGAATTTCCAAACTGATTGCTCATTGTATCGAAAACGTCATAAGATCAGTGCAGTTGACCCGTGATTGGAGGTAAAAATGTATTCGACAGCATTGTCTGCTTCTGGAGCCACGCGCATCCGTACCAAAGCTGAAACCCGAGTGTGCAATATACAGGTGTCCGCATCAACAGGCCTTGATGCCCTTGGTCCTATACGACGTCAACGGGGCTCGCCGGATAAGAGTGGACCGACTGTCTTCGTGGGACCGTAAAGCTGGGCTCGAGTACAAGGTATTGCAGAAAAGTAACAGCCCAGCGAGTATTCCTAGTTGTTGTAATGTATTCAAGACTCATCGCCGGCCACGTTAGCTTCCAGGATTTTTGGCCAGTGAGTTCGGTTCAAAAGAGGCTCCGCTGTGTGTACATTCGAGTGCTTCTCTTTTGGAGATTATATACATGAGGTGTACAATTGCAGACGAGTGAGATGTTGGGATACAAAGTTGTGCTCACAAGCGAGTGGCTATGCTTTTTCTCGAGTGCTCGCTGTCAAAAGCTTCTGCAAAGTTCCCTTTTTCCCGCGGAATGCTTATCATTGTGTTCGCAATGTGATCCGGAGGTAGATTGCTGCAGTTGAAGAAGTGCTCGGTCAGAATGGGGCCTTGCGATTCTCGGGTGATTGCCACGTGGGACAATTGTATCAGAGTGGGCGCCACGTTTTGTTCACTTCGAACGGTGTCCATTTGCAGAAAAAGCCTAACTCACCTACGGCGTTCAATATTACAGACCTTCTCAAAAATGATATAGAACCTGTTCGCCCATCCATCGACTAGATTTGATAGAATTTTTTATCTCAAGTGTCTGGGGCTTTCAGGAAAGCCTTATGCTTTGAACCATGTTGAGGTATTCTTTGATAGGTGCCGTAATATTCGCTTGTTCTCATGTTCAACATTTGTGTTATCTTCCTGTACATCGCCGATTTGACGGAAATTGTCTCACTAGCACTTGCCGGAAACGGTATTCTGAAGACAGTTATGAACTCAGTGACGTCCTGCGTTTTCACAGTGGTGTTTTATTTCACATCATGCTTGGTGTTTCTGATGGGATTAAGTCTAGTGTCTGCATTTTTGAAAGGAGCATTTTTCACAATGTTTATCAAGAGGTTTGTGATTCCGTTTTTGCTTGGCCCTTAACACCATTTAGGGAAAGCAAGATCGATCTGGTGAATACTGGTGAAAAGTCGCGCCCATTATCGGGTCCTTAGAATGCCGGTGACTGTATAACTCATCAGAGGAGCCTAAGATGAATTGGAAAAGTAGAAGAACGGGAAAAGGGTGATAATTGGTGTAGCGTAAATAAGCTTCTGTTTCCAGTTCTCGATCACCCCTTGATTTTCCATCATCCAATCGATTTTAAGACAATCGATGAAATGTTAGAGGGAACTGATAAGCAGGGTCTGTAGTGGATCCAACGAATCGTCCGTTTTTTGCGCCCTCATTTACCATATTTTTTTCTAATTGTAAAGGTCATGAGGATGAATGTTTTCAGAAGAATCATCATACCTATTTCCTTCATTTTTTTTCATTATTTCCCGAATTGGAGGTACTTGCTCAAGCGATTTTGTGTTCCGTCTTGCCCAAGTACTCACATTGGATAACAATTTCTCCGCAGATTTTCAACTATGTTATGGATACGTTTCCGTGAGATTCAATTGCTTTTTTTTGGAAAATGTACTCTTATCAAATGCGTTTTACTCATGGGGCCCTACCCTTGCTTTTGGAGGCTTTGGGCAGCATAATTATTCACGAAACCTCCTCTTTACCTCCTGATTATACACCAGCTAAATGAAGACGTCCCGCTATGTCTTTGCTGCCGCTTGGTGCGTGAGTCAGAGACTCGTATGCAATGCCGCGTCTTTGACGCCTTTGACGCGAAATTGCGGGCTAAAAATTCCCGAGCGTTTCGATTGTATTTTATTCATTTTGCGCTTCTCTCACTTGTTTACTGCATAAAGTCACTAATAATCTAATCCTCTTGTCAAAGTCAGTGCTCGTTATGCCGTGTTGGTAATAATTCAGCAAGTAAAGATCTGAAAAATAATCAGCTAGTGGAACTTGGAAAATTTTCAACAGGGTAGGTCCCGCAATGATACAGTGTACAGAGCCGCGGCGTGTATAACTGCTCTATGCGAGCTTCCAGCGCGTTCCTCTGCGACAACTGTTCCTTTTGGCATGCCTCAGCACAGATAGGTTTCACATAAGTAGTAGTTGTTTTGCCATTTCCGCAGCGTCTCGTCGGTGTATAAGTAGGGTCTTAAAGGCAGCATACACGCTCGCAAACATGGTTGAGATATCAGCATAAATAGGCCTGCACGGCCCCTACCATGTCGTGAGCGACGTTTGAAGCGTTGCAAACCATCCAGGATGACAGTATTTGACCATCCCTGTCACGCACGCCCGTATTTTCACACCCCTTTGAGTAACAGAATGAAAAGTTGAACTTGAGAAAAAATGTGGCAACTTAGAGTGATAGCACTATCAAAGGGGAGTGCACGAGAGAAACAGCTCGATTTACTTGAATATTACCTGTCTAATCACCCATAAACTCTCATCCACTTTCGAGAATGCCGCTCTACTTCGGCTGGCTTTTGGAAATGGAGGATTTCATCAGTGCACAAACATGTAATATCCAGGTAAATCGAGCTGTTTCTCTCGTGCACTCCCATTTGATAGTGCTATCACTCTCAATTATCACATGTTTTCTCAAGTTTAACTTTTCATTCTGTTACTCGAAGGGGTGTGAAAATACGGGCGTGCGAGACATGATTGCTCAAATATTGTCATCCTGGATGATTTTTATCGCTTGAGACGTCGTTGACGACATGGTAGGGGCCGTGCGGGCCTATTTATGCTGATATCTCGACCATGTTTGCGAGCGTGTATGCTGCCTTTAAGAAACTTGTTATGATGTGGAGGGAAAGAAGGGATGATTATACACTCTTACACTTACACAGCGTTTTACATTATGTGACTCATTGAAACCCTCTGAACTATCGGATAACTGGAAGGCGATCGCACTCTACCCTGTGTCCCGTGGAGTTTTCATTGCCAGTTTGGTCAGAGAAAAAGCAGAAAATCTGCTGTTCTGCGGAATAGGGATTCGCCGATGGCAGACACTGACCTCGACTTATTGTGCACATGCAACATCAATACTCAATGTCTATCTAAGGCCCCTCCGTCCCCCTCTACAGGGACATCACCATTGTCAGGGTCCGCAAAAAGTTATTGCAGGTATGAAAAGCATCTTAAGTTATAGAGCCCATTTCAGTATATTGATAACTTCTTCTGTGGTCTGCATTTTATTGTCTGTATATTTTTGCGGTAGCCTTCAAACAGTTGCGTCGTCTTCGAAATGATGCCATATTGTCAACCACTATCGCCATGATTGGGGAGGCAGAAGCTTCTATCTTCAGACAAGGCTGTCTCATACTGGCTTGTTCCCTGGCAGGTTTCAGCAACCTATTTCTTTCTAGACCCTATATCAGCACAATATAGAAAGTGACATTGATGCCGTACAAAATCAATTTGGGGTTTTGCAAGAACATAGTTACCGATTTTACTGAGCTCGTCCCTCAGCGGGCAGACATTTGGCATTCCAATACCTTTGCCTTGTATGGGCAGCGGAGTTATGGTAGATTAGGCTACTATTCTCACGCAATGGCGGGTAAGTTCCCGAGAAGGAAACACCTGAGTTGATCGTCTGGTCTCTTTGGAGGGACATCTCACCGTTTTCCGTTCAGGTCAATCACAACGAATGACGTTTCAAACAGTTGCTTGGCTGGTGAGAACAAGGGAAGACGTTCTTCGGGAAAATGTATTCGCCTGACACGATTAGACCATTAGCGAGGGAAAATCCGTCGTCGTTCTCGAGAAGTTACCCACTACATAATGCGTGCGATTTCGAAGGCCGTCGCGCGATTTTGAAAAAATCACCAGTTTCTAAGGCAGGATGCAACAGTAACATTTGTTGACCGAATTCACTGAGATGTCCTGCTTTAGAAAAGCATGGAACCAAGCTAAATCGAAACTTAAAGGCAGTGGTCGCGATGAAATATTCTTGTCTTCTTTTCCTCTCTGAACCCTCTTCTGGGTGTAGAGTAGTAGGACCTATACGAAATAATCGCGAAAATACCGCTGTTTCGAGCCAAGTTTCAAGCCTGAACTTTCTTGTCTTCTGATGGTGGACGAGCCCGCTCCACGTCATCGGCTTCGATGATTTCTAACATCAAGAACATTCTCAGATAGAGACATCACACTTCCCGCGGTACCACTAGCCGACTTCCCGTAACCCTTCTCGCGGAAAGCCAGTAGATCAATCGCGGGCAGTCGGCAGCGCCATTTCGTTGACTGCCCGTACACGGTGAACAGGCACTCTGCGGCCCTTCTGCCACCGCCTTACGGCTAATCTGATGACTGACAGAAGACAATCGTAAAGCAGTTTGCGGCACATTCAAAGATCACCCTTTAAAGACAGCATACACGCTCGCAAACATGGTCGAGATATCAGCATAAATAGGCCTGTACGGCCCCTACCATGTCGTGTACGACGTTTGAAGCGCTGAAAACCATTAAGGATGACAGTATTTGACCATCCCTGTCACGCACGCCCGTATTTTCACACCCCTTTTAGTAACAGAATGAAAAGTTGAACTAGAGAAAACGTGTGGAAACTTAGAGTGATAGCACTATCAAAGGGGAGTGCGCGAGAGAAACAGCTGGATTTACTTGAATATTACCTGTCTAAACACCCATAAACTCTCATCCACTTTCGAGAATGCCGCTCTGCTCCGGCTGGCTTTTAAAAATGGAGGATTTCATCTGTGGACAAACTTGTAATATCCGGGTAAATCGAGCTGTTTCTCTCGTGCACTCCCATTTGATAGTGCTATCTCAATTATCACACGTTTTCTCAAGTTTAACTTTTCATTCTGTTACTCGAAGGGGTGTGAAAATACGGGCGTGCGAGACATTATTGCTCAAATATTGTCATCCTGGATGATTTTTAGCGCTTGAGACGTCGTTGACGACATGGTAGGGGCCGTGCGGGCCTAGGTATGCTGATATCTTGACCATGTTTACGAGCGTTTATGCTGCCTTCAAGTAAAGATCTCTTAAAACGAATTTTGAAAAATCCGCTCCTGAGGATTTCATCCTGAACTGCTCTTGACAAGTAAAGAGTGAGCTTCTACGGGAAGCTTCCTACACTCACCGCTTCTTGCAGCCTTCCCATTCGCAGATGCCATTAACGGACAGTGGTTTACCTGCCCAAGGCCAGCGTCGCACACAGCGCGGGTTTTAGAAAGAGTCTCAGCACAGCGTTCTCTGCTCAACAATCGTTCATTGGCTCCACTCTAGTATGTGGTGCAATGATGATTCCAATGTGGGAATCGATGAGTGAGTGTCCGATGACCCCCAGGAATAGCCGACTGCCCGTGGACACTCCGCGGAGAAACGGTAAAGCCTCTCTCTATGCGGGAAGTGGGGCGCTATGCCACGCCCACAAAATTGGAGCCGCGCGAAGTCGACCAGGCCGACTTGGCCGGCGGGAAGTGGGCTGTTTTTATATGAGTAGCTGGCTCGGAATAGATCGCAGTCTCATGCCGAGCAGTCAAACATCGTCGACATTCAGTTTTTTGAATGTCGACGATTTTTGACTGCTCGGCATTAGACTGCGATCTCAAAGCACCACGGCGGCACGTTCTGTTGTTAGCCTCCTCTCATACTTGTTCTTTTCCACCTCATGTGCCACTCATCGACTTTAGCATGATCACCGTCCAATCGTCCGTATAACTGGTGATCATGCTCAGGGACGGTGAGTTTTCCCAATTTTTCGCCGTCTTCAATTGTTTCGATGGTAATTTGGGTGTCATCGTATTGTGTAATGGGTAAATTGCGTATCGATACTCAGCGGAAGATAAATGTTCAATTAGAATGATTTTTCCCTTAAAAAAGAGAAAACAAGTATTCTAATTTTTTTGGTAGCGCGAAGATTGTGCAAAGTTTCACACCTCCTGTAACTTTCACCCAACACGATGGCACTCAAACCAACATCGAAACAATTGAGGAGGGCCAAGAATCGTCCTATCGCCTCTCAGCATGGTGGCGGGTCATACGGACGATTGGACGGTGGTCATGCGAAAGTCAATGGCTGGCACATGTGGTGGAAGAGAACATATGAGAGAGGGCAGCGCCACCTTGGTGCATTAGAGGTCGTCTATACCTCCGCCGTCGAGCGGCGCGGCGAAGAGCAGTCCTACATGATCGCTTTTGTTGCGCTGCGTGATCGATTTTATAGGATTGCACTGAGCCACGCCGCTCGGCGAAAGCTAAAAGGCAGTGTTCACAATGAAAATCGTTTTTCTGTTGTTCCGCCTATCTTGAAAACGGCCCCATGCTGATTCCAATGGTGTCTCTGAAATCATACAAGACCTTCTGTGAACGCAGGTATGGTCCCTCAAAGATTGAGCTATGGAAACATGGTGGACGAGTTGTCCGAGGCTTGTAACTTCCGTCTTTTGCAGCCGATCTATGCGAGATGACCTGAGTAAAGAGAGAAGTTGAGAATGAAGGGAAGAACGGGGCTAATGATTGAAAACCATCGCTCATCTCACGATCTCGAGCATTCATTTGTTCACGTCGGTGGGCGTGTGATGCGCTTTTGGGGTTTTCAATGCGCTCGAAATTGCAACTTCGGGCTCTTTTGGGGCTCTTCCTGGCTCGTTTTCATGCGTTCTTTCGACGTTATCGTTACAGAGTGTCCCTCCACTACCCAATCCTAGTGGGATTTCGAAAACTTTTTTCATCGTGAACACTGCCTTTAAACGATCTCTTGGACCTCGATTAGAGTCTCACCGCTGAAAAGAGTGGCAGCATTTAGTTGAAGAGTAACGATCATGCGGCTCCGCGCGATCGATCCTCCTCCATTGCATGCTGCCGCACTTTCCAGCGGCGGGACTCTAATTGGGTCTTTACGGTAGCATCGAGTTTGGGTGGAGATGGGAATGTCTGCACTCCCAAATAGAGGTACTGTACCTTCGTGAAGCAAATGCCAATATCGATTCTAGGAAGTCGTCACATGACGTGCCTATTTGTCTGATGATCGTGCCTTCAGGCTTCTTTTTCAGTTCGGTGTGGTAGCACGAATCGCCTTTCGGTCAGGTATTCGTGGATTGTTGGAGTCGGAAGTTAGCAGACTGGTTGAGGCGACGGTGAACGACATTTCCCACATCGGTATCCCCTTGGTTATAATTATATCGAAAGATTATCGCAAATATTTTCGCAGCGGATTCTCGCGTTTGCTCAAAACTACTGTCTCATTTTCTTTTTCAAAGGTGACTGTTTTTTGAGGACTGAGAGAGTAAAATCCTGCTGTATTACAATTTATGCTGTAAAGACACGAGTGAACACAGTTCTCCTCACATACATCTTATTAAATAAATTTGTCTGTGGTGTTGGTCAGCGCAATAACAATAAATAAATAAAGAATATTGTCGTCGTTTAACAATCATCACCTTGAGTTTTCAAACATATCAGCACTTACATAGTCTGATGATACATTCATTACCCGCCGAGACAGGTGCTGACATTCTTGCGGGCCTTCGAGAAGTGTTACGCCTTCCTTCGTCGCATATTTCTGTAAATGGTCACTTAGAACATGTTGATCAGATTTTCTGAATTCGAATCCCTTTGAAAAAAATCCAGGTTTTCTGAACCCTTAAGTGGTTCTTCCCACAAAATTCCTACACCTATCACAGTCTATGTTCAAGAAGTAACGCCATCATAAAGTTGACTGCGAATGTGAAGACGTGCAAAACATAATTGCGTCGCGGGATTGTGTACAGACGCTGAAGGTCAGAACTGAGCCTCTCCTTTTTTCTGGTGAAACTTTGCGTTACTTCAACCTCGGAGCACAATAGTTCAACTCCTTAAGGGCAGTGTTCACGATGAAAATCGTTTTTCTGTTTCCCCGCCTATCTTGAAAACGGCCGCATGCTGATTCCAAAAATGTCTCTGAAATCGTACAAGACCTTCTGGGAACGGAGTTATGGTCCCTCAAAGATTGAGCTATGGAAACATGGTGGACGAGTTGTCCGAGGCTTGTAACTTCCGTTTTTTGCAGCCGATCTATGCGAGCTGACCTTAGTAAAGAGAGAAGCTGAGGATTAAGGGAAGAACGGGGCTAATGATTGAAAATCATGGCTCATCTCACGATCTCGAGCATTCATTTGTTCACGTCGGTGGGCGTGTGATGCGCTTTTGGGGTTTTCAATGCGCTCAAAGTTGCACCTTCGGGCTCTTTTGAGGCTCTTCCTGGCTCGTTTTCATGCTTTCGTTCGACGTTAACGTTACAGAGTGTCCCTCCACTACCCAATCCTAGTGGAATTTCGAAAACTTTTTTCATCGTGAACACTGCCTTTAAGCATCGATAAGTTTGAGGAGTTGAACTGTGAGGCTCCATAATGGTCCTTGATCGAGCCCTCACTGAAAGTGGTCAAGGCGGTATACGCTAGAGTGATTCAAGAGGTGCCTACTGTCTTATTAACGATGGGCTTAGGTGGTTCTCGGACTATCCCGCTCTACAGGCCTCATACACGACGAATCTACAGAGTTGAAGCTGCGGCGCCGCTCACATTGACGAGTAGCATCATGGCATGCTATATCGATTACGGCAGCGATCGACGCTGCGTGAAGGGCTATGATATTGACGCAGATTATTTTAGCACCGCGGTTATTTCGCGTCAAGCTTAAGGGATCTGCGGTGCTGCAGCGGCCTGCTAATTTTGGCTGAGCGTCAGCCTTGACACAGCGACGGAATCGTTATGTAATACTGTTGTCGCGGTGTCGGTTGCCGCTTGCTAGAGGTGACGCAGGGCCGTAGCGACGACAAAACACTGCGGTGCTCTTTCGTCGCCTTTCAAACTGCGTCGGATCACTCGTCTATCACCGCCGATGAGGACGACGCACGGCTTTATCCGCTGTTTTTTTGGTCGGTTGCGACGAGTCGCAACGTCCCGGGAGGGTTCGAAGGATAACCATGTGGCTGCGTAACCAAGCGCTATCCCTCACTAAAAAGTACGCAGGTGGTTCGGAAGCTCAATGGATTAGCTCGAAGAAATGAACTCACTGGCGGTACACAAGATACTGATTGTTTGACATGGACCCTCGAAGTAGCAAAGGACAGTAGTTAGCGGGGACACAATTGTTCGAGAAGGGCTCCCTAACCAGACCATACGTGCAGGTACATCCATCAACGCACTGTTGATAGCAGAGCTGAAACGAAACCTTTGCTACTCTCTCCTGTAGCCTCCGATAAGATCCCATATTTCAGAGCCACATTTACTTTGTTCCTTCGTTTGTGGATGCGAAGCGAGAAAAACAAAGCAAAAAATTTTAGGGGGGAGAAGGAGACGCGGCATCGATTGCACGCACGCACGCAATTGGCGGAATTGAATCTCCCCCTCCCCCCGGAATAGAGGATAGAAGTGTAGTGTCATAACACTTACATAGTTGGGCGAGTTACAAACTGGTTCACATGGAACGCAATCGACGTAAACTTGTCCATCTGGGCAGCCTTAATAAAGGAGTCATCAAAGCGACTATAACGCAAAACGTAATTTTAGAACCCGCCTCTATAGGTGAATCTTTGCCCAGGATAAGGTCTGAAATTAGGCATCCAATCGGTGAGAACTCGAACAGGAGGCTGATACGGTGTGTACGGCGAAGGAGGAGACTGATTCGGCGTGTACGGTGGTGGAGCAGGCTGATATGGCGAGTAAGGCGGAGGAGGGGGTTGATTCGCTACGTAGGATGGGGGAATGCTCCTGGGACAGGAATCCCTGAAAGAAAGTGCACTGATGAATGTTCAAACGCATAGAAACCGACGCTACTATAGTCTGAGCACTCACCATAGGATGCAAGACCGTTGATTTCTGTAGAACCCAGGCATACACTGACAAACGTTTGGTAGACAAGCATAGCCGCAATTCTTGAAGTTTGTAAGAAGGGGTTGAGGAAAAAGTAGTCGTTAGTAAATTGAGATCTCACAGGATAGGGATTTCCGCATGATGGCTCGCACATGGATCCGCATTGCATCATCTGCTCATATGGTGGACATGACGGAGGTGGAGGTGGTGGCGCTGGTTGTGCTTTAAAGTGAGGACATCATCCCATTAATTTTAAGGGCAAGTAACTTGAAGGTTTAAGGTCAAGAATTTGAAAATGTGGCGTCACACTAGGTCACCGGCCGGAAGACCAGCCATGAATTTCCTTGAAATTCCTACCGTTTTTTTCCCTTTTTTGATAACTCTGTTCAAGGCGGTCCATGTGGGAATCCAAAGAAATATTGGGAGACAGCGTAGTGTGATTTTTTACTGATATGTCACATGGCTAACTCTTGAACAAGATGCATAGGCAAAATTAGGCATGGAACAGTGAATTCGAAATACACGTGAATTTAGCAATTGCGGCATTATGAGCGAATGTGTCCATGTTGTCGCACCTGCACGCCTTTGTAACAAGTGTGCCAAGTAGCACTTCGGGAAGGATCTCTATCTTCAATCTGAATAACTCCTTAGATTCCCAAACTGAGTAACATGAACAGAGTTAGGACAAAAAGGCGGAAAAATAACACTCTCGCGTTTTTTTTTCGCCTCGAAACGCAAAAATTATTACCAGTTCTGTATTGCACACTCTCTGCTAGCTGCAGGAGTCACTCCGAGACTGAATTTTTGGCTTCCCATGATATCTTGCGGCGAAAACACAGATTCAGAATGTTATTACGCTCAGGGTATTAACGAGTTATTCTAAACTTTTTCCTACTTGGTATCCGATGGTAGTATTTGAAGAGCAAACAAGTTCCTTTCACAACTCTAACTGAGAGTCGTCGAGTAACCTCCATTCAGTGACATGCAGGAATACGGCGGCTGGGGTAGTGACGTGCGAATTTCCCTGTTTTCTCGCAACAATTTGAATCGAAGTCGTGGCGCGTGCGTGCGGCGTCGCGCTCCCTGACTCCTACCGCCGTGCGCATGCATGGCATCCCTGAACCCACTGGTTCTGGTCTCATGTCCAGTAGAGTGTTGGAACGAATAATTGTTTTGAATATTCGAATAAGCCAATAACCCGAATAATCCACTTTTTTGAATATTCGAATTATTCGTATAATCGAATAAACGAATATTTGGGCAACACTCTCTCAGGCAAACAATCGCTCCGAGCGGTACCGGAGAGCTACTCGAGCGGCGCTGCCTCTTCGCTCCGAGCGAAAATTAGCCATCTACTCGGGCCACAGCAGTATCGCTCGGAGCGATCTTCGGTCCCAACTGGCAGTGCGGTCTCTGTTCGGGCGATTTTCGAATTGCTATTTTTTCTTTATTTCCGCCTCTTTTGGAGAGGATTAAGCCTGTTAAGAGGATAAGGTACCTGTTACAGCCTGTGGGTCAGGAGGTTAATCCTGCCACAGGCCGCAACAAGGATACCATCCCAGCATGGTCCGCAATGAGGAAGCCTTCCCCACCGCGGGCCATGGGGAATCCCCTCTGCCGCCAAAAATTGTTATCCTGAGAGTGATCCGAGGTCACCTCTCAAGAGTGGCCTCGAAAGGCCAACTACCCGTCTACACGAGACGAGCCGCCTTTTATACCCGCTGGATTGGTTGTTCTTTGAGTGATAACGTGGCTCGCACGTTATCACTCAAAGAACAACCAATCCCGCGTCTCTCTATCTCTGGCGTTGGCACCGCTGTGGCCCCGAGAGCGACCGGAGAGCGACCGAGGGGCGAACTGGCACCGGACAGGGACCGCGGTGCCAGTTGGCCCCTCGGCCGCTGTCCGGGCGATGACGTCATAACTGGGAGGAGCCGGTCCCGCTCGGAGCGATGGTTTGCCTGAGCTATTGCGTATTATCCCATTCAATCCACTCAGGCAAACTGGGGCGTCGACAACAGGTTGGTAAGTTGTCATCTCATAAACTGCTCCCTCTTGACAACTCAAATCTTTTGTTAGCCTGAGAATTCAGGTGAAGTCCACCGGGAAAGTGGACGAATAGCATCACCTTGAACCAGTTCCATGAGAATACGCATAGAAATGATACATTGTGGCCGTTTTCGCGAGAGAATTTCATGTTCCTCAAGTGTAGCTATACTTATCCGTCGCTCGAAATTTAAACTTTTCTCTATAACTAAAGGTGAAATGGGCATTCCTAGCGTTTTGACAAAATCCTACGAGCAGTTTAATATATTGTACTTGCTGGGAGCCTTTGGATTCAGGCGAGCGACCAAAGGATCAACCGAGAGGTCGAATACCTACCTATCTGTAGCTGTAGATCTGAAGTCCTACCTCAGACGCCTTCTGATTTCGATAGACGCCGAATCCCACTGTTCCGCTCAACAGGAATCGTTACTTTGTTGCTGGTCTAGCTAGCGAGTTTCCTCGCTGGTTGCGGCATTTCTTTTTTCCATCTATGACCACGTTCTGATAAAAAAGTTTTCTCGAATTTCAGCAGAGTTCAGAAGACAGTTGTTCCAGTAATAACATCTCTTAACTTATCCTCCAAAGCTCTAGAGAAGGCGATCCCGCCAAAACGTGCTTAAAAGCATCGTTCACGCTAGAAACCACTTTCCATTCTCGGGTTTGAGTTCATGAATGGGCTCAGTTGACTACAGTGGAAAAGTTCGGCGCGTCAAAGACGTAGGGTTATGGGGTTGGAGGGAGTTAAAGATGACGCTTCGCTACCAGTTCTCACCAGCCATCTATCACTTCTTCTTAGAATCTTGATGCGACTGTCGAATAACATGAAAATCTGTTACGGTAGAGACTCTACACGTAGAGAAACTCTGAAAGTGACATTAACGAGGTCTCCAAATGAAAAAAAAAACTTCAAAAACGATTTTGGCGCGAAAATTGAATTTTATCTTACAGTGTGTTCAGACTGATTTTACTTTACAATTGAAGGTCTTTCATGGGCCCTTTCGACATTTCCGTTTAACAGGGAGGCCAACGTACACAAAAACATTCGAAAAATAATATACGGTTTTCCATGCGTGTGCATGCCTCTGAGCAGAATGAAATCGTCTCTCAACCACATGGTCTAGTTCAACGGCAATGCTACTACTGTTTCATAATGCCAAGCTCCATCGAGAGTCGTGCATGGAGGTCGAGAAATTTCATCGCCCGCGTAAGCCGAAAACATTTTTTCGTTTAAATAGTGCCTTTGATCTGGGCATCTAATTCCCATTTTTTCGCTGGAACGGTGCCTTAAACTTAGGAATGTGATGCTATCTGACGAATTTTTGAAGTGGTTTGAAAATGCAGCTTACCGACACGTGACATTTTTGAACAGATTTCGAAAGAGCACTCTCATTTCATGGATACAGCTAAGAATTCCATAGCGAAAAATTGCTCCGGCAGATAACAGCTGTATTAGCATCATTTCAGACCGGCCGAAAAAATGACGACCCCCCCCCAGAAAAAAATTCCTGCTTTCTTCAAATAAAAAACGACCCCGTCCAGCGTTGGAGCGCGGACCAACGTGGGTTTGAATCCGAGGAAAAAACGAACGTACCATAAGAAGGGTAAGCACACCTGCCTGATACGAGGCATATAAGATTTGAAGTGACCTGAAATACTTCCTTCTTAATGCTGGCTACGAATGAGAGAGACATTCTCTCACCTGAATAACATTTGAAGGTGTCCATTTTGTAGAAGAAGCTCCACCGTCACTGCTGTTCCCTTAACATATGTATGTCGCTTTAGTGATGCTGGCAGTAGAGCAAAAGAGAAACGTATCATAGATTCATCGAACCATTAACTTGTTTCATCATCAAGTTTTACTTGATTGTTTGCTTGATATGGGAATTTTGAGGTCATGTCATTCTGTTTTATCTGTTTTGATGCAAGTGACAATAGTACGCGTCCATTGAATAAAACAAAAAAATTATTAATTCCTAATTCCTCACCGACGTTTCGCAAACCCGACTGACGAAACCAAGAGAAAAGATGGGGCATACAATTTTGCTGGTGGGTTCTGGTTATAGTGCATGCCGCGGCGCCTTCTCGCATTTTCCGCCATTTTTCAGTGACCCTCTTCAAAGTTCATGTTTTCCTGATCTGAAAAATATTTAAGGATTTCAGCGAAACGAGCTATTCAGAGCTACAATGCTTGGTAGGGTAAAGTCTTCTCAAAAATATGCGAAAAAATTTTTAGTGCGCGATACAATATGCAAATACTGCAAAGTACACTAAAAACTCTATGTTTACTGTATAGTTTGATCTGGATGTCAAGTTTGAAGCTCTTCTGCTCGAACTATGAAGGCAGCGTTGACAGTATTCATTGTTGGTGACTTTCCTTTGTCAAGTTATAGGAAAAGAGGAACCTCGGCTCTCTGAGTCGAAAGAACGGCGGAAAACGAGCCAGGAATGGCGAAAGAACGACTGCGAATAAGCGTTCTGTCCAGCGATTTCAGTGAATCACCGAATCACAAAAGTCGACTCATCATTTATGTTTAAGCCACCGTCCACCATTCTTCAAAGCTGTTTTCTCCAAAAAGTAAGGAGCCATAGCTTGTGAAACATCTAGATGGTCTTTAGCAAAGGCTATCTCATCTATTTAGCCCAAATGATGGTGTCAAATTTTCCCGACACTTGTCTTTAACAAGGGAAGTACGCAAAGCGACTGTCGCATCTGCAATAGCGAATTTTATTTCTAG
This sequence comes from Aplectana chamaeleonis, assembly GCA_029168955.1. Lineage (NCBI taxonomy): Eukaryota > Metazoa > Nematoda > Chromadorea > Rhabditida > Cosmocercidae > Aplectana > Aplectana chamaeleonis. The sequence goes on from JAPDOI010001933.1 coordinate 20,680, forward strand.
AATCTCTTGGACATCTATAGTGAAAATGCGCAATATCCCGTCTCGAGCTGCTGGTTCTAAGAAGCCAGAACCTGGAGACGGTCGTATATTATACTTTTGCACCTTCCCAAATGCGCCGTAATCTTCGAAAAATCTGGAAATAAACCTCAGGGAAACAGTGTTTAGTTCCGATTAAAGGAAGTGTTCACGATGAAAAATGTGTTTTAGTTCCCACTAGGAATGGGTAGTAGAGGGGCACGCTGTAAAGTTGACGTCGAAAGAACGCATGTAAGCGAGTCAGGAAGAGCCCAAAACGAGCCCGAAGTTGCCACTTAGAGCGCAAGGCAAACCCCAAAAGCACAATGCCCGCCCACCGACGTGAACAAATGAATGCTCGAGATTGTTAGATGAGCGATGGTTTCCGATCAATAGCCCCGTTCTTCCCTTTATTCCCATTTTCTCTCTTTACTCAGGTCAGCTCGCATACATCGACTGCAAAAGACGGAAGTTACAAACCTCGGACAACTCGTCCACCATGCTTCCTAAGCCCATTTTTTGAGAGACCAAAACTCCGTTCCCAGAAGGTTTTGTACGATTCCGAAGACACCAATGGAATCAGCAAGGGACCGTTTTCAGGATAGGAGAAAAAAAGAGAAAAACTATTTCAATCGTGAACACTACCTTTGAGCCTCTGGACAGAGTTTGAGTGAAATCACATCCTTCGAACTTTGAATTTAGATATAGCGTTTTCGACTTTTACGGATTATTGGTTGAACGTTTTCTTCCACCAAATAGGGGGTTCTGAGAGCGTTTGAGAAAAACGTTCGAGATCTGACCTAAAATTTTTGCAAGGGGGTTATTTTATGCGTTGATCACGAGGCTTATTTGTCAATTTTCGATAACTTTCTGCTGGATTCTTCGAAACTTCTTTTTCTTTTCGGCTTCTTTCTATCGGACAACTTGGAGAAGAAAACGCGATTCTTGAGATTTTCGAAATGCTACGATAGGTATCGCTCAATTTTTGGGAGTTTTTTAAAGTGCTTAACACGAAGTTAAGGCTCGTTTGTCGATTTTTAACAGACTGTCGTAGATTACGGTGGGCATACGGTAGTTGGTCAAAGTGTCCGTTTTGGCGCAGAGTTTCTCTGCGGGGGTAATGCGGGGTGGTGAATACGGTCTTAAAATTCACTTGCGGTTTCTCGGAATATTAAAATTGAACTGGAATGCTCTTCATCTGTTTTAAGGTTCCAAAGAAAGTTGAAGCTAGTTATCAGACACGAGAACGCGCCGCTGCATTCAGTCTGACCAAAACCAAGGAACGGTGTTGTATAAAGATATCATACAGAGATAAGGAGGTAGATTATAAAGCTTTCTTCCGCAAATATCACGGAGAAACAAGGATAGTAGAAACGCAAACCCACCTTTACTTTTCTGGGCTGCGACCGTTGTAACATAGAGAAGGGATGCCTGAGTGTGAAAATATACTCTTATTAAAATCACTTATTTCATTTGTGTGCGTGAAAATATAGTACTATGAGCATTGATCTATCCCAGAAATGGATTTCTGCAATTCACTATCGTATTTTTCTGACAGAGGATCCAACGACTTCAGCTATTATACGTTTGAAGGTCGCAATAACTCCATTAGATCAGTTCTCCACGGTCACATGCAAGAAGCAGTAAAAATTACCGAAGCCAACTTAGGTAACTTAGTAAAGGGTTCTCATGTGAAAGATCTCGGTCTATTCAGCCTTTTGCCCATCATTCGCTCCAGAAACCATTTTGCGCTCCGAAACGTTGTGTATTTTGAGAGATGGGTTCGATTGAAGTAGCAGACAACAATTACAAGATGATTTGCGGCGCGCACAAGTAAAGTCTGATCGACTACACTGTCCGCACTCGCAGTCGGCGGGTATGTTGATCGGCCGTCGCGAAATCATTTCTCGGACCTGTGAATCGATCAACAGGAATATCATACGACTAGTCAATACGATACCAGTCAGCTTTACTTAGTAGGGAAAAGCTCGTCTGAAAAATGTTGTATATTCTATCGATTTCCACCCAATAGTAATGACTTACTGACTTAATCGGTTGGCTTTCGCCTGACGCGGTCATTCCGCATCTTCACCGAGGTGTGATAGTAATATAGAATTTATTGATCGGTTCTTTCCTTTCTGAATTGTAGAGCGTTGCACCAGATGAGTGGTGGAGATCAGGACATCAGTAGCCTTTTTTAAAAAGTTTTGTTGAACCTAACTCCATAGCGGTGTGGCCTCCAGAAAAAAAATAATGGAAATGAGCTTGAAAACTGAAATATGGTTTCCATCGCAAATGATGCCTTCAACCGTCCACGTCACTTCGCAGGGACCGCACAACTTTTGGCAGACACCTTGGAGTTCTGGGATAGAAAGGAGACTACAGTGCGTATCATAATTATAGCAACACACTGGAAGCTCTGGCATCAATGTCCACGCGAACTTTCGTCAATCGGCACTGTCACCATTGAACTCCGCGTACCCAAAAACCTTTCTTCAAACATTTTTTTAGCAAGCCGTCGGGCATGTATGTGTATCCACGTATTTCTATCACGCCAAGCGGATCCGATCCCTATAAGTTCGAAAATGCTCAGATTCTTGCTCCGAACGCGGCTAATCTGAATATCAGATGAATAGCGGAGCAACAACATCGACACTTGACAGTAATCTACCAATTTCTACGTTATCCTGAGTCACATGATTCAAAGAAAGGCCTTGGACAGGCCCAAAAAGCTGCTTGATCATGAGGAATGTCTAGTATGCTGCTCGTGTCTAACTTGACCATGTTGGTCAATCAGGTCCGAGCCGAACTTTCTACGTCGGTATCCAGGATGACTGTATGGAGGGTGATCACCGCAACCTTATTATGGAGCATTCTCGCATTCGTCCAGTTCCGCACCTCAAAGCAATTCCTAAGGTCTGTCTCACGGCTTCAGTGCGCTGAGAGGAACATGGCGACTGACTGGTCTAAGATGAAAAGGACTTGTTCCCAGGCTCCATCTGAGTAAACATTGTGTTCAGATGATCTTTTTGGGCAAGAAAAAGCTTGAGTTGGATGGACCTGACGGGTATGCAGATTACTGGCTAAATCCCCATGGAGCCGCGGTAATTCGCCAAGCGCATTTTCGGTAGAGTCAGTCTCACGGTATGGTGTGGCTTCAATGCAGACGGTGGAATCCTGATAGCCTTTGATTCCTCTAGAAGCAATTTTGCGGAGTACCAGGAAAGGTTGTGAACAGGACTACTACCATTCCTTGCTCGGTTCCAGCCAAATGAGCTCACCTCCAGTAAGACGATGCCGACATCCACACGAGTCGCTCGACTAGGACTTGGTTTGAGCAGAATGGTGTTTCCTTTATAGCTTGACCTGCGTGCTCACCTGACGTTAACACAATAGAAAATGCCCGAAAAATAATGCTTCGCCAAATCTAAAGTGGAAGTAGGACGTGCGACTCACTGGAACACCTCAAGGGAGCTGTAATCGTTGCCTGGAGCAACTTGGACGTGAAAGCGCTTGGCCGACTGTTGAACTCCATGCCAAAGCGAGTTTCCAAGATCATTATCAAACAAAGCGGACAGATAGACTCTTGAAAAGTGGCTAAAAGTTAGCTTTGCCGAATAAGAAGAAGATTAGCGATTGAATACTGAAAAAGTTGCTATAATTATGATAGGGTTGTAACATAAGTCTTGGAGGATTTTTTAAAGTTTTTTAAAATCTTTATTGCTTCAAACATTCAATCCACAATATAATCACCATAACTATCTACAACCTTACTCCATCTAATAGGCAAGTCGCTGATTCCCTTTTCCCAGAACCCAAGAGTCCGGGCATCGAAGAAGTCAGCGACTGCCAGAAATACATCATCAAGTTTAGAATATTTTTCTGCTCCGCTCCAACAGGAAAGACTTTCTGAAGGATGTGGTGACTTTAGATGAGAGTTGGATACTATACGACGCGGGCGCACGCAGAGCCTGCTGGCTTCCTCGAGGAGAACAGTCGCCAACTCAGTCCGCTTTACAGTGAAAAGACTGAAGTGATAAAGCTTGGTAAGAGGCGAGTTAGTGGCTTCTATACTATCGACGGTTTGCAGTTGAGCGAGGTCAGCGAGATTAAGGACCTTGGTATTCTTATCAAGGACGATCTTAATTTCGATGATCACTGCCTCCAGGTCTCGTCCACGGCTAATAGGATGATGCACACCGCGTTTCGAGCACTATCAACTACTAATGCAAACGTGCTGACCGAGGTGTATATAACGTCCGTACTTCCATTTATGAAATATGGCACTGTAGTCTTCAATCCAAGCAAAAAGGATCCATCGACGCGCTTGAGAAAGTCCAGAATACTTTCACACGTAGAGTTTTCTTCAGGACATCGTGGTTTCAGACTAATGGTAACGTGTGTCATGTCACCAGGAACGCTAAATTGGGCCTAACCTCTCTAGAGCGCAGGAGAAGAAGGTTTGATATGATAGTGATGTATAAGATCATTCATGGGAGTGCTGGGGTGCGTTCCAAGAACATTCCTATGGCAAAACGCGTCCATGGAATCGTAGCCACAGCCACGTGGGAGCAATTTTCACTTATAATTCGCATCCATGGAAAGCAAATTTGTCCATGGGGAGATTGTTTTGCCTCCCACACCGTCGTGGGAACGTTCTTAGAACGCACCCCTGGTATCAAGGCTAGCCGGCTGTTCAACCTTAAAGGCAGTGTACACGATCAAAATCCTTTTCGAGTTTTCACCAGCGAACGAAGGTTTAGAGTCTGACTGTTTCATCGGTGAAAAAGAATCATGAAAAACGCGGCAAATTATCCAAAATCAGCTCTTCTTTTTGAAATCCACATTCCAACGGTGGATGAATTGCGCGGGCATGGGTCTGAACTAGACAGCGTGCGCAAATGCGCCCCGATGCTAAAACTCAGCCGCGCTCGCGCTCCAATGCTAATGTAAAAGCGGACCAAACTGTTCTTCGGAAAACGACCGCGAGCGGAAGGGCTAGCGCGAGCGGACTTTGGAGCCGTATGCAGCTCTTTCGGGCTCGTTTTCGTTCGTTCTTTCGACCCCAGTGCTCCAATGAGATCATGAACTTTCGACTTTAGGCCAAAAAGCGAGGACGAAACTTATCGTGGACTCTGCCTTTAAGCTCCTTTCATAGTTTGCTGGCCGACGTTGGACGAGCCGATATCAAGTTTGATAAGTCAATATAGATAGGATGGATGGGATAGGGTAAATAGATATTACACATTCGATAACGAGTCGTCCGACGTCGGTCGGGCAAGTGTGAAAGAGGCCTTAGATCATCGGCCACTACGGGAGCACCGGTGAAATTTGGCCTCATCGGGGCCAGGCGGAATGTACGACAGCACTTCTTTGTCAGTAGGGCTGGGTCTGAATTCAATAAACTACTTCGGTCAAGTTTGGTAGTGGGGAACTCAGTGAATTCAAAAAGACACATGAGAGTTATCTGTTGTCCTAGGAGTTATGTTTGTAAGATCTCTTTTCTTCGTGATGCTGGTGTATGCCTAATAGTCAGTTGATCCATTTGTCTTTTGTTGTTTGACTGATTTTAGTGCTTTTAGTCTCATAATTGCCGTTTGGGTATTTATTTCTGTTGTTGTCTTTGACACGGTTCTAACGTGTAATATATCAGTCAATCAATCAATCAATCCAAAAACCGGACTTTCATCCCAAGAAGGTTTTGCTTTGTTGCTTCTAGGATGCGTTGCGGTATGCTTTTCTATGATTTACTACCGGAAGGTCAGACAGTTACCGCAATAGTCTACAGTGAGCATGTTCAAAAGTTGAAGAAAGCCATAGGAGAAAAGGGGCTGAGAAAGACTTCGGTACACCTGCTGCATGATAACGCTCGACCGCACATCTCTCATGTCACGCGGGATAAACTAACGGAGCTCGGCTGGGATACGGTCTCTCACCCACTCTATTCTCCTGATCTAGCTCCCTCTGACTATCATTTGTTCCGCCCTCTCAAATCGTTTCTAGCCAAGAAAAAATATTCTAAACTTGATGATGTATTTCTCGCAGTCGCTGACTCCTTCGATGCACAGACTCCTGGGTTCCAAGAAAAAGGAATAAGCGATTTGCCTGTTAGATGTAGTAAGGTTGTAAATAGTTATGGTGATTATATTGTGGATTAAATGTTTGAAGCAATAAAGATAAAAAAACTGAAAAAAATCTTCCGTCTTATGTTACAACCTCATACAAGGACTTCAAAAGTTATATACAAAATAGATCTTATTTTTTGATGGTTCTCTGTAAATTTTGTCAGCAAAAGTTTTTGGGTACTCTGAGTTGAATGGGGACAGTTTCGGTTGATGAAAGTTTGCGTGGACATCGATATCAGAGGTTTTAGTGGGTTGCTATTTTATGATACACATTGTATACGAGCCGTAAGGGTATGATAGGAACTATCTCACAGCCGATTTTCAGCCATCAATTTTAACACTTGGTTATCAGTTTCCCTTCAGGCCAGACTTTCATGTTTGTCCTTCAACGCAGTGCATTTTTCACTATAATTAATCTCAGAACACCACAGTCTCGGCTCCGTCCCTACTCCCATATGAACCCTCAGATCAACGCATTGCTGTATGCATGTGGGAAATTCGGGAGAGGGAAATATCAGGAACATGGTTTTCAAATATTCTAGAGATTGGAAAAAATGAACCATGCGTTTCCATATTGACGATACAGAAGCTTATTCGGGTCGATCACGAATTAATGAACATGGAATAACTTACCAAGTGGAGCAGCATATTACAACAGTTGCTGCAATAGATGAATGACCGCCACCCACAGGTTTTCAAGGTGATGTAATCTAATGAGGTGGTAAGATGGGGTACAGAATTATTGGCCCGCCCATTAACTCAGCATTAAACCATGAAGTAATTAAACGATCAGGAATGAAACAATTTCGAGAGCGTTTAGCAGGTGAAGTGTTTGAGGGTTTGTCGATATAGGCTCATTCCATGAGATATAATCTCTGGGCATTTCTGAATGGCTTGAAGATGTTTCGACAAAGACTGGTGCTGCTGGTGATGATTGAAATAGAGAGCTCTTTACGGATGCACCAGACCTCCCATGCCTTGATTTTTCGTTCTTTTTTTTACTTCGATAAAGGAACAGGGTTTTAGTTACACCTGAAATCGATAAGTGCAGTGTGCAAATTTTACTTTTACTATAAAAACTATCTCCCACTCCAGAGTACTTCTGATGTAAATAGGCCAACTGACTGATACCATTTACATACAGTTCGAAAGGATCGCTCTGGCACTTTTGATTAGGCCGGGATCATACTTGCCTCGACCAGCCACGGCGAGCGATGCGATACAGTGCCTGCCGGTTTTTTTCTGGAATTATGATCCCGGCTTCACTGTCGTTGACGCAATCTCGGTGGACATATGTATGTCATCACGTGAGCTCCGATTACCCCCCAATCAGCTTTTGATTTCAATTAGCACCAGCAGCGGAGCTATGGACCTCGGTGAAATATAACTGGTGAGTAGAATGCTCCTGCGAAAAAGTCCTCTCCGTGATTGATAATGAAAATCAAGAGCCAACTAGACATGCTTCAGAGCTTACTTGAACCCAGTTTGCCAAGCTAAAGCTACACTAACTAGGAAAAGTCTCGAAAGACCCGCGACGCTTCGGGAAACGTCCCACTAGAAGTTGTGAAGGATGAATAGAGTAACAAACGTGTATGCTGCGTTTTCCCAACGGACCATTCGGTAGGTCAAAAAAGACGAAAAACGACAAAAAATAGGGTGCAGGTTTTCTTAAAGGCACTGTTCGCGATAAACTTCATCCTCGAATTTTCGCATGACAAACGCTTCTCGTGGCTCTCAGAAGCAGAACAGCGTCGAAAAAACGGGGAGAAAAGCTACCCAGGAGCCGCAAAACGGCTTAGAAAAGTGGGCAATCCCCGCCGCTGTAGGCAAGTCCGGCCCCTTTCCTCCCCTCGACGTGAACAAAGCAACACTCGAAATCGTGAGTTGAGAGATGTTTTCCGATCAAAAGCCCGTTCTTCCCTTCATTCTCAACTTCCCTCTTAACTCAGGTCAGCTCGCATACATCGGCTGCAAAAGACGGAAGTTACAAGCTTCGGACAACTCGTCCACCATTTTCCCTAGCTCAATTTCTGAGGGACCATAACTCCATTCCTAGAAGGTCTTGTACGATTTCAGAAGCATCATTGGAATCAGCATGGGACCGATTTCAAGAGAGGCAATTAAACCGAAAAGCGATTTCTATCCCGAATAGTGCCTTTAAAGGCAGCATACACGCTCGTAAGCATAGTCGATATAACAGCATAGATAGGTCCGCACGGCCCGTACTATGTCGTCAACGACGTTTGAAGCGCTGAAAACTGTCCAGGATGACAGTATTCGACAATGTTTGAGCAATCTTGCCTTCCACGCCCGTATTTTCACACCCCTTCGAGTAACAGAATGAGAATCGATACTTGTCAAAACGTGTGATAATTGAGAGTGATAGCACTATCAAATGGGAGTGCACGAGAGAAATAGCTTGGTTTACTCGAGTATAACATGTCTGCATACCTAATGACTCTCGTCCACTTTCGAGAATGCCGCTCTACTTTGGCTGACCTCTTGGAATGGAGGATTTTATCAGTGCACAAACATGTTATACTCAAGTAAACCAAGCTATTTCTCTCGTGCACTCCCATTTGATAGTGCTATCACTCTCAATTATCACACGTTTTCACCAGTATCGATTCTCATTCTGTTACTCAAAGGGGTGTGAAAATACGGGCGTGGAAGGCAAGATTGCTCAAACATTGTCAAATACTGTCATCCTGGACAGTTTTCAGCGCTTCAAACGTCGTTGACGACATAGTACGGGCCGTGCGGACCGATCTATGCTGTTATATCGACTATGCTTACGAGCGTGTATGCTGCCTTTAAAGTGGCCACCATGGCTGCATTTCTCATTTCCTACTGGCGTCATACCGGAAAAAATCTGGAAAAATGTTTTTTTCCATCATGTACACCCCAATGAGATATGATGCCCAGAGAATAATTTTTTCGATTGAAGGATGTTTAGCAGTTTTAGATGAAGGGTAGACAGCCATGTAAGTCAACCGAGTGTCGGCTCCTGGAAGTGAAATATGGGGCTGTAATGGCCCCTCAAAGATAGGATCCCTTACCTTGCCTATAACTGGCATTTTCGTTCTCTTTGTTTGTATGCATACGAGTGCTCCAATCCTCAACAAATCTTTATGGAGCAAAATTTATTCACAATGAGATGATAGTAACTATATAATACTTCATCATTAACCGAAAAGGCTAGCGGCTGTGAATGCGTTCTATGAATTAGCCGAAGCAGAGGCGAAAAGACCGACAAGCGCCTCTGCCTCGGTTGCCTCATAGAACGCAGTCATATCTGCTAGCCTTGTCAGTTGATGATGAAAAGCATGATATATAGTCATAAATATCTCATTCTGAATTTATTCCGTTCTTTCGAAACAATATCCACCAATTTTCTACCATTAGAAGGCACATGTCAGTCATTGAGCACAATGCCTAGGTAAGCACAAAAACATAAATGCTCAAAGAAATGAAATTGAGTTAGAAAGAGGCGTATTAAATCAACGAACAAACAGAGAAAAACAAAAAATCGCGGAAATTTCATGGCTAGATTCGAACCTATGATAACGCTCCATTCTCACTGCTTTGTAATCCACTTCGTTATCCTCTCTGCCATCACTGCTGTTAACACTGCACTGCTTTAGTCGAGTGAAAAGAAGAGGGTAAATCATTCAATGATCTCGGAAACGGCTCATAACTCAAGAATGAGCCAAAATCAAGACCCAAACTTTGTATATGCTGATTTCGTCATAACCTAAAGCTTACTCAGCAGTTATTTTCAGTCCATTTGCTTTGACTGAGGAATTTCCGTAAGTTTTGATCTGTCTTGGTCATTTTTTGACCTACCAAGAATCCCGCTGAGGAAACCCTGCATACATTTTGTTTCTTTATTCATCCCTCACAACTTCCACTGGGACGTTTTCCAAAGCATTGCGGGGTCTTAAAACCAGTCCCTAGTAAGGCAAGGTTCATGATAGAAAACAGTTGTTGTGCTATTGTCATGAGAAGGTAGCTGGTCACCAATAAAGTGAAATTTTGTGAAAAGTAGTAGAAAAAGCGCTCAGGAATAACCTATGGCTGGGTGTCCACCTGCCCCCAATTACTAGATTTCTTTGAAGCTTTTTTATTGTCTTTTATTTTGCTTTGAAAGTAGTCGCAGAACACTTCAAGGGACCACTAACTACTTTAACAGCAAAATAGAAGACGGAAACACTAGCATTTATAAAAATCTCGTTAGCTGGGGATTCGCGAACACCATCAAATTAGCCGTTCTAACCTATTCTGTGCGTTTTAGTGCAACTTTCATTTATTTTCAGTTTTGAGATGACAAGACCTGTATTCTCTTAAAGAGGAATCAACAATCGTTTTCCATCGCGATCCCTGCCCATTACTATTACCCATTAGTGGCACGATGTTAGCGATATAATATTGTTCTCGTAGAGGCGTCTGGTGCTTTTTTACATATTTCTTGTTTCTTTTCGTGAACGGATAATGCTTTCTTGTGTTCCGAACTGAAAAGACAATGACTTCTCAAATGACGAACAAATAGCCCTACAGTTTACCGCAATATTAAAAGGACATGGTGCGGTTGCGGTCTTACACTAAAACTGCGGTGGAAGACGCCTAATTTTATTATCGATCGACAGCACAGCTGAGTTTCTCTGGAAGTTACGGTTTTTCTTGTTTGTTTTGGCATTAATTTTGTTTCTCACTGTTTAAATATTGCAAATAGGGGCTATTCTCAGTGCGTGAGGCAAATTAGCCGTTTGTTAGGGCTTCGAAGTATTTTTTTCAACACTCTTTTTTGAAATCGAAAAAACAACGGCGAATTTCTCTCGCACACCAAGAAAAGCCCTTATTCGTAATACTATAGAAGTCAGAAACAAAAGTAATGCCGAAGTAAACAAGAAAAAAAAGAAAATCGGTAACTCACCCCAAAAATCAACTGTGCTGTCAATCGATAATGAAATTAGGCGTCTTTCACCGTGGTTTTAGTGTGCGGCCGCAACCGCACCATGTCCTTTTAACATTGCGGTAAACTGTACAGCATTTTTCCCGTTCAATCTTATCTTCGAATTGATCTTTTTGTATGCTGCTGCTAAGTCTTCTTTGTTCTTCAACCATTTATGGCAAGCTTTCGGTTTCTTAAAACATTCTTCTGACCATTTATAATATTGCAATACATAATAGTAACAGAGGTAGTTATCCAAAACTAACCTAGGGATCCGACGACACGGAGAGTAGTTGCAGGGAGGGCTGCAAGTACGGGCAATGCGAAATCCTGCATACCCTAACAACGTGTTTTCGCATCACCGTACCCTTCACCACAGCCAAGAACAACCTCCTGCCATTAGAATACGCATTCTACACTGCTCAGTGAAGGCCCCGTTAGAAAGAAGTTGTCCGAGGTTCTTGCGATAAAACGCCTATCCCTCGAGATCAGTATCAGGGATGAGATGGTCGAAACCATGCGCTTAATCTCGTAGGAGTAACGATTAAATATAGACATAACAGGGCCCATGCCAGTGTGTAGTTATTCTAACCGACCAGGCAGCGCTGAGTGGTGAGAACTAATTCATCTCGCTGCAGAGTTGCATGCTAAGACCCTTAATTGCAGCCCTCTGTGAGACTTCCATACTCTCTGTGTCGCCTGGTTCCTAGGCTGATTTCGGATAACTACATACCTGTGTTACTATTATGTATTGCAATATTATAAAAGGTCTGAAGACGGTTTCGAAAACCGAAGGCTAGCCTCTAAAAGGTTAAAGAACAAGGAAGTTTCAGCAGCAGTATGCAAAAAGATCAATTTGAACAATGAGGCTTCGGGATAGCAGTATCTTAAAATTTATCTTCAATGTTTCTGAGCGATCGACATATTTCGAAGTTTGAATTGAATGTTTCCTAGGGTTATATTCTTTTTTTTTCAACTCGAGGATCAAAATGGTAAAAAGCTACAATGACTGTTGAGGAAGTTGTCGATCTGTTTCAGTTCCCACAGAAGGTCAACATCAATAAAGATGAGAACGACCTTACATCACGATTGCGCGTCATGTTCGAAAGGCGGCCGAGATTTTTTCCCGCTGATTTCGGATGCCAATTCGTCGGCAGGTAACCATTGCAGGTACTCTTGATGCCCGAGCTACTCGCAGGGAGGAGCTTGGTAGTCCGGTGCCTGCGTTGCGGCTCGCTTTGATAAGAGGTGAACGGGTGGCCGTGTGGTGTTCGGGCCCCAGCCCGGGCAATTGGTAGCCAATGCGCTGATGGCATTCATAGGTGCCCGGGCTGGTGCCGGAACACCACACGGCCACCCGTTCACCTCTTATCAAAACCAACCGCACCGCAGGCACAGGACTGCCAAGCTCCTCCCTGCCAGTTGATCGGGAATCGAGGGTAGTTCAAGAGCATGGGGAAGAACAAGCGCTATCTCGTGCTAGCAAAACGAAGATCAATCGCGGAATTCACAGAAACATCTTTAGAAAGTTTTTCGCTAAACCGTTTTAAAAGAAATGTAGTTTAACAAGCAGAAGGTTTTTTCCGTATCCATTTCACATAAAAAAATGGCAAAAAGTACTGATAACACAGAAGCATCGACGGCCTTAACTTGAGAACGTCAACTCAGTGCCAATAAAGATCTTTTCCACCTTGCTGGCATTTTCTCGAACAGAATTTTCTGTAAAATAAGACCTGTATGTCTATTTTAGATTTACAGCTCCATTTACGTTTTCATAGAGCTCTAATCTTGTCACAGTCACTTCGTCCCTAATATCAATTTTTTATTTATTTAGTTGCACTCAAGGTGCGCCGACTGATAGCATTCAGGGTAAGTCTGAGCTGATTGGCAATGTGTATCGTCATGTGCGTCGAATTTAGCTTTTCGAGCTTGAGCCACATCTCCAAATCAGACGAGCACACACTTCTGAACAGAGCATGAAGAGCTCTCGAGGCCTCTTTCACGACATTTCTGATTTGAGAGTCCCACGTAAATAAGAGACGTCTTTTCGGGCACTTCCTTTATCCGATACTGAGGACCATTGGTCGCGAACTTCTTTAGAACTTTCTTTTTCTTGTTATTGCTTACACCACCATGTACCTGGGTTCGGATTCATACGGTATTCCACCTTACTGCTCCTACAGAGTGAAAAGTCAGGATTTCCATAAAAACGATAAATTTTTCTCTACAAGCGCTTTCCGCTTCTTCCAGTTTTTCAAAGTTTTCAAAGACTTCCGTCAGTGAAATTCGCACCCATGCTGCAATGCCGCGAACGCGAATTGTTTTGATAAAACTGCCGACCCTATCCACTACTAAAACTGTCAAAAGTGATTTGCTAGCGGATGACAGTCATTGGTTAAGCACTTAAACATTTTCGGTTTTTCGAAGAATAACAAATGAGATATGATCAATTCCGGTCTTCATGACATTGAATAATCGAGGCAGTGTGGAATAGAGAGATACTATGAAAATGGAAGTTGTGTAAGGTTCATGCTTGCAACAAGAAATGGAATGTCTTTCCTTGAACTCCTTTCAGAGTTTCACAGACACCGTCGTTCGATTTTAAAGTTTGTACGGCTGCGAGCTGTTGTTGCAAGTGGCATGCAACGTCGAACGACTCACGTTTTTCGGACTCGTCTATACGACGAAAAAATAGTTGTGGGCGGACGACAGTTATCGATGCCAGTATTTTGAGGTAGTGCAATCGATATTATCAAAGGTTCCACATGCCTATTCGAAACTAAATGCAGTCCCGACTCCTCGCAACGCGCATCGAACAGGCTTGGATGACAGGAAAACTGTTAAGGGGCCTCAATGTATATTCGGCATAAGACGAAACGAGCACATTTCCCACTGACTCCTTAGGCCCCTAAGGAGATCCTACGGCGAATTCAGTAAGCAGAGGTAATGCCAACAAAAATGAATCGATCAGGGCATCGTATTAAGAGTTACCATAGATATGTATAGATAACTGAATCCAGGGCATTCACAAAGACCCCTACATTTTTCTAATTTGCAAGTAGCGAGTGATCGTGGTGTTTTCCTCTCCACACGACAATTGTGCTAAAGAGCTTCCAGAGTAGTGGTGGAAAAAGTGTTTCCCGACCGCTTGCTATTGAGGAAGCTCGAATAGCAGAGCTATTCGCGAATACCCCTGACTCCAAAAGACACCGCGAGTAAGAGTCTGACTACGGCTATGGCTATTATGCAGATCTGGGAGGACATAATGTCAGATTAAAAACTTCCGCAGCATACGCGAAAGGCTGCTGCACATGTTAGATGCTTTTAAAATTATAAAACCCTTCATTTACTTCTGCACCCAACTCATGATTCACTACGAGTGAGCGTTTTTGTTCTTGCAATATATCGCGCCTATGTAGTTAGACCCAGTTAGATTACGCCAACGTATAAAACAGCGATTGGGGGTCATCCTCTAGTCTTCTCCGACTACCACTGAATTATGCTGCGACGTTTGGTGAGTTCTAACTGTAGTCTTTTCATATCTACAAATACAAGCGAGGTTGAATTTCGTGACTTAAATGGTACTGATACGAGGTAGAAGGTCATTTAAAAATCATGGTGTTATTTATTTCGTTGATCGCACTGTATAGGTTTGGTGCAAGTTCAACGATCAAATAAGCTACTGTAACCTCAGTTTCAATCAAATAATGAATCACATACAAGTTCTACGTTTTAAGTCATGAAGAAGCCTCCTCTACAGTGCGTTGCAAAAAAGTACAAAATACCACGATTTCACCGGTTCCGAACTTTGCGTGGTTTGACGAGACAAACGGTGAAAGCCACTAGATGCAGCACCTTCGAAAACTCCTGGGAACGAATCTTTATAAAATTAGAGCACGTATCAGGAAACCGGCAATGGAAAATTTCAAGAATGACCGTTGCGAAATTTCGCGACATAGCTGGCTCCATTCCAGACCCTCTGTATCAGTTCGCTTATGGTAAGAACCATCAGAAACATCAAGTTAATAGACTTCAGAATTTCCTTGGCGCTGAACCGCTGGGAAATCTCTGAATCGCGTGTTTCCACCCAGCTTTTTATGAATGCCTCTTTCAATCTGCACCCACTCGCTTATAACGGCTAGTTTGGGCGGAGCCACGCTCTCGTACTGTCTGTTTTGGATGTGAACTCAACGAAAATGCCTCACTCGTTTTCCATTTCAATGTTCAATCCGTACATGATAAGGTAACACGGAAATCTCCATTGAGTATCTTTAGAGGAAGAAATGCGCTTTTGAACGATATTGTTACTGTTTGCCAAAAAAATTGTCTGAAGGGAGAAAAACGTGTTTTGAAAAGTTTTTTTGCCGAGTAGTTAGGATGACACAGTGTATTTTCATTTTTAGGTAGCGCTTATGTTGATCACCATGGTTGCAGCCCAGACAGACAGTCCCGCGGACCAGAGCCGTCCTCGATGTATGTTCATCATTTAGTTACAAGAAATATAATTATAAAGAGCCTCTGGGACGCGCGCATCTGGAGGAAAAGCTGTTGGTTTTGCAATTCTACGTTCAACTGACACCACCACTAAAAGAAGGATTGAGCAATGACGATCCTTCCCATCAAAGTTCAAACGACGTACCTGGCTTGTAGACTCGAGGGTTGCTCGAAGGCAGTGGTCGCGATGAAAAACGTTGTTTAGAAAGCCTTGAAAATCAGGTCGCTTCGCCAGTCGCTAAAACATCATGAAGGTTACGGTGCAAGAAACGGACTGTAAATACAGTTATTAGGTTCCTTATTTAACGATTCGTGCACACGTGCACAGCGCCGCCCAGAAAGACCAGATACTCATGTGTGTATAGTCGAAACTTATTGACATTCAAAGGCGGAAATAAATGCAAAGTTTGCTAATGAAAACAGTTGAACAATGTAGACAAGCAATCGATTGAATGTTTTTACTACATAGATGAGGACAGAAATTTCGGAGCTGGCCCGTCGGAAGAAAATTCTGTCTGTGATTGAATCCCGTTTTCAAGCCAGCTGATGTTCTTGATAAGAGAGATTATCGATGCCGATGATTTGGAGTGGGCTCGTCCACCAACAAATGACCGGAAAGTTTAGGCTGGTAATTTAACCGAAAATAGGGGTTCTTTCGCAATTTTTTCGTAGAGGTCCTACTAGTTTGTATCCCGAAAAGGGTCTGGAGAAAGAAAAGAGAGAGCTTATTTTATCGCGACCACTGCCTTTAACACATTACTGAAGGACAGCGGAGAATATGCGATTGACATACCGAACCCACTTAGTAAAAATTGAGAAGTGCCTGACTGGAATGTAGCGCGCCCTCTCTGTACCCCCTACAAATGACGCTGGCGTAGGGGAGCACACGCACGCGATTGACGGAAATAAATTCCCCTTCGAATGAGAGGAAAAGCCTAGTTAGCAATCAAGGTTCTGCAAACCTTCGTCGTGAGCGGGATTATCCTGAGCTTTTTCACCTCTGTGATTTCGCATGTTGTTTAGAAAATAAAACTGCGGATCCGGAATTCCAGTGGCATTCTAGGATTAGTAGAATTGTTCGCCATCGAACACAAAGAGGCCAGAAATGTGAATTCAGAAGTTGTGCAATAGCAAGTATTCGAGTTAGGGCGATGAGAACAGGACTACTCCCTTGATGAAAAACAGGCTCTTAGGCTGCCAACGACTATCCTTCTCATGACTTCTGAATCGGCATTGAAGATGCATTATATGTATTGCATCAATAAATTATTTGCAGGGTTTCCCCAAATAGTAAGAGACTTTGTGGCAGCCGCGGCATGTGGAGCTGGATATCAACGTGGTTGCCGGTATTTGGGCGACTACATTCCACCGTATCGGCTATACTACGGTCAACGGTACTATTACAGAAGTGAGTTTTTATTGAAAAAAAAAGGGAAGTCTTTTTAGCGATCGGCCGTTCCAAGAACTAGTGTACTTTAAAATAGCCACTTTAGTGGTTGGAATTGGGATATACCCTTAAGAGCTGCCTGCGTTTACTCTGAACAAAGTCATGGTCGTTTCTTCCTATTTGAATTTTTCTCTTAGGATGGAGGTGGAGTTTGCGGATTTTGAACGGACATGGCACAGAAATTGCTTACAAGGTTTTTTTCACGCATTTAATACGAATATGTTAAGAAAAGTTTTGTAGTTTTTGAGTACGCCGGCAACGGCGTAAAATAAATAAATAAATATGAAATAAGTTCATTTTCCGTAAGGTTGGAAAGTCCATAAGCATACAGTCGTTTCTTGAGCGTGTACCATCGTGAGTCATGTGACTCTGAAATCGCTCCAGAAAAGCGTTTTAAATCCGACTTGTGATTGTATCAATAGGAGTGTTATTTGAAGTTCTGAAAACGACTCTGAGAACCATGTTAGTTGATCAGATTACGCAATGTTACAGTGAGTATGGGGCGGTCAAGCCAAGGACTTGTAGTATGACTTATGAGTTCTTTAGCTCAAAAAATTCCTCGGGGGGTTGGTGGTTATTAGAATCGTAAACAAAAGTTTGAGGGACGGTACTCAGAAAGTAGGTGCGGGCGGATCGTTGGCATTTGGTGGGCGGATCGACATCCCTCTGCCATCCGCCCGCCAGTAGCCAGCGATCCGCCCGCCAGTAGCCAGCGATCCGCCCGCCAGTAGCCAGCGATCCGCCCGGCAGTAGCCAGCGATCCTCCCTCGATGTCACATGTTGGTTTCCGGTGGTTGCCACCACGGGTTCCGTGTGCGGGACCACCCCCCCCCCCGTCACCTAGGCGTGGGGACCATACCCCCAGCTGACAAAAATTATCCTTCGGCATCTGAGTGATCCTTCAGAGGTGGTTTGAAGTTACCTTCCAGGATCGGCCTCGAAATGCCGAGTGAGCATTCAGCGCGTTGGAGCGCCTTTTATACCCTCCGGTTTGCTTACTCTGAGCATGATAATGATAACAGAAAAGAACTTGTCAATGATTGACAAGTTTCACGGCGTAAAAATTGAGCGGGCGGATCGCTGGCTATCAAAGCAGTGGCGGGCGGATCGCTTGCTATCAGAGCCCTGGCGGGCGGATCGCTGGCAGGTTACGGGCGGATCGCTGGCGGGTTGCGGGCGGATCGCTGCATCTCCTAGCTCAGCGGGCGGATCGATGGCTATCAAAGCCCTTGCGAGCGGATCGCTAGCAGGTTGCGGGCGGATGGCCGCTTTAAAGCTTGCCGGGGATCCGCCCGCTAGCGTGATCAACTTTCCCAGGTGCCGCTATCCGCCCGCCTAAACGCAGCGATCCGCCCGCTGAGACGACGAGAGGCAGCGATCCGCTCTTTTCCTTTTCACAAAACTTTGGAAACACCTACCACTTTGCTGATAGTAAATGTAGGCAGCAATTTTGCAATCTACGTTTGGGATATGTTCTGTAATTATGCATTTCATGCGTGAGGGCCAATAGCACTAATTGAACTTTTCGTCTATGGTGGTTCATGTTGGTAGATACAGGGTCATTCAGTCAGCTGTCAGCTGCATTTTTGGAGAATCTCCATGTAATAAAATGGTGGGGGAGGGGGCGCTATAGGTGTGTAGAGACGTCAAAAGCTCCGATGTCGGCGCCTAGACATCTAAGGTTGCCATGTCGAGCGTCTGTCCGGACACTCACAGCACTCGTGGTAGTCGACGGTCTCGTGAGGAAAGCGTGGACAATGGCTAAAACATAGACAACGGTGACAGTCATCCGGGTACGTAGATACGTGACATTGCGCAAATGTTGGCTATGTTCCAGGTTCGCCGCATAGAACGTTGTCAGAAAGGGTGACTAATGTGAAAGAGAGTATATCAAGGCGTATGTGATGGATCTGGAGCGCTACGCGTAAACCCATTAAATTGAACGAGCTTGTGGTCACCTTTTAAGTTTTAGGATAATGAGCGTGGTAGAGCATTCCTCGTATAAAACGTCATTAAATCAAGGCGGGGCTTGCGTATTGTATATGACGTAGGTAAAGCGCTGGGTGTGCTTTTCAGTAATCCGTAAAAAATGGTGGAACTTTCATGCTAGGGCTGCGTGCAACATCGGTGGTAGCTGCTTGTGGATGGCTTGCGCCGCGTCGTGAAAAGAGAATGACGCTTCACGAGGAACGTGCATCGCTTAACCGGAAAGTTAGTAGCTCATGCAATGGAGGCTGCGAAGCATCGTAAAAAGTGAGAGGCGTTCCAATTGGTACTAGCGCCATGTCATGAAAAGCGACTAGCGCTCTATGGGAAGAGTGAGCGATTCCGCAAAAAATAGGTAGGGCTTGAAAAAAGCGTTTGTCGCTTTTATGAAAGTGAGTAGCGCTTGTGTAAATCAGGTCCCGGAAAGTGGGAGGCGCTTCGATGGGAGCGCCCACCAGGTCGAAGAAAATATTTAGCGTACCTTAGGGAGTTAGCACCGCGTCGTAGAAGATGAGAAACGCTCTATAAGGAGCGTGTCCCGGGTTGTTAAACGTGAGTGGCGTTCTATGAAAAGCGTAGTAATAGGTGAGTAGCGTTTTATGTTAAACGAGCGTCAAGTTCCGTGTAGCAAGTAGCGCTCCTTGAAGAACACTTGTCGCAGCGCAAAAAGTGGTATGTGCTTAATGGGAGCAGGCGCCGCATCGCATGAAGGGGGCAGCGATAAGTGAGGAACGTTCACTGTACCCCGGAAAGTGATACGAGGATTCTTAGCCCTAGTGCATACTTCCCGCGACGCGCGACCGCGACAGTACATATCAGCAATATCGATTTTCGGTCGATATAGATGACAAAGATTGCGTCGCGTCGCTCGTAGCGGGAAGTATGCACAAGGCCTTAGGAGGATATTAAAGGCAGTGTCCACGAAAAAAATCGTTTTCGAGGTCCCACCAGAAAACAAATGTTCAGACCACGACTGTTTCATCGGTGAAGAAAGAATCATGAAAAACGCTGCGAAACATCCAAAATCAGCTCTTCTCCTTGAAAGCGACATTTCAACGGTGGATAGTTGCGCGGGCATGGGCCTGAAGTAGACAGCGTGCGAAAATGCGCCCCGATGCTAAAACTCGACCGCGAACGGACGGGCTAGCGCGAGCGGACTTCGGAGCCTAATGGAGCTCTTTTGGGCTCGTTTTCGTTCGTTCTTTCGACCCCAGTGCTCCAATGAGACCCCAAACTTTCGGTTTACGGCTTTCGTGGACGAAATTTATCATGGGCACTGCCTTTGAAGGCGTAGGAGGAAATGTACGCAGTGAAGGAAGCGACGATAAGACACCGAGGTAAAAAAGTAATAAGCTACTTCTACGCTGAAACAATGAGATAGAGTCTAGTTGTTGAGCTGGTTCGGTGTCTCTCATTGCTCTTTTTAGCATGTCCTGCCAACGAGTATTACACACAGTGTATTCCATGTGAGCGAGTTTGCAACAGTCAGTATTATGTACGTTTGCTCGAGTGAAATACTACCCTATCACAGGAGTTGATTGCTTACAACTATTGTTTCAGCTGTGTTACTCCTCCTGCTACGATGGTTGCACTTGTCAATACGGCTACGTCAGGGATACGGTGTCGAATACTTGCGTAAACCCCTATTATTGCCCTCGACTCTACCAAGGCTACAATAGATACGCTGTATATCAACGTCAGATTTCTGAAGAATGAAAGAATGAGGAAATATTGTTATTTTGAATGTTACGATATCATCCTCCAATGCGTTCATAAAACGATGTTCCCATGTTGTTCTGCCTGTGGTGGTTAATCAGATGCCAGAAGCTTACTTTTGGCAGTGTTGTTTCTGTACTAATGCTCCAATCGGTTCAGTGCTTTTGCTGGCGGGAGCGGGTGTCAGAGTGTGTGTAAGCAAAGCGCATTATTTTTGCGTACCACCACCTACGGATGCTGCATTACTACCCCGTCATGACCGGCAGATCGGCTGTACCCAACCCGCTCGATAGGCATATAATGAATTGTTCGCTCAGGTCAGAATATGCTCCTCATGTGTCAGGGCTGAGCCACTCTGGTTCGCCCTGTCCCGTCCGCGGTCGCAGCGATTGAAACGCATGTTATATATTGCTGCTTTGGGTCGAATCCCCTCTTTGCCACTTCCCTGATGTGGTCGCACTGCGCCTACCTGGTCCGACCGACCGGTCTCGTCCGTAGCCGTTTCGATCGCAACACATGCAATACGTTGCTCACTGGAGTGAAAAATCTCTCCGCTGTGGCCGGACTACGCCGTCTGCAGTGTGCTTTAAAAGCGCGGGCCTAATCGATTGGCCTACAGACGATCACAAAGGACGCGAGATAACGGCCCAGTCCGGCTTTCGTTTGACTGTGACGGGGACCTAAGCGTCTTTGATACCTCAGCCACGCAGCGGCGAAGCGTGATGCAACTGAGCGATATCGGTAACGCGGCACCGCGCCTCGCCGTTGCAAGGCGTTTAGAGTTCATCAGAGTTTGGTCAGCCTCACAATTATGTACAGATCTGGGATCTCGTCTTTGTACTTGAACTGTGCCTTGAAGGGTACCATCCCAGACGCAAGGGCCAAACTAAGCTTTGTTCTCGATAATTTGTTTTTAGCACGCGACTTGTGATGCTTTTCAGAACTCTGGTAAACTTAAGTAAAAATCCATGTGAACCGCATCGGCTCGTTGCCGGTGACCTGGCGGAGAAATTTTGTAGGACAATTTGAGGGACATTATGTCTACAGAACTACGGGAAGAGAAGGCTACAGTGTGCGAGTACCATCTGTTCACTTCGTTTACTGCGAATGGCATACAGCAGAAGCCTTGAGTCGTTTTGATGAAAAAAATACGATGCCGAATCTCGCGCAAGCAGTGAAATTCGCTCGTGATCACATTGCTCAATATTCAGTACCGAGCAAATCTTTTTGCAAAGAGAGCGTTTTCTGGCGTTTTTTTTGCGCTCACAATCTCAGATGTTTGTGGGGAAGTTCCCGAGGACAATAGACCTGAATTGGTCGTCATCACTCGGTCGAGGGGAAAAGAGCAAGACGTCTGCTCGGAGGGGGACGTCTCACCCCTCTTTTATCGAATTATACACAACGATAAGGCGTTCGAAACAGTCGACTAGGGGGAGAACAAGAGAATTTCGCTTCACGGTTGTTCCCATGGTCTCCCCCCGAGCATGATGAACGAGAAAACAAAGCCGCAGTGTATAAGATGATGCAAACGGGATAGTCGCGAGGTGGTCTCGCACTTCGCCAGTTGAGGGAGCAGACCTCTCACTCAAGGGCGGACTAAGGTATCCCTGTCCAGATTACCAGGGGACTTAACAAGCTTCCCTGTAACCTTTCGACAAAGGTGAATATTTTTGGCCCTATTCCTGCTCTCGAAGAACAGGAAACTGTTGATAGCGACGAGTTTTGGCCAGCCGACTTTTGATAAATCAATGGGTGTTGGGTTGCGACAGCATGGGGAAGACTGGCGATCGGGAGAACAAGCGTAGACCTGCTAGCCGGAGGTCCCCACTGCCTCCCTCGATTTGGGGGAAGTTCGCCAGTTGTTTCGAGCAAAGTTCTGCTGTCGTTCTCGGGAGCTTCCCCACGAATGTCTGAGAAGCGCCGCAAAGCCATAAATTAGTTCAAAGTGGTCTAATTTCA
The DNA here is from genome assembly GCA_029168955.1 of Aplectana chamaeleonis. Lineage (NCBI taxonomy): Eukaryota > Metazoa > Nematoda > Chromadorea > Rhabditida > Cosmocercidae > Aplectana > Aplectana chamaeleonis. The sequence goes on from JAPDOI010001933.1 coordinate 43,373, forward strand.
ATTCTGAAGTCATTCCTGGATTGATTTCATTCAATACGATAGTGTTACAAAATAAGAGATTCAACTCCAGAAGTTCATCGAAAATTGCGTATTTGCACCTCTAAACCCCTTATTATGGACTGAACAGACGGTCATGATAGCAGAAATCTGTCACGTTTGACCTGTGGTCGATGTTAATTTTAGAAGGAAATACACATTTTTCAACAAAATACCGGAGTCAAAAAGGCTTTCTACGTATAAAGTTACTTTTGTCTCACTGAGAGGAACGCGAAAACTGTCTGAAAACCCCATTTCGTTAATTATGAAGTGAGTTATGGCAATGCGGCGCTTTATGAGAGGAAAATACGCCGCTAAACCCTTTTTTTTGCAAAAAATATGTACAGTAAGCTCTGGTACATCCTTAGTGACCTGTTGATTTTGATTATCACCAGCAGCGGAGCGGTGGGCCTCGCTGAAATATAACTAATGATAAGGAGGTTTCGACGAAAAAGTCACCGCTCCGCGTTGTGATAACCGAAAACATGAGTTCACCTGGAATGAAACAGAGTCTAGGTATGGTTTGTATTCTATTTCTAGGAAGCCGCGTTGCAGAGATACTCCTGGTAATCCAGTCACATCACACAGATGTGTGTCCTTGTACATTTCTGAGGTTTTCGACTTAATCTGTATCTCCATAATGATTTTCTTTGTTGGAAATGGTAAGGTACAATACCGCGCAATTTTTTTCCAAGAACAGCGTTCTGCGGCGTTTGTTTTGTGCTCACAAAGCGCCACATCGCCATAACTATCTTCAAAGTAGTCCGCTTTCAGATTGGAAGTCATTTCTGAATTGCTGTCATTGAGTGCTAGATAGCAGAAATCTGTCACGTTTTGACCTGTGGTCGATGTTAATTTTAGAAGGAATTACACATTTTTCAACAAAATACCGAAGTCAAAAAGGCTCTCTACATATAATGTTACATTCGTCTCACTGAGAGGAACACGAAAACTGTCTGAAAAACCCATTTCGTTAACTTTGAAGTGAGTTATGGCGATGCGGCGCTTTGTTCACACAAAAAACGCCGCAAAACGCCGTTCTTGCAAAAAAACATGCGCGGTACTGTAGTGTACGTGTTTTAATCCACAGACAAAAGCCACCGCGGAATATCGCACCCTTGATCACATCTGGGGCCAGAGATACCTCGCACAATAAGTAAGCAAACAAGTATGCCGCCTTGCGCGCGACAGAAGCGATATAGACTTCATCTTTTTCGGTTGCTCGTTTGTCATAAACATCGTTATAAGTGGGCAAATGACATATGACATGACATATGACACCTATACCTAGTACAACGGCCATGGTTTGAAAACGCATAAGCAAAGCAATACTAGAAATAAAAGCAGCTGAAGATCCAAGTTCCAGAAATTCGCTAAAGGATGCCTTCGATTTTTTCTTTATGAGAAGTGAGCAAGTATTTTCATTAATGAGCGCTTTGGGTTCCAACGGAAACGGTGACGTCAGAGCGACGACATTCATCTAGTTGATGATAGGTCGAGCGCCGCTGTTTTCGAGGTCATGGCGAGCATGTTCGGGGCTACTAGCCCATTTCTAGCTGCATAGCATAGAATCTCAAAGCTTGTTTTTTTTGGGCTGTGCTTAGTAGCAAAAGTATTTCAGGAAAAAAAAGTAGAAAGTAGTGTATCTCACAATCAGATACTGGCACCCAACGGAATCTTTTATCAAGAGTTCCATCACGGTTCTCACAATCAAGAATTCATGCTTGAGGAAGCTGAGGAATCTGACGTTGGTATACAGCATATCTATTGTAGCCTTGGTAGAGTCGAGGACAATAGTAGCTGGGCATGCAATAGTTCGACACCGTATCTCTGACGTAGCCGTACTGACAAGTGCATCCGTCCACGCAATAAGAGTAGCACAGCTGAAAGAACAGCTATGAGTTATCAACAACACTGATACGGTAGTTCTACCACAGTGTTCATCTAACTCACGTAGTACTGACTGTTGCAAACCCGTTCGCATGGGACACACTGCACGTATTGTTCATAAGCAGGACATGCTGAAAATTATAAAAGAAGGCATTCCTCTGAGTTGATGAATTAGCGAGTTAAATGTGCATTTCCATTTGAGACTTTAGCAAGCATGCGCTCTTCTCGGATGACGACGATACGGAACAGATTTCGGTCGCCGAGAAAAGTCCGAAATGAAGTACCCCGTTCTCGACTGTGTGTATGCCAATTAAGATCTAAGAACCCAGCCCAAACCTATGATTTCTGGACGTGTTCCATTAAAAAAAACAAGCACAGCAATGGACAATAAACTAAAATCCTTCGTGATCACGTGAGCCCTCCGTAAACTCACTTCTGTAAGTGAATCGCTGACCATAGTAGGGTTGGTATGGCGGAATGTAGTTGCTTAGGAAACGATATGGTTGAGGGTAATATGGATAGTAATAGGGCGGCACAACCACGACAGGATTCGTGTACACTGGACGCGGATTTGGACAGGCGTATCTGCAAAGCCAAGAAAGTAAAATTGGCGCCGAAACGCGATGTGCGAAATCTCCATATGGAGGAAATCTGAAAAGTTATATCAAGGGAAGTTATCAGAAAAAACGCTCAAGACGCAGAAACGCGTAGCCGCGAATGCAGTGGTATGTACAAGATGTCTTTTACAGTTCGAATTTTCGTCGAAAAATATGTATTTCCCTCCAGATTACCGATCGACCACTGGTTAGAACATGACAAGTTTATGCTACAGTGACCTTCTGATCAGTTCATAATTGGAGATATTGATGTGGAATATAGCAGTTTTCGATGGTTCTGCGGAGTTGAATTTATTATTTCGTAACAATATTGTGTAGGAAGTGTTGAAAGCAATTTAGAAATGGCTTCAAAATTGAAATAAGACCACCTTAAACATTTTTTGGCGATGCAGCCCCCAAAAAAACGTCGCAAAACGTTGTTTTTTTTTGCAGAGAATTGCTCGGTGCTAAAAGTAGGTATCCTCTCTAAAACGTCGTAGTTCTCCCTACTCAAGGCGCGAGCGCTTCTGCTCCCTCCGTCTGTCATGCGCTCTCTCGCTGCACGCGTAGAAACCATGACAAATTCGCGGTTTCATAGCCCTTGTCGTCAATCACTGGATGGGTGGAAGCCGCGACGCTGCTTGGCGGTAAAAAATGCCGGAAAACGAAGAGAGGATGGCTATTGATCGAATGATTTTGCTCCCGATTGCTGAGCGCGATTTCCCACTTGCTAGACACTGATGATCTAGCAAGTGGGAAGTCGCAATGATAAACATGAAATCAAATGATCAGCATGAGAAATGGGGCGAGAAATGGTGCAGAGTCGTTCGATCGATAGTCATCCTTATTTGATTTTACCGAGTGCCAATTTTCCCGCCTAGTAGATTCGCGACCTCCTATTCAAATTGAACATATCGTATTTTCCTTATGCTACTCGCTTGCCCCATTTTTCCTGCTCATTACTTGTTTCTATGTTTATCGCTATTTCACGCTTTCAAAACTTTTCTCACAATCGTTGGATGTGCCTATAGCTCTTATCCGGTTAGCTTTAAGTTACTCAACAGATCAATGAAATCCTGAGGTCGTGCGCGATATAATCTCCCATCAGAATTTTCGTGAGCTTTACAGCTTAAAGTATGGTCAGGCTGATGCTCTCCTATACACAGTTGTACAGGGTAAACTGGAAAGGCTACAGGTGCTTGTTTTGCATGCTATTTTAGAGATGCAAGCTATGAGTCGTGCAAAATTTGTGAGGCTGACCTATGATTGAGGGATTGACGCCTTCGAAGTTTCGCGACAGCTCTCATATTGATTCAGTATTATCCTCCAATAGGAATTTTAGTCACCGTGGAGTTTACATTCATGTTGACCAAATTTCGTTCAAGCCAAAAAAAAAACTCGAGAACGCTTGAAGGTAAACAAAACGGTTTTGATGATTACAATTGAGGCATCATACTCACTTTTTTGTGAGATTCGGGGCACCATAAAAATGAGACGACAACTGACTTGGGAATACAGAGTCCGGTGTAGCGAATGTATCCTTCTCGGCACTGGCAGACATTGGCGACACATTGGCTCGTACAAGTCTGAATCTCAATAATGATCAAAGTTTTCTTCAAATTTACTCTCCCTGCTGTATCTTTCTATTGCTGAAAATTGGAGAATTCTCCTAATTCTCACTTGAAGGCCTTTCCATTTTTCAAGAACACAATGTCCGAAAGACACCGTCCGTTCACGCGGTCGGCGTGGGTGTCGACCGGCCATCGCAAAGGCATTTTCTAATGAACCTTTCTACGTGCGGATGTAGCTGAATGAAGTATTTTTCACTAATCTCCTGACATTTTCCCCAACCGACCAAGGCCTGGCAACTTTCGCAACGGTCATTCGACACGCACAATAAACGCGTGGGCGAACTGTCTCATTAGGACAGACATTATACATAACGAAGATGACTCATAGAACCTACCACTATTATATCGTCTTAAGGGAAAAAATCTAAATTTTAGTAGAAGAAAGCTCTGTGGAATGATGTAGCAACTTTTTTTCCTCACATTTTCCTCCACAAATCCATCTGGCTCAGGTGTACATAGTAATGTAGACCTTTCGCAGCTTCTAGTATAAAGAATATACGGGGAACAATCATTCGCGGCGACTCGTGTGCCTTTTCCGTTACCGCTGGTCGGCGGGGTTTCGATTGCGAAAGATGATCAACCGGCTCGCCCACCTTCAGTAAGTAGACCAGAAATCCCGAACAACCTTATGAACTCCTTTGTATGATGACACGGACTCACCGGATCGGGATTGGCACACGTGGGCTCACAGGCTGTTCCGCATACAAACCGTCTTTGATTCGCTCCGCATGCTGCCGCTGAAATACCTTCTTATACATGCAGTTTGTTTTGCGTTCAAAACTAATGGAATATCTCTTGTTTTGAACGTGGAAGAGTGAATCTCGCACAGCTAAAAAGGAGCGGCTCTAGCTTAATTTTCACTACGAGTATTCTTAGTTTTAGCTTTAGCTTGCATGTGATTCCACACAATCCTGCTCCAGGAAGATCGGTAACCACATTTCGGGATTCTTCTGGGATGGCATTGAAAGGCAGTGTTCACGATGGTTTTCGTTCCTGAGTTTTCCACAGAAAACCATGCGTTGGTATCCAAGTGTTACGAAAATCACGAAGAAACTGCGAGAAACGCATGAAAAAATCGTATTTCAGTGACATTATTCTATAACATGGACTAGTTGTCCGGTTGGATGAATATGTTCACGGCGGTTGTCACCGGTGGAAAATCGGTTCAACTGAAAATAGAAGAACATTTTAAGCAAAGCAGATTTAGCTAGGGTCCTAAGGAAAGAACGGAGCAATAGGTAGTAGAGATTTGCAAAAGACGGGTCCACAAAACATTTCATTGTCAAAACCAACACTTCCTGTGATACTTAAAGGCAGCGTCCGCGCAGAAAACCAAATCTGTGTTTTTCTTCTCAATCCAATGTATGAACCAAGTGGAGATAGTTGGCGAAGCTTGAGATCTCAATGTTGCGTGTTCATAATGCTATAGGCTCGTGAAAATCGCTCCGTGGTCTGAAAAGGCGTTCCCCCGGTCGATCATCTAACACGAGGAACAGAAACCCCACGACAGCCTTCGGCCGGCAGCGGAAATCCAATTTTCTAAATTCTTTATTCCGAAGAATTTTCAACTTCAGACGTGGGTATTGAAAGCCTCCTATTTTTAGATGATCATTGACAGCAGAAAAGCGAAAAGAATTGCGGAACCCAGAAAATTAGGGGGGCTAAACCAATTCAGCCGTTCAAATTTCCGATATTTGTGTAATACACAAGACACACCGGACAGACGTGAGAAAAATGAGGCTGAATGCTGCGAGATTTTCAAACGAGTTTTTCTCTGAAACTTGAGTGTTTTGGGTGGTCTCCTCATGATATATGACAACCTGGTAAGCATACCTGCTCAAAATTGTGATAAAAATAAACACGGTTTTTTGCGCGTACGCTGCCTTTAAGAGGCGGGTGATACTTAAAGACAGTGGTCACGATGAAAAACGTTATCGAAAAAACTACAAAAATCAGCTCAGATCAAAAACAGCTTAAAAACTATGATGGTAGTGCGGTGAGAAACGGGCTAGAATTAGAGTTATTAGGACACTAAACTTCCAGTTCGTGCACACGTGCACAGAAAGATCACAGTCTCATGCCAAGCAGTCGAAAATCTTCGACACTCAGAGGAAGAAATAAATGCGAATTTACCTAATAAAGCCGTTGAACGATGAAAGCAAGCACTTTAATCAATGTTTTTGACTAGATGTGTACACAAATCCAGAAGTTTACTGATTAAAATTCAATTTCAAGCCAGCTGATGTTCTCGATATTAGAGATCATCGATGTCGATGATTTGTGGTGGACTCGTCCAGAATCAGAAGTCAGGGAAGTTCAGGCTTCAAATTTGGCCTAGTACAGCGTTTTTTCGCGAATTTTTCTTACACGTTCCACTACTCTATACCCAGAAAAGGGTCCAGAGAGGAAAAGAAGACGAGCATATTTAAGCGCGACCACTGTCTTTAAAGAGTTCTTGTAGTTCTGGTGCGTTTTTCTCAATTTTCACGTCATTTCAATTCTACCCGGGGGCCACTTAATCAATATAGCGAATAATCTCAAAATTGAAGATTATTGTGAACATTGCCTTTAAGGAGATCGAGTGTAATGTTTGTTTTGAAGCGAATTTTCATCGCCCGCACGCTGCTACCCTCGCTTCCCGCCTTCTCGAGCCGTTTCTTCCGCTTCCCACATAGATTCTCAGTGAACCATGAAAACTCCGTGTTCATGCTGACTGTATACCATGCAGTCGCTTCGATCATTTTAGTCGAGCGAATTAATCATGTGCGGCTCTTTCGCGACGCAGCGTTCCAAGCGGAATCGTTCACAAACAGAGGAAGGGTAGTGCTGCAGCAAAGCGAAGCGAGCACATGGAAATAACGTGGACAATGTTTGAGTTCCAACACGACAATCAAAGGCTCATGATTTCATAAAGTTAGTAAGAAGAGACAAAATGGTCGGACGCGAGACCGAAGTAGCCCTATGCGCCCCCAATGTTTAATTTGCATGAGACATATGGTTTCCGTAGTATATTTAGTTTGAAGCATGGACTAGGCGGCTGGCCGGGCGGTGTTGCGGCATCACCGGCCTACGGGACTTCGTTCGCCCGGGACGTTCTACCACCGCAGCCCCGTCCATTCACCAGGCTAAATTGATTGATTTTTAATAGTCCACGGCGACGGAAAAAAGGCGCTCATCATGCATGCTGAAGCCATGACTGACTCGATTTCAAGGTTGCCATTAACCGATTCGGAAAGGGCTGATAATTTCCTTCTGGGATACAATTTTTCTTTTTGTTCCATCTTTTCGTGTCATTGCTGTGTGTATCTATAGTAGAATAGTTAGATGTTACTGCGTTTTGTACTCGTTTCTTGACAGATTCGAAACCATACGCGCAGCTGTTGTCGTTGTCGATGGGCGTGCTGTTGTCGTCGTGGTCGTTCGCTGAAATCATGCATCGTGAAAATTCTTGAATTTAATTTTGGAATGATGAATCTGTGCTCCACGCTTCACCATGGTTATGTCATTGTTATTGAACGCTTTCAGGCTCTATTTTAGACAATAAACATTATATGTTTTGATAACTAACCCTTGCAACAGCAGCCGCACCTTCTTGTCGCTCTGAAAAACAAGCGCATAGGTATATTTGAAGTACCATGGATTCAAGCAATAGTGTACTAACTTATTCGGACTTGAGCAGGGCAGAGTTGAGGGTCAACACATTGTCCCGAAGCGTTCTCGATTTTGCCAACCGGACATTGGCATGTTTTCTTGGTGCAATTAGCCATCTGAAAAAAAATTAGAGCGTTAGTTTCTGAACCCCGAGGCATTGAATGTGGGCTCCCGATTTCGATTATCACCAGCGCTTTTTTGTCAAAACCTCCTTATCAGACTCTACATCTGTCCAAGCTCCGCTGCTGGCCGAAATCACAATCAACAGTACACCAGGGATGCACCAGAGCTTAGGCGACGTTCAGAGTTTTTCCGGGGCGACGCGATTGCACATACCAGTGCGACTAGAAAACTGCGCCGCGCAGGTATTTAGGAGTGAGCGCTGCGCGAACGCCGGGCGGCTACGCTCGATCGCGTACGTAGGCAATTCCTCGTAAACAAGCAACGACATTTTTGTAGCAATATAAATTTTTTCGATTTCTTTCAAGTGTATGTGATCTTAGATATGCTCACTTCATTCCTTTCTTTGTTAGATTTGGATGTGTTGATGAAAAAACCATGAAGAAAAGCTGAACCAGCTTTGCCATGGCGCGGTGTCCATCGCGTCGCGTTACATAGCAAGGCGACGCGATGGACGTCGCGCGAAGACAAGTTTTGCGTCATTTCAAATGTATCGCGCCTCTTCACTCGCCCAGCGAGCGAAGACGCGACGCGACGTCACTTGATCGATACGTAGGCCGATTATACCTTAGAGCCGCGCCGCGAATGAACTCTGCACGAACTCTAAGACTCTATGGAAAAGATACTCCGCTACTTATCCCCAACAAAACGTTTATGTGCTTGTTTTGTTGAGAAAGTGATTTTCAAGATCCCTGTCAATATATTACGGTAGCTGCAGATTGAATTAGTAAAATTGCAGCAATGATGCGAGTTGTATTCGAGTTCATTCTTTTCCGACATACAGTATCGCGCAAGTTTGCGGCACTTTTTTGCGCTCTCAAACCGCCGCGTCACCATAACTCACTTCAGAATTGATGAAATGAGTTTTTTTTCAGGTAGTATTCGTGTTCCTATCGGTGACGTGAATGCAGTGACATGTGTAGAAAGTCTTTTATCCTCCGCTATTTCGTTGAAAAATGTGTATTTCCTTTTAAAATCTACACCAACCGCAGGTCAAAACATGACAGATTTTTGCTATCATGGCCGAGTTTAGTTCACTCTGAGGGAGTTTGTGGTACACTTATGCGATTCTCGAAAATTTTCTGGTGTTGAATCTATTATTCTGTAACTCAATCTCTAAGAAAATTTGCCGCGTCAGTGCCGGGAAGGAACCGCGACCTTCGACTATACCGCAATAGTTCTGCGATAGTGATCAGGCAATTATGTTGCAGCGTCTTGAGCCTCGACATCGCCGCGATCAAACCGCAGCGGCTCTGCGTCTGAACCAATCCGGCTCCGAGAGGATGCAGCAGCGAACTCGCGTTGAGGACGATATACTGCCCTGTGTGGGCAAACCAAGTCGTCGCCGGTTCAACTACCCAAATTTGAGGTACATTCCGTATTTCCTTGGGCGCAAAAACAGCAGTATATTTATCAGAAAGAGGACGTAACAACTGCAAATGTGTATTTTTGCTCTTAGGCCCCCTTATTAGTATTGCATTTCTTACAAACTTCGTATGAGCTGCTCTCCCGGAGCCGCTGCGGCACCATCGCGGAGCCGCAGCGGTACCGCCTCCTTGCCGCTGCGGCTCTGCGGTAGTGCCGCCGCGGCTCCGCTTTAGGGCGGCTTCGGTGCCTGTAGGCTCCGGAGCGGCTCTCTCGCGGAGCCGCAGCTGCAATTTCTCTCAGAGATCGAAGAGGACTCAATGAACGCAATACGGAATTAAACACGAAATTTAAATTGGGCCACTCTGAATCATTTAGAGAAAAATACCTTACTTTTGGTTCCTTTTTTGAATTGCATGCTTATTTTTCAACGGTAATAGAATGGTGGAGTTTGTAGAGATTTTTTTTGTGACTAGTATGGACTGATTATAGATGTGAAATAGAGTAGCATAATTCTAGATAAAGAATGTTTCGCTCCTGTCTTCAGACGGCGCTCTGTGAGCGCAAAACGATCCACAAACCCATTTTTTGTTAAAAAAATTGCGATGTACTGTAATGTTCAATTTGTAGTGTGCACGAATTGCACTGGCACGTTAGGTTCCCTTTTGCTGGCGTGATTTGCGTTGGCGCAAGCTCGGGGCACATACCGTATTTTCTCTTTTAGAAGTACATGTACTTCTAATACTCAGGTCCCTATGTATTTTATACATATGTACATCAATAAGAGGTGTACTTCGAATAGAGGCTGTACTTCTAATTCTCAGCCCTTTATTTTTGGTGTACGTCTAATAGAGGGTGTACGTTCATTATTCGGCGCATTTTTTCGGATTTTCTATGGTAGACTATTCGCATTTCCGGCAGAGATTTAGATTGTAACACCGAAAATTTGTATGTATTGAAATTTTAGATCGCAACCACGAAAACTTAGCCACTCCGCCACTAAGGTTCAATCGACTTGAGGCTTCCCATTCACTGATATCATATTTTCAAAACCATGATTCACATCCTTCCCAGGTTAATTTCTTCCGAAAATTGTATAGGTTCGGTATCGCTTTCGTTGACACGTGCTTTATTAGGAAGCGAGAGACCAATAGGAATTGAGTCGTTAGGCTTAAAAAGCAGAGAACTAATCGCATTTCGAGCCGTCCAGAGCGATTGAAAAAGCGCGATTTTCGAACGAATTGATAGCAGCTCTTCTATAGTCTAGTTCTTTGCGTCTACAATTCACTGTAGATAAACTCTACGATTAGTGGCTTCTGGGGTGGTAGTAATTGGGGGTGTTAAACGCGATTTAACAGGCGTTAAGTTCGCGTTAAACGCGAGTTTAACCACAACAGAATCAGAGCAGGACTCCTAATAGTTGCGAGAGATTTCGCTCTAGTTTCACCTTAACATCCCTCAGTGGTAGGCATTTGTTACACTTTTCATGAAAACGCCTCGAAAAAGCGACAATTGTAACCTTTGTATATGTATATTATTGTAGCGACAATTAAAAAATAGCGATTCCAAAACGTTTTCTGGTCTGTTTTTTCTCTAAAATTCCGACATGTGGCATCCTCGCGGTAAGTTCGCGTTTAACATACTCTCGCACACAGCACGTAAATAGTGCTGAAATGCGAGAGGAACTGGCGGTTAACGAAAAACTCCTCCCGAGGAGTTTTTGGATGCGGTTAGCAAGATACAGTAGGAACAGTTTTGACCATCTATACTGAGGGCAAGTACGAGTTAAATTAATGCAGAGGGTTAAGGAAGTTTGATAGCACTGTTAGCCATTTTGATTCAGGACGTAAGCCTATCTTTAAAACTGAAAGGTGTTTCATAGGGATAGTCTTTTAACGGCTTCCGTCAGGGAAACGGGCGATGAGGGATCAAAAGCAAAGCAGGGACCATTGCTGAAACGCGTTGGCCGTCTTCTTTGGTGGCACTAATCAATTCCTCCCAATCAGCTGTTAATTTTTCGGCGAGCGCCGACACTTCTCTCCTTTTTTTCTATTTTCGCTCTGAATTTCTTGCGCTTTGCTGTTTTCAGGTTATTTTCCTTTTCACAATTCATTGCTTATCCTAGGCTTTAATGGGTGTGTAAAGAAATAATTGTTTGCTCGCTTTTTGGAAGGATTTCCATAACTTTTTAGTGCCAAAAAATAAAAATTTTCCAAGCTACTTTAGTAATGTTTAATCACCATTAGTCGGGGCGTATCGGGCGAGTTTTGTGGGAAAGAAATGCGAACTTGTTTCCAAAACCAACTGTATTTGTTCTCCTTTTTCTGCAAGATTCGAATACCCCTCTTTCACTGCCAGATCAGTGCGATCGCGGCCTCTTTTTTTTTTTGAGGGTCCGCGACGCACTTGCTTTGGTGCATTGGTAGAGCCACTCGAAGTGTTTCAAATTCTTACCTTGAAATATGTGCACAAAATATTTTCCTTGCATGATGCGCATATGAGCGTGTAACAGTGTTCCCATATATTTTTCAGCACTAACTGTGGGCGGGGGATTAGTTTCATTTTGAGAAGAGGGCAAACACTTCACAAATTCAACTGCATCAATGACCGAAACCACACCATTACCCCAATCTCGGACGCCAGACTTCAGTTGCACGCTTCCGAAAAAAAAACACTTCAATTCTTTTTCAAGAACGAAAATAGACTATCTAGTTTATCATCATTCTTATAGGTTTTTAGCTATCCATTTCAGTTGAATGCAGGACATTTTTTGAATTTGTGCATTACTCGACGAGTTTCGGAATGTCTTTTTCGCACCTAGCGTTACCTTTCCAAGAATACCTTGTAAATAATTCGTCCAGAAATTTTCAAATTTTCGTTCGCTCGAAATTTCCTTTGGAGAAATTTTTTGTTTTTCAAAAAAACTTTTGTTTGAAAAAAAAAACGTTAACAAAGTTACTACAAATGCAAACTTCTGTCAGATCACACGCATTTGATTGATTGGGCCAATGATTAACCTAACATGTCTTTTCGAGAGTGGTCCTGAAAACTCACGGAGCTCATAAAAAATGACGAGAATTAGGATTTCCAAGGAAAATTTAAGAAATTGCGTTCTGATCGTGTTTCGAACAAGCGAAACATTACGAAGTTCCCTTTGAATGCTCTTCCTAATGAATAAAATAAATAGCAATACTTGTATAATCTTTCCGATCCCTCGTCTTTCCACCGTAAACGTCGTTCGTGTCCAAGTGTAGAAAATACTTATGCGGACGAAGGCCACGCATAATGTATGTGTAAGCAGAGGGCAGCTTTCGTTAAACTGTCAACAAACCGTGGCGGTTCGTAGCCGGCCAGGAGGTGGCGGTTTGTTCGTGTTAATTTGGCGGCTCTACTGCATTTAATTCGCGGTATGTTGGCGGCTTGGAGGTGGCGGTTTATTCGCGGTTAACACACCATTTACTACCACCCCTGATTTCCTCGTCGTATACACGATTTCTCTACAAAAATGATAAATTTTTCATAAAGCTGGGGCATCTTGGCTTTTCCGGAACCGTTAAGGTCAACATCTTGGGTCAAAACAAGTAAACTTTCAATGTATGAATCTCAATCAAATATTAATCCTTGTAAATTACCTGAAAAACTCCGTGCATTTACCGTGAATAACAGCAATATCGAGTTTCAGCTCTGTTTTTTCTTGGTCATTTCAAGTCCAATCGGCAGTTGTCCCATACAAGGAATCTTAGAGAAAGGGGTGGCCCATAGTTTTTTTGTGAATATTTAAGCCTCAAATATTGGAAAAACATCTCGTGCAGACTGGTCTCTCGAAAATGTCACATTCGCGTTGCCAAACACTTTCCGAATACCGGAGGTCCATTTAGAAAAGAGGTGTACATTCAAAACAGGAGTACTTCAAAGAGAAAGTGTACTTCTAATACTCAGACCTCTGTTTTAGATGTACTTCTAATAGAGGTGAGCTTCAAATAGATAGTGTACATCTAATATTCAGCCTTCCCTTTTAAGTGTAATTCTATTAGAGGTGTACTTCTATTAGAGGAAATACGGTATATTAATATCCTAGAATATATGCACCGAATTTGCGCCAACGGGAACTTTTTCGACGAGAGGGATCCGAAAAGGCCACGCTGATCCGTGTCGGATGTACACTCTTACAAAACCAATGTGATGAATGGTAGTTGCGCAATCATATGTAGGTTTTCATTGAGTAGAGCGTGATCATTCTGCACGTAAAATGCGTGGGATGACTTTTGTTGTCGTAGACAATCGGTCAAAACAATGACAGATGGAACTATTTGTGGGCATCATTACAGCGACTGCAAAGAGAAGTTAGAGTGAAGCAGACCGAGCCGTGTCAGCGATCAAACAACAGCGCCTCCACTGACAAGGTAATGTTTTACCCATATTTTTGAGAACTACGTGTAGGATGTTGGTATAGTTCTGTGTATCAATAAACCACCATTAAGACTTCCTAAGTTCTTGAGGAAGCTCACAAAACTGCAAAAAGGTAACTTTTTCTGGGTTCAAAAATTTTAAACAACATTACCTTTGCCCACGAAAAATTATTTGAGATGGTGAACAAAATTATGAGAAGCGTTCTCGGCTAAACACAGGTGTACGGCAAAGTTTGCGCTGTAAAAGTTCCAACTTCTGAAAATCAGGAGGCCGACTTTTTGTCATTTTCGAGATGTCCTGAAGCGTTGAAGGAATTTAGATTGCGGATTATTGAGAGACGGGACTATAACTTTAAAATAAGAAACATGGTCTGCTAAACGCTCGGGACATGGCTAAGACAAACCCTAGTTAAGCACGGTCAACGCGGCATTCAACAGTGAACAAAGCAACGATAAACTACTTCTGCGAACATAAGGCTGATCTACACACCAGTTGAACTTCAGACAACGTTCGAGAACAAGGTGAAAATCCGAAAAAGAAAATGAAGTGGATGGCATGTTGAACATGTTGTCGAATTCCCTCCGAGCTTATTTAGACCATTATGAGAGACCTTAAGTACTCTTTTTTTTGGATTGAATTTGAGACCCTTTTTTTAGTTTACCAACTTTTTCCGTTTTCTTTCATGAGCTTTTTCGGTCTAGTTTCAGCTTCGTAACTTTTCTTCTACGCTGAATGGATGAGTAAATTGATAAATATTTTTTCTTTGAGAGTCTAGAAATTTTGCACTGGCTTGTATGAGAATAAATTTTCCTGGAAGCTATGCGTTTCAACTGATTTAAAGTGAGCTAACGTCGGCGTGGATCCGGAAGAGGCTTTGCGTTCACTGTTTAAGGTTGGCGCAAACTCGGTGCACTTGTGTTATAGCATGTGGCACCGAGCTTGCGCCAACCTCCGATGGGGAACGCAAAGTCTCTTCCGGATCCACGCCGATGTTATGTACCTCTGCACAAGTGGTGGTGTCGTCGCAGGATGCGTAGCACTCTCGAGCACAAGATAACGTTCTTCCCAACTCACAATCTGAAGGGTTAAACCAGATGGTTTCAACAAGCAGATTTTCAATAAAATAAAAATGATTTTCAATAATAAATAGATTTAGGGAGCATACAAAAAAAAAACGTGTAGCCTCAGCTCTCGGCATACAGGTCTCAAGCTCAGATTCCAAAGCACTTTAAATATACAAATGTTTTCGAGCTAACAAAAGACGTTCAGCTGAGTAATCAATTTCTGAGTCAAAATTATGCGTGAAGACCACGCCTTTTCTTATAATGAAACAAGTATGGAGCACCAACCTTTGACCACGATGGCAGTAGCATATCGTGTGGCGACGAACAATATCACGGAAAACACAAAGACGGACCGCTGGAAAGGAAAGTTTTGATACTACATGAGCACAATCGAAGTTTTCTTAGTTCCCATGCCCCACACTGGATAGACCTCTGTATGATGGCTATGGTTCAGGAAGTATATGGTTAGAAGTTGTTATAAAACGCGAAATTGTATCCGCTTATGTTGCGGCGAAGTCACTATTTCAGCGTTCATTAATTGCGAGGGTTGTTGATTGAATGCAAAGAATGGGAGGATACTCGTGCTCAGTTTTTTTTCTGGCTAAGTGCGACGCGCCCGGCGGAATGATTCTGCCTTCGCTTTGTTGGCGTTCCGCGCGTGGCTCATGTAGCCAACTGATCTGGGCCCGAGGCTCCTCCCTTTCTGTGCATTCGATCAACGTGTCCCTTGCGAAGGCGCACATTATTGCAAATTCGATACTCATCACGGTGCCTTATGGCCTCAGAAGACTACAACGGACTAGTTCACGAAACGCCGCTGTTACTCTGCTGCAATTCGATATGCCTACTCCCAATCCTATGATTGAGAGATAAAACAGAAACACATCATTTTCAAAAGGTCCAACGAAGAGTAAACATTAGGTGAACCAAAAATTTGTACCAAGTTAACGCGGTTAAGACAGTGATCTTCCCAATATGCATACCTCTATGTAAGAACACGATTGGCGTGCGAATTAGAGCTTTCTGTTTGCATATAAGTTTTCAGACTACAGAAGGCAACCTCTCCAAGCACTATTCAACAAAAGTTTATGAGACCTTCGCGTCGAGCCAGTCAATATACACTCTGAACTAACAACTCCGTTAAAGTGCCTATGAGTAGTTGCATTGTTTACTGCCTGCTCAAGTCAGGAGCGAGTACGTCTAAAAACAAATAAAGGCGAACACTTACAAACATGTTGTTCGTCCGTTTGACCTCCACGCAAACCACTGCGCGTCAGTCGCAAACTTTATAGGTCTGGTTGATGACCCAATTGATGGTAATGATTCGAATTTTCCAAATAAGCAGATAAACAATGTTATCAGGTATCTTTGATTTCTAATGATGGTCTAGCAAAAAAAAAACATAAAATAACTGATATCAAATAAGGGCCAAATGTGATTTAGCCTTAAGCTTCGCGTGCACCTGATTTGGTTTTTAATCACCCAGCAAAACCTGCAATTCCGAGATCGAAGTTCTGATTAGCTATGGGTATGCGATTTCTTTTCCGTTGAAAAAAAGCGTAAAAAGTTGGCATAACCACCAGAAAATGATTCGGAATAGTTTTTGAGGTTCGAGAGAAAAGGGGAAAACCACTCGATTTTGGACGGAAAAAAACGTTCACCTTCTTTTCTTTTTTTCGGGCGGTGTTTACGATAATGTTGGAACACATAGGATTGATCTGGGAAACTCATTCTTGTAGAGGATGCTGGGAATGTGTGCAGCTCTCAACTATTCAGTTTCGAAGTTGAAAGCTCAATTTCAGCGAAAACTCTAAATTGATTTCGAAGATAGGCAAGCACATGTAAACATGTAATTATGAATTATCCGACATTCACTCGTCCTTAAAAATAAACTAATTAACAACAACCCCGTCACTGATGGGCGTCCTCCCAAGGCTGTTCCCTCCTTGAGACGGTATTGCGCTGCAAGCTACATATACGGCGGGACCTTGGAAGTCGTTTTCGGAACGCCGCAAGTTGTGAGCAGGATTTCAGAAATGCGCAGGATACCGTAGAAGGTTAACGGGAACCCGTTGCGAGTGCGCGGTACGCCGAGGAACGTGTATGGGACCATACCGGGACTGCGCAAGACACTGTATAAAGTGTAGGATACCGAAGTGGGAGTGACGCAGCAGAAAGGGTGTAGGATCCAACTTTGAAGTGTACCCCAAATTCAAAATCGTGGGATCATCCAAATTAGCCGCGGAGCACGAAATTTGCGTGGGTATGTTATGGCTGTGGAGACTCGCGTGCGTGGGTCGATATGCAGCCAATCAACGCAGATCGTTCGTATAAGTATTTAACTTGTCAGAAGATATGTGGGTGCTCAGTCAGACGGTAGTGATTAATTTTTTTTAATGCTACACACAAATTTCGATGTTCATTGGATTTTTAGAGTTTCCTTCGAGTTGAATGGCAAGCCAATTCATGCGCATGAAGTTTTTCACTGCTTTCAAAGAGATTATTACAATTTCTTCAATGCTAAATCATAACACTTCTGTAGCGGAGCATAAAAGTTACAAACTACTTACATTAATTCGAGTGGCAGCTTAGTTTTATATGGAAGGCATTAATTGATTCGTTTAATGGCGTAAGGTTTCGACGTATTGTCCCTGCAATCCATAACCTTACTTAGTGTTGTCCATATTTTGGACAATCTAGTGGCCGCTATAATTGGGCCGAATCGAATGTTCGAATCATCATCTGATTGAAAAAATTCGACTTCGTCTAAATCGACTAAGTCGACAATTCGAAAATTGGAAAATCCGGCTAAATCGAAAAGTCGATTATTCGAAAAAGGGCGATTTCCGGATAAGTCGAGAAGTCGATCATTCAAAAAGAGTAATATTAGACTTTTTCGAAATTTTTGCCGCTTTCAAGAGTAGCTGTTATACTTGTTATCCGAAGATATTTCTTCGGATAATGGACCGATTCAGATATAACCGATTTTAAATTTCCCGGATATTCGTTCGATTCAGACAATGCGTTTTTTTCAGATTTTGGATAATGGATCGATTCAGCTAATGCCATTTTTTCAATGATTCGGATACGGATATCCGGTCGGATAACTTCGGCTATTTTCGGAACCAAGTTTAATTGATGCAAAACGGTAAAAAATGAATCAGGTACTCTAGGCAAGCCTCTGAAAACATTCATAAGAAAAAAACAGAAGACCTTCATTGCATTTGCAGCATGTTCACATACGAACATCAGTCTTCAGAAATGCATATTAATAACAATATGAAAACAAATCTTCAATTATTCTATCGTCGTTGGGAGGCACAGTATCATCCATACACAGGTTTTTCAGAACAACTAGCTAGTAAAAAGTATGCAAAGCAACTATACAAAAAACTTCTACACTGAATGACTGGCCACTTGGTAATCTCACTTGACTACGCCCATTTTTGCGCGCCGCAACGACTCTTCCGATTTCGGAAGGAGGAGGAATACCTTGGGTCGATGTACTAAACAGGAGGCGGTACGGGAAAATGGGCGTGATCGAGTGTAATTTTATCCCAATTTATCCAATTTTATCCCGAAAATTATCCGATTTTATCCGAATTTTTTAGCCTTCGGATAATGGTTCGATTCAGATAATGCCGATTTTAAATTACCCGGATATTGGTTCGATTCGGATATCCGGTCGGATATTCGAAAAGGAGTGATTCGGATACTAAGCATTGCACCTGGTTACTGAGAAAGATGTTGGAAATTCCAGCTACTCCATCTGGACACATTTTTCTTATTTGCGCATAATCAATGCAAAATTTTTGTAGCCGCAGACAAAAATAATTGATGCCTTCTTTCTACTATCTAATTCGTTTTTTGCTTATTTCTACATGTGCGCAACGTTCAATGAATTTTATACTGAATTAAGAGCTCATAAGATTTTAAATAAAGGTGTCTGAATGGAAATGAAAATGGGGAAACTGCGGGCGAATTATGCTGATCATCGAGGAGGAAAATTGTCATATTAGAGGGATCTTTGCGTTCCCTGTTGTGCGGAAGCGCAAGCTCGGTGCCCGCATGTTATAACACGTGGCATCTAGTTTACAGTTCACCTCCGCAATGCCGTTCAGTCCGCAAAGTGCACGCTGTTTGCGAAAGCGTGCTGCGGCGCGGTTGCGAGTATCCTAAGACAGGGATGTGGGATCATCCGCGCGGTTTTTGCCTTTGGTGCCCGGGTGATCCCACCGCTCGGGTGATCCCACATCTGTGTCTAAGGATGCCGGCAACCGCGCCGCAGCAAGCTTTCGCAATGAGCGTGCACATTGCGGACTGAACGCGTGTGCGGAGATGAATTGTACACTAACCGCCGATAGGAATCGCCAAGCATTACCACGATTCGAGCAGACTGTACACTCGTTGCCCTATAGCTCGTTAAATTTAGGAGACTCGCTTCAGTTCCCAAGGGTTACTTACCCGCCGTTGTTCCCTCGGACAATAGCCGTTGGACCCTAAGGCCAGCTTCCAAAATTATCGATTCTTTCATTTTTATTTGAAGACTTTCCTAAGTCGCAAATAATTCCTAGTGAATCCTTTCAACTTTTTTGTGTTTAGGCTATTCTTTCTTCGCATTCCGATTACCTAAATATGCGGAAAAATTTGTAATGGCGCTGTTGCGGGAACAAAAAAGTTAGATAGGCTGTCACCTCTTCATGTACCGTCCGAATAGCTGGATGGAAGGGTAGATAATTTTTTAAGTCGATTGAAAAAGTCGACTTTTTATTCGAGAAGTCGATCATTCGAAAAAGTGGGATTTTCGACTTATTCGAAAACGTCGATCATTCGAAAAGTTGAAATTTCGGCTAAATCCGAAAGTCGATCATTCGAAAAAGTCTTATTTTCGACTTATTGGAAAAGTCGATCATTCGAAAAAAAAATTGAATTTGCCCAAGTATAGTGGCCGCTATGACTACTTACGCGGTCAAGCAAAAGCGGAAGTTTGCGGAAATGATGTCAGAACCAAGCTATGGCTTTAGGGTCGCATTGTCAGAAAAGTTTCCGTGTTAACTCATTTTTTTTTCGGTTTGACTTCAAGAGCTTCCGGTAGTGCTTTTCGCAACGCTGTATGTAGAGTGGCTGGGGGATCACGACCGGAACGCCGTAGCCTGCCTATACGAGAATCGACAGAGAGATAGTATGGATTCTCTATTGACTAGTGGCAAAACGTCAACTGTTAGGCTCAGGCGATTATCTGCCCATAGCCACCTGACACTTCGACCATTGTAAGTGGCTTCGTAATATCGAACAAGCACAAATACTCGCTAAGCATACGGGGTAGATACGGGGTTTGAGTCCGTGAAAGAACAGATTTATTTCATGTCGGAAACTCCAACAACAGACATATCGGGCCATGGAGGCTAAGAACGACAAAAGTTTCTTGGAACGCATGTGTTCGAAGCCGTATCCCTGACATAGCCAACCCGGCAGGTACATCCACTTATGCAGTAGGGGAAGCAGCGCTGAAATAGAGTGAGTTCATTTGCAAAGGGAGGCAGCTCAACCGCATCAGGAAGATCTCACCTTGGTACTACTGTAACAGACGTTTTCACATGGTATACAATTAACACGCACTTCGTAAGAAGTACAAGCTGGAATGCGGGTAAATAAACGTACAAAGGGACAGATGGATCAAGTGCGTTTAAAAGCGGTTACGAGAACTTCATGCTTTCTTTCTGATGGGAAGTTTCCATGTCAAATAAGAGGACAGTCATAAACGCACAACTTGTTTTAACTTACGGAGATTTGCAGTTTTCTGGTAGTTGTAGGGAGATTTAGGCGTAGCTACTCGTGCCACCACTTGTACAGCGTCCTGCAGAGGAACTTGTCCGGAGACGTAGTATGTCGGTGAGCCCGATGGATACACGTACACAGGTCTAACCACTCTTGGGTATACGTAAACTGGTCTCACCACCCTAGGACGTGAGTTGGGGCAAGCATATCTGCAATTGACGAATATTGAGATAAGCTAACTTTAAAACTGTCGAAAGATCAGGGCACCGTGCTGGAAAAAATGTATCATTGTGGCAGCTCAAACTTGCACTATGACCATCGAGAAAGATCATCAGTACATATGCATCCAGCAACACGTGGGTACAGTCTCTTCTCATGAGTTGTTGCAGCTTTACCTCGGAATGCAGAGCCCGACGTAGCGAATATGTCCAGCAGTGCATCGGCACACATTGCGAACACAACGACTAGAGCAACTCTGAATTGGAGGACATCAAAGTATCGTCAGAGATCTTCAATTAGGCCTTTTCAGAGCGTGATCGCAGACCGACGCGATCGTTTGCGCTGCGATGCCACCATTGAGGCGTCGAACTGCGCGATTCCAGCACTTTTAAAAGGAATCCTGTCTAAGGCCGGGATCATACTTCCGGCGACGAGCGACGCGACGTGATGCTTACCACCAATATCGACCGAAAATCGATATGCCCGACATGCACAGTCGCTGTCGCTGGTCGCGGGAGTTATGATTTCGGCCTAAACAAGCTGCGAGCTGATTCTGCGACGCGTCTGCATCGATACGGAAGGTTACTAAATGATCGCTTAGCAGGAGGATCGCATTCTGAAGGAGGTCTTAGGAAGCCGCAGTCTATTGAGCACAAAAACATTCGATCAATAACCACCATCCTTCCGCTTTTCCACGTGCCGCAATGCTGCGTTACGACTTTCTAAATGAAAAATGGCTCAGAACATATGTAAATGATTCCTTCCTCTGGAAGAGACCCTAAGTAATCCCCACTTAACTTCGGCGTTGATCCCGAACAGGGGTGTGCATTTTCCGTTTACCGATTTACCGAATTTCAGGATTTACCGGTGTTTTTCGGTAAATTTTGATTTACCGAGTTACCGAGTTTTTCTCGGAATTTACCGAAATTTTTGCCGAAAAAATTGGTTGTTTTTTGCTTAATCGGCCTACTTCTTACTCGTATTTCACGGGTTAGCTACAGTTGAGGCATGCATTCGGCACGATATCCTTCTTTATCCTTCTTTTTGTTAATCTTTTTTAACCCTTTAGTCTACTTTTTGAATGCTCAAACGATATCTTCACCTTTTGTGTCACGTACTTTTTCTTAGCGAGATAATACTCCGAGAAATGCATAGTTTTTTCAAAAATGTCAACAGATTTCCAGGGCAGCAGAGCTCTGAAGCAGATATTTCAGTCACTTGAAAATTTCTTCTCGAAGACCCCGACATAACACTGAATCCTCTGCAGTTCGGGAACGACTCCATTGTGAAATCATCGTACCCGCACCTTTCCTCACTGACCAATAAGTACTTTTGCGCGCCTTCTGGCACTGTTGAGGTGGGAAGGATGTTTTCTTCAGCTGGCCTGATTTTGAGTAACTACAGAAAGGCCTTGACACCAGAAAATTTTGAAATGTTACTTTTTCTCAAAATCAAGGTTCTGCTGATCAGGTTCAGCCGTTGAGCTAAGTTTAATATGTAAAACTCACTCATTATTTGCACTATCCTCATGCACTATTGAAAATGATACATAAATATTATCGGTCATTTGTGCTATCGTATGGGATACTGTCGTTCTCTGGGCCGAATTCCGGTCCGCATTTGCGGACTACGGCTATTGCATCATGCGACACGTGCTAATAATGCTGGGACCACTTGGTCCCGGCACGATTCACCCTTCTCCCAGTACGATAAACACGCGTCGCATGATGCAACAGCCGTAGTCCGCAGTTGCGGAACGGATTTCGGCTCAGAGAACGACAGTAGGCACCAAAAAACCCAAGTCAGAATTTTTACCAAATATTCCGTTTTTATGGTATTTACCGAAAAAATAGGTAAAAAGTTTCGGTAAAAAAATTACAGAAAAGAATTTTCCGCACATCCCTGATCCCGAAGAGACTCCGCGTTCACTGTTGAAGGTTGGCGCAAATTCGGTGCACCTATGTTATAGCATATGGCACCGAGTTTGCACCAACCTTCAACAGTGAACGCGAACTCTCTTCCGGATCCACGCCGACTTTACATGTTTTGTTTTCAAAATCAGTGCTCACATTAACTTCAAAACTTGGGATTTTTTTGCTAAGATGGCTATTTTCTCTTTTGGTAGGGCTGATGTGGCAGAGAAACTGAAAAGAAAACAAGCTACAGGTAGAGTCTCCTCGCAGATTTTGGCCTAGGAGGCAGCGGAGGTTGATGGAAACATTGTTGGCCGCTGGTGTCGCCAACGTCGCAAGGCCAACTGCAGTAATCGCGCCAGCTCCATTCACTAGACTGAATTTGATATGGAGACCATACGCGATATGCTTTTGTCCTGGGCAGCCTTTCACTTTCACAAGGAAAGTTTTCAGAGCGTTAAACGCATCTGCGAAAACGAATCGTTGTGTTGGTATCTCCTGGGCATCCGTAGTAAAACGGCGTAGTATCCCGCCCCGAGCTGCTGATTCAAAGAAGTTATGAGCTCTATACAGTATTTTCTGTACTTTTCGTACCTTCCAAAACGCTCAGTTAGCTTTACGGATTCTGGAAACGAACCTCGTAATCACGTTTATAGCCGAAAATAACACTGTGGACAGAGTTTAGGTGAAATCACATTTCTCGAAATTTGAATAGAGTGAAACAGCTTTCACTCTATTCAATCTTCCAAAAGATACCAACAATACAATTCGTTTCCGCAGAGGTATTTACTGTTCTAACCATCTCCCTTGTCAGTGAAAATTTCTGTTGTGATAACTAGATCCCTCCTATACGCATCCGACGGAACTCTCGATTTTTGCTGCTCGTTGACAGCAGCTTTCTCATTTTTCAGCCAGCAAAACTGCTCTGGTGTTGGAAATGATATTTTCGCGATTCCAAAATGAACTCGTTTGTCGTCGCGAATGACTAGGTTCCTGAACTATTTCGCTGAGAGCAGACGCTTTAGCGCATTCTTCGACGTTTCACGATAAAAACCATGCCTGATCTTTTTTGTGGAGATCGGCAGCTGCGGGGCCTAGCGCAACCCTAACGTTGAAAAAACTATGGGCAATTAGCTCGGAACGGTCCCCTACGGCCCCAAAGTTGGACACCCATCACCTCGTCACACCCCAGATTAACTTTCCACGCCCACCAACGTGAACAAATGAATGCTCGAGATTGTGAGATGAGCGATGGTTTTTCGATCAATAGCCCGTTCTTCCCTTCACTCTCAACTTCTCTCTTTACTCAGGTCAGCTCGCATACATCGGCTGCAAGAGACGGAAGTTACAAGCCTCGGAAAACTCGTCCACCATGCTTCCTTAGCTCAATTTTTGAGGGACCACAACTCCGCTCCTAGGTCTTGTACGATTCCAAAAACACCGCTGGAATCAGCATAGAACCGTCTTCAAGATAGGCGAAAAAGCAGAAAAGCGATTCTTATCGTGAACACTGCCTTTAAAGGCACAGTTCAAGCTCAGGGACGAAATCTGTGATTTCCATATAGTTGTGAAGTGGACCCACCCCACATAACACCTGCCAAGTGCGAGCTTTCGAATCCTCCGAATAAGCGAGATATAGGAGGAAGCCACTTTGGCACGCCCCTTTTACGATCTTTCGAGCTGAACAGAGGCGAGTTCAGCGATAATTTCCGATCAATAGCCCCGTTCTTCCCTTCAGTTTCAGCCTAACTCTTTATTCAGGGCGTTACGCATAGATCGGCTATAAATGACGGAAGTTACCAGCCGCGGACAACTCGTCCATCATGCTTCCGCAGCCCAAGTTTTGAGGGGCCATAACTCCGTTTCCAGAGGGTCTTGTACGATTGCAGAGACATCATTGGAACCAGCGTGGGACCGTTCTCAAGATAGGCAAGAAAACAAAAAAAAATAGGCTAGAAAACAGAAAAACGATTCTGAGATTGGACTGTGCCTGTAAAGGCAGTGGTCGCAATGAAAAAAGTTGTGGAAAAAACATGAAAATCTGCTTGATCCGCAAACCGCTAAGGGACCACTAAGGTTACGCGGCAAGAAACGAGCTAAACACAGAGTTATTAAGATCCTAAGTTTACAATTCGTGCACACGTGCACAGCTCCGCCCAAAAATATCTCAGTCTCTTGAGCAGTCGAAAATCATTGACGTTCATAGCCGGAAATGAATTGCAATTTAACTAATGAAATTAGGTGAACAATGAAAGCGAGCCCTTCCTTCAATGTTTGACTCTACGAGAACAGGAATATTTGAGCAGGTCAGTCCGAAGGATAATTTTCATTGGTTGAATTCCAATTTCAAGCCAGCGCACGTTCATGATAGCATAGATCATCGATGCCGATCAGGGATGAGCGGAGTTCCGCGTTTCGCGTTCCGAAACCCGCAGTTTCGCGCATTTTTGGCATTCCGCGTTCCGAGAACCACAGAAAACGCCGCAGAATGCGAAAATATCGGGTCGTCTGGGACGTAAGAAAACACTAGATGATTTCTGAATTTTTCCGCGTTTCGCGTTCCGAAAACCGCATTTCCGCGCATTTTCAGGCGTTCCGCACCCGATTTCCGAAACCCGAGAAAATTTTTTTTGTTCCGAAGCCCGAAAACCGATTTCCGAAATTTCATAATTTTTAATCCGCTCATCCCTGATGCCGATGTTCTGGACAGGGCTCGTCCAACATCGAAAGACAGGAAAGTTCAGGCCTGAAATTTGGCTGAAAACGGTTTTTTTCCGCAATTTTTTCATATAGGTCTTTTAACTCTGAATCCAGAAATAAGATTTAAAGAGTAAAAGAAGACAACCATATTTCAGCGTGACCACTGCCTTTAATGTGAAAGCCTCGAAAACAAGAATCGTGGCTGGCACTGCTTTCAAGCTATTATTCTCCACCGTATCATTGCGAACTCAGGAATTTAGGGGTTTCGGTATGGTTTCTCTTGAAGAGGGGAATTGCAGCCGAAGCGCGCACCCGGCCGAGCGCTGGGATTCTTGCATTCAAGAGCTCTATATCTGCATTTATCCGTTTCTTTCAGCTAATTAAAAATAATTTTCTACTGAAAACGATTAGCTACATGAGCAGCGAAAATCAATTAGCAGCAACTAACCGCTTGGTTGAGTAGCGCAAGTAAGAACCATATTTCTACAATGTCTCAACTTTACTCACAGGAGCTGGATCAGCGCATGTAGGCTCGCATGCTGTTCCACATCTAGCTCGCCTCTGATTTGCGCCACACGCTATAACGAAATTCTTGATTATCAGTTGATAGTCTCAATAATTGACATATTTCAGGGTGGCAAAAAATACATCCCGGGAAAGTTTTATAGCAAGCCATATATTTAGCTAAATATGAAGTTCTGAGAAAATGCTAAGCGTCAGAAGTCCGTTTCAATCCCATTGTTTTTACCTTGTCTCTTACTCCTCTGGAGAAGTCCTGTTGCGAAAGCAAGCTGAAATGAAACGGTAATACTAAACTCGATACAGAACATAGAATCAGTACAAATAACTAGTGATAATAAGAATAGTCAGTCCAGTGGGTTCTAGAACTTGAAGGATTCATTTTCATTCAAAATTCCTTTGTACACATACAAAAGTGGTGTAAGCAGAAAATGTATTCACGGTGGCGTGGCAACAAGATTTGGTCATAACTTGCAGCCATGTAAGTGAAATTTGCCATGGAAAGGCTACTACTACATACGCCTGCTTTTGTGAACGCGCGGAATAGTAGGAACCCTCTTGGAATGGACTGCGGGTTCATTTTTTTCTCAAGCTTTGGCAAATCCAACTAAAATCGTACCTGTTCCAGAGCACGTGACTCACTCGGAAGAAAATTGCCTTGCCGTACTGCAAGAGAAAGTTCTATCCTTAAGCGTGCATTAAGAGAAATACAACTCTGAAAACAAACCTTCGATTTCGACAGCAAAAGCGAGATGGATTACTAGTGATCCGGCGGTAATCAAAAAAGTTGGTAACTGAAATGTCACTGTACAGTCAAGTTCCTGTCGGTGTTCAGTATAGGTGTGTCACCAGAAATATTCTAGTGATTACACTTACCTTGGCTTGATCGGTTGGCTTTCGCCTGACGCGGTCATTCCGCGTCCTCACCGAGGTGTGCCGTCCTAGTAATCAGCCGTGTCCATTTGTCGCGTTCCTCAGCCACAATTTGAACACAATTGATCCATCGGTCGCTATTCCACTTCCTGCGAAGTAAAACATCGCGTCTAAATTGCCTTTCAATGCCGAGTGATTCCAAATCCGCATTCACCACATCCGTCCAAAACTTTCGCCTACGTCTAGGCGGCAGTATCCAGACATGACTCGAAAGCATTCTTAGAGCGTGTAGTACGAGACGATTCGGCTTTCTTCTTAGTATATGCCCGAACAAACGAAGAAGACCTTCCGTTGCAACTTGAGATGACATTGGGAGATGTTGGCACCTGTCTCGTGTCAAGCATTGATAAAAGGCGTCAATTTCGTTTTAGAGACCTTCGTTACAGCACATCCGCGGCCAGAAATGTTCAAGCAAACGTCTAAACAGCTTTCTCTTCGTACAATCCAACCTTCTTATCTGCGTTTCCGGTGCTACCCACGTCTTCCATCTGTACATCATGATTGGACGAATAGCAGATAAGTAGAAGCGCAATTTGACTTCCTTTGCGATGGGGGTAGACCACAAACACTTGGTTAGAGAATTGAATGCAGACTAAGCTTTCGTACATCGTTGTCGAATATCCGCTGCATAACTACCGTCGTTCTTCAGCAAACAGCCCAAATAACAGAAATCATCCACCACTTCGATACGTTGTCCATCCACGCAAACTTCCGTTGAAGACCTCTGAGAGACCCACATCTGCTTGCATTTGTCAGGACGAAGACGAAGTTCATAGGCTGCGGCATACTTCGAGACGAGGTTCACAATCCTTTGCAGTTTTGCGTTGTTTTCAGCGAATAACACAACGTAATTGGCGTGCTCTAGTTCGACAAGGGAGCGTCCTGAAGGTGTTAGGATCGCATCCGCAGGAAACTGTTCTGCAACTCTACGCATAATGTCATCAACGGCGAAGTTGAAAGGAAAAGGTCCTGCTACAGCTCCTTTTCTTATTCCTGTTTTAACCTCGAAAGCTGACGTAAATCCAACAGGCGTACAAACTGCTGCTGCTCTTCCTTTGTTCATTTCCTCGATTAGTTGAACATACTTTTCCTAGACTCCATCGGCTCGCAGAGCGTTGAGCAATCGATCACGATGAGGATAGTCGAATGCGGCTTAAAAGTTAAAAAAGATCAAGCTGTAATGGCTTCAAATACCGCTGCTACAATTCGAATACTCTTCTCAAGACGAACACTTGCACGATGGTCGATCTTACAGGTCGAAAACCGGCTTGCTCCTCTCTGGTAGTTTCCTCACGATGATGGTTGAGTCGCTCGAGAATGACAAGTTCCAAAACCTTGTACATGACACGCAGTATAGAGATCCCCCTATGTATAGTTCTTCGGCTCCGTGACTGATAACTTCTTGTGAAGAGGTACGATTACACTATGTAACAAATTTTCATTTTTTCTCTGTTCCTGGGTTTAAATTGTGTTTTCCTAACCCGTTAGGTCTAGAAGAGACAGGAAATCGCTGTTATCCCAGGAAAACTTCGCTTTTGTTGCTAGGACAATGAAATGTGGAGAATCGCGTGTTTATGTAAAACAATTTTTGTTCTTGGCTTCTAAGTGTTATATTTCAATCGTTTATGTCTAATGTATGTGAAAAAAGACTCCTTTAAGCACAAACTTTGCTTACACGACGACAGCACGAATAAAACTCGTTTTTCTGTGAAAATTTAATTTTTTTTATTCATTTTCGGCACTATGATCAGGTAAAAACAAAAAATGCAGAAGGAATAGACAAACACAGTCGGAAACCACTAAAAAAGGTTCAGAAATGTGTAGATTTTCTGGATTCACGATTGTACTAAAATCACTCTCTCGAAGTTGCACCCAAATGTAGTCCCCCATCATGGCTTCGTTATACTGTCCTTGGTGACGACATTCAAAGTCCAATATATGATGATAAAAGAGCTCGCCTTTCTCGTTCAATTTTTCAAGATCCGAATCAATGATATGGACTTCCAGAGACATTCTGCATCCAATTTCGGCGTAATTATTATTGAGAGTGCACCAAATCTACATAGCTTTCAGCCTTGTGATCACCTAGGTAGCCGTGAATCACTGCAACAAAATTGCTCCATGCCGTTCTCTCCATCCTGTTCAACAGCTTTGCAAAATCCTCACATTTCATGATTCTCTTGATGTGTGGTCCGACGAATATACCAGACCTGACCTTAGCTTCGGACAGAGTCGTTACCAAGGACAGTATAACGAAACATGAAGAGGGACTACTTTTCGGTGCAACTTCAGGAGAGTGATTCACACTACAATGGTGAATCTGGAAAATCTACACATTTCTGAAGCTTTTTGAGTGCTCTCCGACTGTGCCTGTCCATTCCTTGTGCATTTTTTGTTTTTACCTGTTCATAATGCCGAACATGAATAAAAATTTTCTATTTTCTCAAAAAACCGGTTTTCTTCGTGTTGTTGTAGTGTACACAAAGTTTGTTCCTAATGAAGTCATTTTTTCACATACTTTGGGCATAAGCAATTGAAATATAACACTTAGAAGCCAGGAACAAAAATCGTGCTACATAGTGTTATCGGATGCCTCCACGAATCGGGTATCCTTTCGCTCATCCATATGGCACGGATGGTGTTGGTCATTTCACGAATCCCAGACGGAGGAAGAGCTTTCAGCATTTCAGCGCTGATGTTGTCATCTCCGCATGCCTTTCCATTCTTCATTTTCCGGACACAATCCAAAACTTCAGACTCAGTCGGCGGTTCCTCACTGACATCGTAATGTGCCCTCTGAACATGCTCAGGTACTGATGGCGCTGGACGATTCAGTAAGGAAGTGAAGTATTCCTTCCGTAATGGTAGCGTCGCATCACCAAATGCAGCTCCATTGGTAGTGCTGAGGACAGGAGAACATCTCTTCATCTCGCCGCTTAACTGCCGTAACACGTGTAGGCTTTTCTCAAGTTTTTCTTCTACCAAGCCTTCTCAAACTCCTTAGCTCTACACGTCCATTCTCGTTCGCGGTCGCCTTGAAGCTGCCGACGAAACTTCTCCCTCACACGCTCCTCCTCCACCATGGCAATGACCGGTCAGGGTGGCAAAATTGTGGCTTGGGGCCAATGGCTCCATGACTCTCTAGGTACAAGACCTGAGATGTTGCGGACTAGAGGCCTTGGGTAGGCCGGACAGCGACACCTTTATGCAATGTATGGGATACTTTTGTGATATAGTTGTGCACGCTATATCGCTCGAATGTTCCCTGTGTATACTCAAACAATTATGATTGTGTGTACTAATTGATTTACTTGCAATGACGTTTTAATTGCAAGTTTATACGGCGAAACAATGCCTGAAACAGAGTTATGGAAGATTTTCTCAGTTGGGCGAGAAGGCATGGGTACCATCTGACAAATTTTAGGACGATCAGAAAAAATGCTTCGGATTCTGCCCGGAACTTTTTTTTGGGGTCAATCCGGAATCCTAAACACAAATCTAGTGACTATTTCTCGAAATTCTTAGGCCTAATGTAGGTCACGTTGGATATAATGCTCTTTGAACGGCGTATTCTGCCTTAGTTATTGGGAGTATGAATAGCGAACCTGAAATTCGTGTTCAAAATCCCATACAACAAATGAACAGATTTTTGGCAAGATCTGAGACGCTAGCCAAACTGCCGTATACCCACCGCAACCAACCGCAATCTGTCGAAAATCAATATAGTTCCAGATTCGTGTCGAGCAACAACAACTACCTTAACGGAAGAGGTTCGAGGCAAATCCGTTGTAGCATTTCGCGAATCATCAAAAAAGGATTTTCCCCGAATGTTTGTCTATTCGGAGAAACAGCTAACCAAACCTTGCGAGATTTTTCTAAAATCAGCAAATGGACCCGATATATTTAATCCTCGAATAACCCCATACAAAAGTTTTGAGCCAATTTTGAGAACTTGAGCCAACATTGTTCTCTGAACAAACTAAAAATCGCCTGAGCCTTTGTGAGTGATATCAATCCCACTGAGTAGACCTCTCCTCAACTTGCTTGAGATAATGATAACCATACGGTGACCACGAGGAGAGGGAAATTTGCAATCGTATAATCATGGTACCCGAAATTCCCGAGCCGCGGAGAGAACGTGGAATGGAAGTGAATGACGGCATTCTATCTACATGTGTTCCTACCATCAGTCATGGAGGAACGAACATGCTTAATGATAGTGCTAGCAACTCACCGAGTGTAACAATTGCTCTAGACAAAAGAACAATTCTAGAGAGCGAACTCACGCAGATGCTGATCATTGGTGCTGATCTTTGCAAAACTAGATGCGATTCACACTATCTTTATATATCATGTTGATGACCTAGTTATTGCAGACACATGATAAAGATTGTGGCTTACAAAGACCTTCTTGGTTTCTGCAGAGTTTGCAGACCGATTGCAATTAAGTATGAGTGGTGTGGTCCTACTTCACGTAGACATTC
Organism: Aplectana chamaeleonis; assembly: GCA_029168955.1. Taxonomy (NCBI): domain Eukaryota; kingdom Metazoa; phylum Nematoda; class Chromadorea; order Rhabditida; family Cosmocercidae; genus Aplectana; species Aplectana chamaeleonis. The sequence goes on from JAPDOI010001933.1 coordinate 74,742, forward strand.
CAGTTGTTTTCGAAGCAACAGTATAACTGCGACCTGGTTGGTGTAATCCGCGGAGAGAACGGTTATATTGCAGCATTACTAGCACCAAATGCAAATACGAAGTAGAGTGAAAAAATGGCTGCAATTTATCAAACCTGCAAAATATGAACGAAAGTACGATATCGCAATAGCAGTACTATGTTTTTCTCGAAGAGAACAATTACAACAGAAAACGGAAGAAATGTTTCACGATTTTCGTGGAGACTTATGTGAAGGAATTCGTTTGACAAAATTTTTTAGAAGACCCAGTCGTGTTCGTCAGTTATTTGTTTATTGTACGCCGTTACTGACGTGCTCGAAGACCACAGAGCAGTGAGTTCGGAACATGGAAATGAATACAAAAACAAATAAAAACTTAGCGCGACGATTCAGCAGTTGGCCACAAGACCATTATTCTAAATAGAGAATAATCGAAAAGGCGACATTAACTCATTTTTATAAAAATTTATGATATAATAAGTCCATTTTCCCAAGAATAATAGAGCTCTTCTACAAATTAGGTAGTTAGCCAACACTTGTTTAAAGGCAGCGTACGCGCAAAAAACCGTGTTTATTTTTTTCACAATTTTGAGCAGGTAGGCCAACCAGGTTGTCATATATCATAAAGAGACCACCCAAAACACTCAAGTTTCAGAGAAAAACTCGTTTGAAAATCTCTCAGCATCCAGCTTCCTTTTTCTCACGTCTGTCCGGGGTGTCTTGTGTATTACACAAATATCGGAAATTTGAACGGCTGAATTGGTTTAGCCCCCTTAACTTTCTCGGTTCCGCAATTCTTTTCGCTTTTCTGCTGTCAATGATCATCTTAAAATAGGAGGCTTTCAATAGCCAGGTCTGAACTCGGAGATTCTTCGGAACAAAGGATTTAGAAAACTGGATTTCCGCGGCCTGCCGAAGCCTGTCGTGGGGTTTCCGTTCCTCGTGCTAGATGATCGACCGAGAAAACGCCTTTTTAGACCACGGAGCGATTTTCACGAGCCTATAGCATCATGAATACGCAACGCTTCGCCAACTATCTCCACTTGGTTCATACATTGGATTGAGAAGAAAAACACAGTTGTGGTTTTCAGCGCGGACACTGCCTTTAAAGGCAGTGGTCGCGTTAAAAAAAAGTTGTGGGACAAACCATGAAAATTATGTTGATGCGCCAACGGCTAAGTGAACACGAAGGTTACACGGCATGAGACGAGCTATGAATAGTTATTAAGATCCTAAGTTTCCAATTCGTGCACACGTGCAAAGCTCAGCCAAAATGATCTTAGTCTCATGCTGAGCAGTCAAAAATCATTGACGTTCACAGCCGGAAATAAATGCAGTGTTAAAGGCAGCAGACACGCTCGAAAAAGTTGTTGAGATAACTACGCTACTTGAGTCGTATGGCCCCTAGTTGAACGCTCACACAGAAGGAAGCGTCAAAACGATTGAAAACTACTAAATTTCAGCAATGCAAATCGAAAAATTTCTGCAACCCCGCCCCAAAATACAAACTCGTCCAGATTGATAGTAGTAATACGGTCACTTTGGCTGCTTTTTGATGCTTCCAACGAGGTGAACGTCCCAGTATAGACGGTAAAAGTATATCGGCTTCTCTATCGCAACCGTTTTGTTGCTAATATTCGCTGTTTCAACAGCGCGCCGTAAAACTCGTCCACTTTCACCTGATAACAAAATAATATTCCTCTATTTGCACACAGTTTTCGTTCGTTTTTCGTCAGTTCCCAATACAACCAGCTCCAAAACTTTGATTTATGTCGTAAACTCGATATCATTTTTGAGCGTGTCTGCTGCCTTTTACTAATCAAAACAGCTAAAAAGTAGAACCAAGACCTTCATTTAATCTTTAACTCGACGAGGGACGAGGACAGAGTAATTCGAGCAGGTCCTATCAAAGGCTATTCTTCATTGATTGAATCCCAGTTTCAAGCCAGCTGATGTTCCTGATATTAATGATCATCGATGCCGATGGTGTGGAGTGGGCCCGTCCGCCATAAAAAAAGACAGGAAGGTTCAGGCTTGAAATAAGGCCCAAAACCAGGGTTTTTCCGCAAATTTCTCTTATATGTCCTAGTACTCCGAATCCAGAGAAGGCTTTGAAGAAAAGAGACAAGCATATTTTATCGCGACCACTGCGTTCAACTAACGGGTATAGGGCTTTCTTTCATAATTGATCCACATTATAGAAGCGGAAGAAATTGTTTATTGAATAACCGAAACTTCAGTGAGCAAAATATTCTGCGCATCTGCTTGTTCAGCACGATGAGTGGACCCTAAGAAGGGCAGTAGCTCTTCGGAACGCAGGTATTTGAAGCCGTGTCCCTGACATAGTCAACACGACAAGTACATCCTTTTACGCAGGAAGGGTAGCAGCGCTGAAACTATCAAGTGATGAGCGAGAACGGTACATAATACTCAGAGAGGTACCTCACCTTGGTATTGCTGTAGCAGACTGTTTCGCACGGTATGCAATTTACACTCCTTTCATAGGAAGTACAGGCTGAAATTGTTTTTGGAGAGGTTGAAATATAATCTAAGTTTCACATAATTCTCTGATAACGTTGATAAATTTTTTAAATCATCGATGAAGAATGCTGGTGAACCGTGATTCTCAAAGTGTTAGAATATGTAGTACAGTCGGCATGAATCCTAGTGCTCCCCTTTGAAGGTTGGCGCAAAGTCGTTGCACCTGTGCTATAGCAAATGGCAACGAAATTGCGTCTACCTAAAATTGAGGACGCAAATTGTCAGTAGGATCCAGGCCGATTCTATGTATTGCTTCTGTCGGACTTACGAATATCGGCCAGTTTTTGATAGTTGTATGGAGGAGCTGTCGTAGGTGGCGGAACATGAACTTGCCCGGGAGAGTAATATGGCGGATACTCTAAAGAATGTCGGAAATTCTGTATGAAAATTCTCGCATACGATAAAAATGTGAATCTTTCTTAGAAAATATAACGAAAAGGTCTGTATCTAAGATGCAAAATTCTTCAAGATCTATGGTTGTTTTTTTCTGCCGCAGCTGCAGTTTAACATCGCAGTGCACGTTTTGATATGTTTACGCAAGATGCTAAGTTGATCAACTCAGCATCCTAACTGAGCAGTTTTCATGGTGATGGCCGTCTTAATAGAATAGCTCATCACTGGAAACAGTTCTGAAGGTCGAATCCGAATATGACCTCCGAAGCTGCCTACATATACTCTGAACAAAAACATGGATGTTTTCAAATCTCAAAGAAAAAGGAAAAAGTATCCATCGGACTGCTGAACACGATTTTCGATTCTGATACTCCAGAGTTTGTAGGTTGTAGGTTACTGTGGGAACAACTCAGAGAAACCATCGCTCGGAGCGGGATCGGCTCCTCCTATTTGTGACGTCATCGCCCGGACAGCGGCCGAGGGGCGAACTGGCACCGCGGTCCCTGTCCGGCGCAAATAGCGGCCTCGGTCGCTGTCCGGTCGCTCTCGGGGCGAAAGCGGTGCCAACTCCAGAGATAGAAAGACGCAGGATTGGTTGTTCTCTGAGTGATAACCTGCGGAAGCCTAGTGGCATTGCGTCGGATAAAGTGTGCGGGACCCCAGTGAAAGTGCGCCGGACGCCGGATAAGGTGTATGGCATCCCAGTGGGAGTACACCGGACGCCGGATAAAGGGAATGGGACCTCAGTTTTAGTGCGCAGGACGCCGGACAAAGTATACGGGACTCAAGTGGGATTGCGCACGACGCCGGGGAAAGTTTGTGGGACCCTAGTGGAAGCCCGTAGAAAGCGGTGGGACTCATGAGGGAGTGCACCGGACGTCATAAAAATGTACGGGACCCTATGGGAATGCTTCTGACATTATGGAAAATGAGCGGGACCCAAGACGGAGTGCGTCAGACGCCATAAAAAAAGTGCGGGACCCAAATGGGAGTGCGTCAGACGCCGTAAAAACTGTGCGGGACCCCAGAGGGAGTGTGCAGCTCGTCATGAATTGTGTGCAGGCCAAGACGAGCAATCACAGGGTCCCTTGTACAATCCATTTCCTCTTCTTTTCCTTGTCTTTGCGCTTTCTGTGACTACTCAGGCAGAGATATCGAACCACTCGGAAAGTTTCTGTCTTTCGCCCCCCCCCCCCCCCAAAAAAAAACTGCCAACGCGATTTCTCCGACGGTTTTCTAGCCTAAGTCCGTTTTCTATCATCCGGGGGATCACTGAAGGGTGCGTAGTGCAGTGGCAGACATGGACAAACATTAGGAAGTGAATGATCACTTCCTAATGTGTCCATCACATGCGGTATAAAAGGTGCCTCATCTCACTCGAGTCCTCATTCGGTATTGTGGGCCCTGAAGGTGACTTCGAGTCGCTCTGCGGAGGCCAGCACATTTTCGACCGCTGAGGGATAGGGGATCCCACGGATGGGGGATGGGGCGGTCCGCAGGAAGGGTGGTTCCTCACCGCAGACCTCGTCAGAGGTTACTCCCATGTAGCGGACTGAGGCGGGGCTTTCCTTGCCATGGACCGCGACACTCACGCACCTCCCGAGAAGAGGCGGAGTTAAAGGCACAGTCCAACCCCAAAATCGATTTTCTGTTTCCTTTCTTATCTTGAAAATGGTCTCACGCTGATTCCAATGATGTCTCTCTAGTCGTACAAGGCCCCCTGAGAACGGAGATGTGGCCCCTCGAAAATTGAGCTGCGGAAGCATGGTGGACGAGTTGTTCGAGGCCTGTACCTTCCGTCATTTGCAACCTATGGATGCGAGCCGACCTGAATAAAGAGGGAGGCTGAGAATGTAGGGAAAAACGGGGCTATTGATCGGAAATCATCACTCATCTCGCCACTGTTCAGCTCGAAAGATCGTAAAGGGGCGTGCCAAAGTGGCTTCCTGGTGTGGGCGCCACAGATTGGCTTCCTCCTATATCTCGCTTATTCCGCGGAATGGAGAGTTCTCACTTGGCAGGTGTTATACGGGGTGGGTCTACTTCATAATTATGTGGAAATCTAAGATTTGGCCCCTGAGCTTGGACTGTACCTTTAAAGAAAAATTAGGTGTTGGGAAATTTTCGAAAATCACCCGGATAGCGACACCTGAGCCAAAGGGGACCGAAAATCGCTTCGAGCGGCACAGCGGTCGCACGGAGAGCGGCTGCTGTGGCCCAAGTAGATGGCTGATTTTCGCTCGGAGCTTAGAGACAGCGTCGCTCGATCGCTCTCAGGTCCGGCTCCATGCAATGGATTGTCTGAGAATGTGATTACCGGCAATGCAGTAATGTGGTTGAAAATCGATAAACATTCACTGATAAGCTCCCTAAAAACAGCTACAGGGAACCTATGGTAGAGACACAAGCAACGTGAATCACGGACTCTCCAACCCTAAAACTCCTCGACTTCTACCTTCAAAGGCACACTGCAACCTCAGGGATAATTTGTGATATTTCACTCCGGTCACGGCCTGCAACAACCTTGCCAAACGCAGGATCTCAGTTGCCTCAAATATGGGAGAAACTACGGGCAAAGAAAATCGGCCCCGCCCCCATTATTCCAAAGCGACCCACCCCTCAACCGTGGAATCCCCTACTCCCCCTCCCTCTAGCGGTTAAAAGTATGCTGGCCTCCGGAGATAGCGACTCGAAGTCGCCTTCCAAGGCCGTCATCAGAATGCCGAATGAGGACTCAAGTGAGATGAGGCACCTTTTATACCGGCTGTGCATGTGATAGACATATTACGACGTGATCATTCGCTTAAAGGCAGTGTACACGATAAAAACCATGTCTGATTTTTTGGTAGAGATCGGCAGCTGCGGGGCTTAGCGCAACTCTAACATTGAAAAAACTAAGAAAAGTGAGCTCGGAACAATCCCCTACGGCCCCAAAGTTGAACACTCGTCAGCGCGTCACACCCCAGATGCACTTTCCACGCTCACCGACGTGAACAAAGGAATGCTCGAGATTGTGAGATGAGCGATGGGTTCCGATCAATAGCCCCGTTCTTCCCTTCATTCTCAACTTCTCTCTTTACTCAGGTCAGCTCGCCCAGATCGGCTGCGAAAGACGGAATTTACAAGCCTCGGACAACTCGTCCACCATGCTTCCCTAGCTAAATTTTTTGAGGGACCGTAACTCCGTTCCTAGAAGGTCTTGTACAATTCCAAAAACATCATTGGAATCAGCATGTGACCGCCAAAAAGCAGAAAAACGATTCTAATCGTGAACACTGCCTTTAACCATGTTTTTTGATGTCTGCCACTGCACTACGCACCCTGCAATGGTCCCAGGGATGATAGAAAACGGACTTAGAGGCAGTGTTCACGATAATCTTCGATTTTGAGGTTAGTCGCTTAATTAATTGTTTGGTCCCCCGGGAGAACTACAATGACGAAGGAACCGAAAAAAAAAACGGACCAGAAGGGCACGAAATCCTTTACTCTCACCCCGCTTCTTTACTCTCACAGGAACTGTTCGTTGTGACAACGAAATCTTTTGTGAGAACATCTTTTACAATTCTCTACTCTCTGCTGCTCCGGTCTTTCTTTCAGACCCTTACTAGTACTGTTCAGCCTATAATATCCTTCCATTTTCAATTAGCCCCATTTTTTTTATCGGTGACAGCCACCGTGAACATGTTCATCGAATCGGACAACTAGTCCAAGCCGGAGAATAATGTCACTGAAATACGACGTTTTCATGCGTTCGTCGCCGTTTCTTCGTGAATTTGGCAACTCTTGGAGGCCAACGCATTGTCTTATGAGAAAAGCTCGGGGACAAAAATCATCGTGAACACTGCGGTTAAGCTAGAAAACGTTAAAGAAATTGCACTGGCTGTATTAAGAGAAGTGAAAGAAAACAGAAACTTTCCGGGTGATCCGATATTCCTGCCTCAGTAGTCACAGAGAGCGAAAAGACAATGAAAAAAAAACGGAATTCCATTGTGCAGGGAACGACGTGATTGCTCGACTTGGCCTGCACACATTCTATGACGTCCTGCCCACTCCCCTTCGGGCCCCGCACACGTTTTACGGCGTCTGACTCATTCCCATTTGGGTTCCGCACTTTGCCTACGGTGTCCTTCGCACTTCCACTGCCGTCCCGCATACTACTTGCCGCGTTCCCCGCGCGCCCACTTGGTTCCTACAAAATTTTTCCCAGCGTTCTGAGCACTTCCACTGTGATCCCGCATGCTTAAATCGTCTTCCAGCGCACTGAAACTGGGGTTCCATACAGGCATGTGCGAAAAACTTTGAAACCGAAAAAACCGAAAAACGAAAAATTTTCGGTTTTGAATTCGAAAAATTCCAAAAAAAACCGAAAATTTTTTTTGTCTTTTGGAACGTCTTCTTTTCGTAATAAAAAAATATTTCTGAGTGGAAGAACAAGGCAACGTAATTTAGGTGAGTGCTTCGAATAATGACAGATTTATGTTTTCGTAGTGAAACGAATCCATAAGCCATCAACGCACTAATGTAAGGAATTTTCTCCTTGTTGCTGTTGCGAATCCTGACAAAATTGTAGCGCAGAACACCTACTGAAAATCTGATTGTGAACTTTTTGTTGAAAACTGCAGTAGTTCTCTGAACATTCATTTCCACGTTTTTTCGCGTTTTTGATCAAAATTGTGTACTCTAAGGTCGTCCTTAACTTTATGAAAAAAAACGAGTGCGTAGAAGTCGAAAATCGTGGCTAAGTGATAGATCAAAACGGAACAAACGTTGCACAGAGAATAGCATCAACAGTTCTTGATGGATAGCACACTTTTACGTGAATTTCTTCCGCTGTAATGTTGAATTTCAGTGTGACCGGTCGCGTCGTGGTCAGCACTGACCAGTAGCTCAGTCTGTCGGCGCCCACACGCATTGAGTCGTGGTGTCTACACAGGGGTTAGGTTCGCCCTTTTTTGCTGGATGGAACTATACATGATGCCGTTCGCCTAAGAAAGTTTTTATTCGCAGTTTTTTGTTATGGATCGATATAGGGAGGAAAAAAATTTAGCTTGGTTTCCGCTTGAAAGTTATGGGCCTCCTAAGAGCAATTCTCGACGCCTTTTTCATGGCATATATAATCAAGAGAACCAAAATGAGGTTCATGCTGCTCTAACTGAGTCCGTTTCTAAGTTGATAATGTGGTCGAATACATAAGATATACCTGTAAACCTTCAGAAAACATATGTTGTTCATGTTGGGAGATGTCAAATGTTACAGTATCAATTCAATGGCGTCGTCCTCGAAAATAGGGGTGAGGTAAAAGATCTTGGTGTTCTATATGGCCCCAATCTTGATTTCACTTCACATGTTGCTGAAATTGCAAGGAAAGCTCTAAGCACTGTCTTTTTCATTTTCAGAAATATTCACAGCAATGATAAAGAAATTTTTGCGGCAATATAGAACATACGTGCTTCCGCAAGTCGAATATTGTAGCCAGGTATGGAGTCCGAGCACTAGAAAACTGCAAGCGAAAATTGAAAAAGTGCAGCAAACTTTCACTAGGATCCTCATGTATAAAATATTGCCAGATCTGAATTACCCGTACTCCTTACCTAGCTACAGATCCAGACTGAAACTTCTTGGCCTGCGCAGCCTCATTTATCGCAGAGTGTTTCATGATGTTGTGCTCTCTTTCCGACTTCTGCGGATGGAACTCCGGATAAAGCCAAGCAGGTATTGGGTTTTTAGACCTAGCAATGGCCGAACGGGTATGTTTGCTATACACTATGCACCAATAAAAAGATCAAAGTTTTCGAAGCTTCATAATTCTTTCTTCATTCGTGCCGCTAGGTGGCTGAGCAAGCTTCCAGATGAAATTATTAGCTCCCAAAACACGGCAGTTTTTCGTAGAAAGTTGAAAAACATTGACCTTCTTTCATTGCTGGACATAAAAGACTTCTAAGATTTTTTGTAGGACACTGGCAGTGGAAGTGGAGCATATTAATGGTGCGTTGAAAGCAGTGAGCTTCAAACGTCTACGTGATCTTATGTGAACTCGATATATTTTCAATCCATTCGGTTTCGTGATTTCGCACATTGTCAGCATTCATGTCCTCTTGCCGGCTCGGAAAGCCTTTCCCTCAAGCGTCACCGAAACAAATTGAATTTCGACCTGGGAGGTCAGTCAGTTCCTGTTGTCGTTCCAAGGTCGTCCCTACTACAGTTCGGAGCCATTTAGTGTTTCATCTCTTCTTTACTGAACTAGTGTTCGTGCCATACGACTGCAGCTAAGAATGTATTTGCCTTCATTTACACTTATCATCCATTGGCACTCGAAACTGTATTAAGACATCTCGCCCAGATACCTAACTGTGGTCGGAGGACCTATATGCATCCAAGGAAGCCGCGTGGGTAGGGCCTCTTTTACAACAATTTTCACAACAAGATACGGATTAGAAGGAATTGCTTTTCTAAAACATGAGAAACTGATGGTTTCAGTCATCTGGCACTATATCAGTTCTTTATTACTACCCCCTCTCTATCATTACCGGCTCCAAACTTTAACTAGGGTCGTCCTCCGAAAATTTGGTGATGAAGCAATGATCTTGCGCCCGCTGTTGATTCTTTGCGCTGATTTTCTCATGACATTTGTGTTTTTCTCGAGTTCCTATCCATTGTTTTCGTTGTTGTTGAGCACGTCGGCAACGACGTATGAATAAATAAAATAAATAAATAAATAAGTAAATCATCTTGAACGGAAACGAATTTTCCAGACCCTAGAAGCAAGCCTTTTCACGATAGATTTCACTGTTGATATCTCCGCCGTTTACGGAAGGTCTGATGCCCTATACAGGGAGTCGTGCTTGGAGGGAACGCAAAAAATCGTGTTTTATGCTGTGCACGTGTGCTGTGCTTTTGTGCTTTGCCTAAGTTGACCTTTGAGCGTGAATGGACCGCTATGAGGGATGATAATATCTACGTACCAAATTCAATGAAGCGGTTTAGCTCGCTATTTCCTTGACTTAAAGGCAGTGTTCACGATAAAAAATGTGTTTCAGTTTCCACTAGGAATGGGTAGTGGAGGGGCACACTGTAACGTTGACGTCGAAAGAACCCATGAAAATGAGCCAGAAAGAGCCTCAAAAGAGCCCGAAGTTGCCACTTCGAGCGCAAGGCAAACCCCAAAAGCGCAACACACGCCCACCGACGTGAACAAATGAATGCTCGAGATCGTGAGATGAGCGATGATTTCCAATCTTCAGCCCCGTTCTTCCCTTCATTCTCAACTTCTCTCTTTACTCAGGTCAGCTCGCATAGATCGGCTGCTAAAGACGGAAGTTACAAACCTCGGACAACTCGTCCACCATGTTTCCTTAGCTCAATTTTTGAGGGACCATAACTCCGTTCCCAGAAGGTCTTTTACGATTTCAGAGACATCATTGGAATCAGTATGGGGCCGCTTCCAAGATAGGGGCTGGGCAACAGAAAAACGATTTTTGTCGCGAGCACTGCCTTTAAAGGCAATGCTCACGATAAAGAATGTGTTTCAGTTTCCACTAGGAGTAGGTAGTGGAGGGGCACACTGTAACCTTAAAGTTGAAAGAACGCATGAAAACGAGCGAATAAGAGCCTCGAAAGAGCCTGATGTTGCCACTTTGAGGGCAAGGCAAACCCAAAAAGCACAATGCTCACCCTCCGACGTGAACAAATGAATGCTCGAGATCGTGAGATGAGCGATAATTTCCGATCAATAGCCCCGCTCTTCCCTTCATTCTTAACTTTTCTCATTACTCAGGTAATGAGAAGCTGCATGATCGGCTGCAAAAGACGGAAGTTACAAACCTCGGACAACTCGTCCACCATGTTTCCCTAGCTCAATATTTGAAAGACCATAAATCCGCTCCATCGGAATCATTGGAATCAGCATGTGACCGTTCTCAAGGTATGCGGAAAAACAGAAAAACGACTTTTATCGTGAACACTGCCTTCAATGTTATCACAACTTCGAGTGTTCAATTGTTCATGTCGAGGGGCGGAAAGGAGGCATGAGGCGTTGCGGTGACCTCAGAACGCTTGTTTGCATCAGTTATTTTGCCATTCCGAGCTCGTTTTAACCATTCTTTCAACACTGACAATGAGAGCATAGGATCTTTCTCACCTATCATTCAACTGCATATGTCACAGATAATGACAATCGTGAACGCAGCCTTTAAAGGCACGGTTCGCAATAAAAATCGCTTTTCTGTTTTTTGCCTATCTTGAAACCGGTCCCATTCTGATTCCAATGATGCTTCTGGAATCGTACAAAACCTTCTGGGAATGGAGTTATGGTACCTCAACAATTTAGCTAGGGAAAATGGTGGACGAGTTGTCCGAGGCTTGTAACTTCCGTCTTTTGCAGCCAATGTGAGCGAGCTGACCTGAGTAAAGAGAGAAGTTGGGAATGAAGTGAAGAACGGGGCTTTTGATCGGAGACCATCGCTCAACTCATGATTTCGGGTGTTCCTTTGTTCACGTCGAGGGGCGGGAACAGGCGGGACTTGCCGACAATGGCGGGGTTTTCCCACTTTTCTAAGCCGTTTTGCGGCTCCTGGGTAGCTTTTCGTCCCGTTTTTTCGACGCTGTTCTGCTTCTGAGAGCTACGAGAAACGTTTGTCATGGAAAATTCGAGGATGAAGTTTATCGCCAACAGTGCCTTTGGAGTACCGATGCAGGTTATCAGTTATGCGGAATCGATTAGCGTTATTAGATTGCCTGTCGAATTTTATGTTTTTGGTTTTTCAAGGGATTATTCCTGAAAGTTATGACCATGCTCAAAAGATGCGCCGTAGTCGTTTAAGTCTGATAAAAAACAGGAAATACAAAAAATTTTGACCCAATCAGTCTAATTGTTTATCGAAAGTGATGTAGTAGAATGAACCATTTTGCAAGGGGCAGACCATACGTTTGTTTTTGCGCGAAATGATTCTTGAATCAAGAGAAAGACGAGTGCAAACTTGCTGAAGACGTCTGTAGACAGCGAAGGATCGACTGCGACTCGCATCAGAACCGCAAATTTCATGCCGGGAAAAACCGAAAAAAATTAAACTTTTTCGTTTCTTTCGATATTGATTTTTATCGCCAAAAAGGGCGAAAAACGAAAAACGCACATCCCTGGTCCTATTCCCTTTATCAGGCGTCCCGCGCACTCCCGCTGGGGTGCCGTATACTTTATCCGGCATCCGGCGCACCGCCACTTGGGTCCCCTATACTTTGTTCGGCTTCCGGCACTGTCTTTGGGGTCCCGCACACTTCATCCAGCGTCCTGCGCCCTGTCACTTGGGTCCCGCAGTTTATCACTCAGAGAGCAACCAATCCTGTGTCTTTCTATTTCTGGAGTTGGAGCCGCTGTCGCCTCGAGAGCGACCGGACAGCGGCCGAGGCCGCTGTTCGCGCCGGACAAGGACCGCGGTGCCAGTTCGCCCCTCGGCCGCTGTCCGTGCGATGACGTCATAATTGGGAGGAGCCGGTCCGCTCCGCACGATGGTTTGTCTGCGGTTAGTGAGCTCCGCCGCACCCAACAATTTTTCCGTTTGCAAAGGTATCGGTTCCCTCTTCGGGGTGAAACGCTTGGTTTTGTATTGAAGGTATTGAGGGCGGGTCCGACGTCTCCTGTAGTCTCATTTATTCTAGGGAACTGAGGTCCCGCGTTTGGCAGGGTTGCTAGACATAGCCCGTGCCTGAGTAAAATATTTTAGAAAATTGCTATAAAACCATGCTGTGAAGCTTCTGAAAATTGATAACTCGATCTTTTACTCGTGTCTGAAACAAATACCCCTCATTTATTTTGAGTCAAACCTACCCAACACCCTCAGACATCGCTTTTCCAATATCCAAAAACCCAATATATAGGAGATGCGAATTTGTCTTCGCTTAGTTGAACTGCGGGCAGCTCTTGAAATCATAATCGGATACCTTACTATGAATCGGTTACAGAAATGCATATTCCAGAACTGCCATTTGCACTGACGACACTACTCTCATAGATCCTGCTAATATCAAGGGCTCTTTCTAATTTCTGAAACAATCAAGCACTAAAAATAAATTCAGATTATTACGAGTTCTCGATCGATACTTGTGATAAAACCCGACCCCCGTTCTTCACTATGCGAAGTCTATATATAATTCAGGTGATGTGTATGAAATGTCGAACAATGTTATTTCTTGACACTTACGAGGATAGTAATAGTATGGAGGGATTGGAGCCACCGTCCCTGGAGAGTCTTGCTGAGGAGGTTGTCCAGGATAATAGTAAGGTGGATACCCTGGTGGATACACGTAAACAGGTCTCACCACTCTTGGACGAGGGTTTGGACAAGCATATCTGCAAGTTGCGAAGTTTATGAACATTCGCGGAAGGAAATCTTGAAGATTATGTTCACCATGGAAGGAAAGGACCTGCTAAGTGTTCAATGCTTTTGCCTACGGATGGTGAATAGATATTGTTAAGTCCTTGCAAGAGGAAGCTACAGTGTCCTGTACCATCATCAGTAGTTAGGAGTAATGAACAGCCAGCACGCCGATACATTTTATCGTGAACACTGGCTCTCTTCACCGCGAGGGAATTAACCCGACGCGCGCGGCGGAAATCCCTTCTGTTTATTTCATCGGTAGAGTATATGTTTACCATAAGCTCCCGGATATCCGTGGCATTTCTCGATTTTGATATAGTTACTCTCATGATTTTTGAGGGATGGAAGCTTCCACACATAACTACTGGTTTCAACCACCCAGAACTTTCAACCTCTGCACGAAAACTTGAGCACCACATGAGCACCACACTTGCTCCGACGAGTTACACAAGGGCGGCCGCAGGGGTTGAACGTTCCGGATGATTTAGATCAGTACTTTTGTGTGGAAGCTTCCACAGCTCCGGAATTTCATGAGAGGAACTACCAAGGTCAAAAATGCTGTGGATTTCCGAGAGCGTCATGGTAAAAGCGGTCTACCGATGAAGTAAACAAAAAGGATTTCCGCCACTTGCGTCCCTTTAGAACCCTCGCTTTCCAGGCAGCATACACGTTCAAGAATGATATCGATTTTAAAGGCACTGTTTACGATAAACTTCGTCCTTGAACCTTCAATGAAAAACATTTTTGGTAGCCCTCAGGAGAACTGTGTTGAAAAAAAAAAACAGATTTTAAGGCATTTCCCGCGGCGAAAAACGGTTTTGAAGCTTATCCCAGTGGGCAAGTTCGGCCTCCTTGAGTCTAGTTATTGGCATCGACACCGACATGGCTCCGTCACTGCCACGCTTTGATCTGCCATTATCAGCAGTGGTTTTTATCGAATTAGGATATGGGTTCGAAAGATTTTCGCCTGAAGAAGATTTCTGGAAGTTTTCGACAACTATTATAATTCTCAATTCTAATCTCTCTTTCAATTAAAAACCACTGCCAATGATCGCAGGTCAAAGCTTAGTAGTGACTCGGACAGTCGGGGCTTAGTACGTCGGCACAATACCGTTAGTAATACCGTTAGTAGGCCGCCACAAAGGGATCGGGAGCACCTGTGCTGTAGCTGCTGGTAACAGCAGGATATGCTGGCAACGACCAGGAGCTCCTGCTGCTTGTGCTGGCGTATTAACGCTTTGTTTATCGTGGCACGCGTGCTATTGCCAGCCCTCTCTCCTAGTGTCTGCTGCCACTCTCCTCCATTGATTTGTCTGATACGAATGAACACTGCAGCATCCTCTTGTACGACGGCGGCGGGTATATAAGGCAGCCAGCAGGCGGATCATCCCCATGGTACATCGCGAGGGAAGCCTCCTCGTTGTGGACCGTGGCCAAGATGATGCCGTTGTTGCGGACCGCGGCGAGGATGGCCTCCTTGCTGCTGGCCGTGACAAGAATTATACCCAACACCGGAAAGGAGGGTGGCAGTCCAATTTGTCGATAATGAGCGTTAGTACGCCAGCAAACGTTGGCAGGATATGCTGCTGCAACCATCAGCTCCTGCACATAACGAGCGTTAGTACGCCAGGTTTGCCCTGGAGTACTAACGATATTGTGCCGACGTACTAAGCCCCGACTGTCTGAGGATAGAGACGTGTCGGTGTTGACGGCAACAACTAGACTTAAGGAGGCTGGACTTGCCCACTGGGGTAATATTAAAAACCGTTTTTTGTCTCTGGTAAGGCTTTCCGATCTGTTTTTTCAACACTGTTCTTCTTCTGAGGGCTACGACAATTGTTTTTTGAGGTAAACACAAGGACGGAGTTTATCGTCAGCAGTGCCTTCAAGCCATCAATCGTAGATTTGGAGCTGTTATTATTGGCAACTAAGGAGAAAAAAGCGAAAGAGAACGCAATATAAAAAACCAAACCTCTCCAGCCGCTTCGCGGCTGGAGCGATAAAATGGTTGTCTTTTCTGCCTTCAAATGGAAGTGGACGAGTTACACCTCAGCATATAGAATCGTTTAAAATAGCGAAGCGGGCGATAGAATGATGGGAATAGCGAAGCTAATAGACTCTGACGGCCTGCGCTACAAGGCCTACGTCGTTGGAGACATCAAAAACCAGCAAATGTGACTGTATTTGAGCGTTCAACTAAGACAAGGTTGTGTTAAAGGGCGGGAACCAGGGATGAGCGGAGTTCCGCGTTTCGCGTTCCGAAACCAGCAAAAAACGCTGCGGAATGCGAAAATATTGGGTCATCTGGGAGGAAAGAAACATTGGATAATTTCTCAATATTTCCGCGTTCTGCGATCCAAAAACCGCATTTCCGCTCATTTTCAGGCATTTTGCGCCCGTTTTCCGAAATCCGAGAGATAAAAATGTTCTGAAACCCGAAAACCGATTTCCGAAATTTCATTTTTTTCCCTCATCCCTGGTGGAAACCCTAAGGCACCTGTCAAGGATAGTTGAAAAAAAAAAACGCCGTGGCCGACCCGGATGATAAGCATGAAAGACATGGACGATGGAGGTTGCAAAAAACGCCTGGTGTGGCCAGCTGTGGCTGACTCAGAGTTTTTGCCGAGAAATAGCTGCGAAATAGCCGCGAAATGCTTTCTCGCCGCGTATTAGCCGCTTAATAGCCGCCAAATAATGCTCGCCGCAAAATAGCCGCGAAATAGCCGAGAAATACTGCTCTCCAGGTAGATATACGGAGCATTCCAGAGGCATGATTCAGATGTCAGCACCTCCGTCGGTTCAATTACCCAGGTTTAAAGTACTTGGACCCCTTTCAGCCTCTGAAGGCCCCGCCCAACCGCTGGCGGCCCCAGATGGTGGCTCTCCGAGCCGGCGACGGTTGCGTCTTGGTTAATTTTGTTTACTTCTGAATATTTCTCGGTTATATCTCGGCTATTTCCCGGCTACTTCTTGTCCGTTTCGTGAGAAGCCGAGTAATAGCCGCGAAATAACCGGAAAATAGCTCACCAGGAGCCGCTGCGGAGCATGGTGGGCTAATTCCCGGCTATTTCGCGACCAAAACTCCCAGAGGACGCGGTCGATATGCATCAATTACGTGAAACGATATCATGGATATTTATTTATTTATATACGCCCTTTCGGGCATGCCAACAACAAAGAAATCCAGAAGCAAGGCCAAGTTGCAAAGAGACATAAAAAAACACAAAAACAACATTTCGAAAATCAAATCGATATATGGCACCAAGAGCACCAGCATGTAAGAGCGGGAACTGACATGGATCCAGGTAAATGACGCAGATCAGGATATCATTCATTTCTTACCTTATATCATGTGAACATTGGTCGGGTCAGCCACATCGGGTGTTTTTTCCACCCCACCTCATTCATGTCTTTCATGATTATCGACCGGGCTGGCTACGGCGATTGGCCAACTATGAAATAGGCCTGAAGAAAGTGGGCAGAGATTGCGTGTTTTGCTGACTTAATATGAGTAATCCGGTCACTTCAACTCTTTTTGACGCTTCCAAAGACGTGAGCGTTCTGTTAAGTGCCGTATGACTCAATCGATGCCCTTATCTCAGCCACTTTTTGGGACGTCCATGATCTTTAACACCATACTCCGCTAACAATAAGACGAAAATGTTCGTGACTACTTCAGCAAACTGTCTTACTTGGGAATGCACTGTCCGACGTAGCGAATGTATCCGGTATCACACTGACACACATTAGGAATGCATCGTCCCGAGCAAGTCTAAATGTTGAATGCTTTTATGTTTGTTAAAAAGGTCATTTTTGAAATCTTTGTGGTTTCTGCAGCTTTTTTTTATCACAAAAATGCTGTAGTTGCTGTACCACTATAATGTGAGCCTGCGTGCGTTTTGATGTAGCGAGCAGTGTGTGGTCAGCACTTCTCTCAAAACTTGAATAACTCACCGGAGTTGCGTCAGCGCAGGTCGGCTCACAAGCTGTACCACATCCGTAACGCTTTTGATTTGCACCACATCCTCCTAGAGAACTCTCACAAATACTAACAATTCATGTAGTTACTAACGGATTTGTAAGTTCAAGAGCTTGCGTTCATACAAAATTTTCACCTTGCCTTTTTGTCCTCGTGATCAATCCTTTTGTGATGCTTACCTAAAATATAGCAGAGTAATATGGGTCGGAGGTTTCATATGTAACAATGCGTGGATGTTGTGATGCGTTGGATTCTATTAAGTGCCGCTTAAAATAAAGGGTTGCTCAAAATTCTTCTATCTGGAATCGTTTGTCTTCGAAAACGCTTATGGAAGTCGTACCTGTCTAAGAGCGTGGGATTTACTTGCATGGAAATCGTCATGAGGACCTGCAACTAAAGGGTCATTTAGTCCCGCAAGAAAATGTATTCGATGTAATGAGTATCAAAATTGCAAGCTCACCAACCGTCGCTCTGCAGAGCAGAAACAATATGAACGAATAGTACTCCTGTCGCAACCAAAATAGAACTTCGCTGAAAAGATCGTTTTCAAAGAGCTGCACCGTACCTTTCACTGGGTAATCAGATTCTCATTATCGATGAAGTTCTGTATTTTTATGTTAGCAGAGGAACAGGAAGTCCCTCTGTGCCTCTTACACTCCGTAAGAAGTTGTCCGATAGTTTGAAGGAGCTTGTGGTCCCTATCGTTCTCACGAAAATGTCGCTTACTTCGACGCTGACGCTATCACAGCGCGCTAGAAGCACGACGCTCCTTTGAACGTGGTTCAGCTCCTCGCGAACACCACGAGGCTGTGAGAAAGTGGCGTACTAAGTGCTGTACTAGGTGCCTTTGCCGAACTTTAGGGATTGTTTCATAACATGTTGGACTCAGACAATGGGATGGACCAACCGCGGACATATTTCGTACTGACCGCGTACAGGTTGCGTACCGACGGCGGGATGGGCGACGTTTGGAACGCAACTTGACCGCGGTCGGTACGCAGTGCCACGCGGTCTGTACGGAATACCACGCGGTTAGTACGCATCGCCGCGCGGTCGGTACGTCTTGCCCCGTGGTCTGTACGCATTGTCACGCGGTTGGTATGCACTGCCACGCGGTCGGTACGTCTTGCCGCGCGGTTAGTACGTATCGTTGCGCCATCGGTACGTCTTGCGTCGCGGTCGGGACGCAATGCGACGTGATTAGTACGCATTGCCACGCCGTCGATACGTACTGCCACGCAGTCAGCAGGCATTGCCACGCGGTCGATACGTCTTGCCACGCGGTCGTTACGCATTATCAGACTGTCGGTACGCTATGACACGTGCTTGAGACTCATTGCGACGCAATCCCGACGCATTGCAACGCTGTCTCGCTGCCTCTGACCTCATCCCTGGCGTGCGAAGGACAACGGGAACTTGGTATTTCCACAGCTTTTGTTATTTGTAACTTCACTGGGAAACACTGAAGCAGAAAATAGAAAACTGAGGATGTTCCTGTGATCAAACTCAATGATTTCTTGTGCAGTTTTATCAATTTTTTGTAAATTTCCTCAGTCGTTACTTGATCCGTGTAATTTTGTGAAGGTACTGCGGTGTAGCTAAAGTCTATCAGAATGCGACTGTCCGCCCACGCGGTTGGCGAGCGTGTCGAGCGGCCGTCACTAGGGCATTTTTCGAACGAACCTACCCACAACTGAGATACAGCTGACTGGGATACTGTTCACTATTTGGTGTAGCGTTGGTTGCATGTGGGTCCATCGCTGATAACGATTATGCATGCTAATCTGCTCCATTTGAACTAACCTTTAATAAGATACGCAGCCAATTGTTGCTGTATCAAATCTATTAATTTCTGATTTTATTTACATCTCCTATGTTCTCCCTTTCTTTAACTCCTTTCCTTTTCCTTACTCCTATTTCATTAATCCTTATACTTTAACTTTTTGGATTCACTCTTTTGCTAATACAAACGTATAACTTCTTCTCAAATTTTACTCTTAACGTTTCCTAATCTTTTGTAATTCATTTGTTCTTCCTTGCTACAGTTTTTTAACCTTTCTTAATTCTCTGATTTTGTTAAGTCTCTCATGGTATATCATGTTTCTTTAACCTCTTATTAATCAACGTTTCCTTTTTCTATATTCTCACACACTTATAAGTAGTCGGACTCACTATTAAGTGGAGCTACCCTCCTTACTGAAGAGTTCCGGGGTAGTTCCACTTACTTTTTTTTCAGATCGCGAACACTTACGTACCAACCGCCCGAGAAGACGAACAGACCTCACTCACCAGTTTGCTTGCGTACTCAACGGGGCGATTGCGTACTTTTTACGAACACTTGCGTACCGACCGCGCAATCTGACAAACCGACCTCACTCACCAGTTTGCTTGCCTACTGAACGCGGGCGATTGCATATTGAACGCCAACAATTTTGTACCGCCCACGAAAACTGACAGAACGATCTCACCGACCAGTTTTCTAGCGTGCTGATAGCGGGCGGTTGCGTACTGAACGCGAGCACTTGCGTACTGACTGCGTGTGCTCACGTACCGACCGAAGCAAAAAGTCATGTTTCGTACTGACCGCGCGCAAAGATGACTGCGCGCTGTCAGTACGCCTCCATGGAAAATCGCTAGCGGTTGAAGCTCAGGCGTATCGACCGCGTGCACTATTTCGTTCGCGCGGTCAGTACACAAATGCCCGCGTTCGTTACGGCATACATTCTTTCGCACGCGGTCAGTACGATAGTGGCACGCGGTCGGTACGAGACGCGATTTATCGCCCGCGGTCGGTCCACCCCATTGTCTGAGAAGGTGTAAACCGACCTCACAGTCTCAGGCAAACCATCGCTCCGAGCGGGACTGGCTCCTCCCAATTATGACGTCATCGCCCGGACAGCGGCCGAGGGGCCAACTGGCACCGCGGTCCCTGTTCGGTGCCAGTTCGCCCCTCGGTCGCTCTCCGGTCGCTCTCGGAGCCACAGCGGTGCCATTGCCAGAGAAAGAGAGACGCGGGATTGGTTGTTCTTTGAGTGATAACGTGCGAGCCACGTTATCACTTAAAGAACAACCAATCCTGCGGGTATAAAAGGCGGCTCGCCTCGTGTAGACGGGTGGTTGGCCTTTCGAGGCCACTCTTGGGAGGTGACCTCGGATCACTCTCAGGATGACAATTTTTGGCGGCCGAGGGGATCCCTCATGGCCCGCGGTGGGGAAGGCTTCCTCGTTGCGGACCATGCTGGGATGGCATCCCTGTTGCGGCCTGTGGCAGGATTAACCTCCTGACCCGCAGGCTGTAACAGGTACCTTATTCTCTTACAGGCTTAATTAATCCTCTCTATAAGAGGCGGAAATAAAGAAAAATAGCAATTAGGAAATTTTTGAAAATCGCCCGAACAGAGACCGCAGTGCCAGTTGGGACCGAAGATCGCTCCGAGCGATACTGCTGTGGCCCGGAGAGCGGCTGCTGTGGCCCGAGTAGATGGCAAATTTTCGCTCGGAGCGGAAAGGCAGCGCCGCTCGAGTAGCTCTTCGGTACCGCTCGGAGCGATGGTTTGCCTGAGGTTGTGTTCAGCGCCCAAAATTACACTGCTTAGCCAAGTTTGAGTGAAGGCATATCTTCCAAACTTTGCACATACTGATAGCGTTTTGGACTTGACGGATTTTCGGTTGGGCGTTTATTTATACCAATTTGAGGGCTCTTGAAGCGTTTAAAGACAGCGTTCACGATGATCATCTTCGTTGACTATCCACAGTGAAATGATAGGCGAGAAATGTCCTAGGCCCACAGTTTCGCAAAAACGGTAGAAAACGATCCAGGAGCGGCAAAGTAACGGCTGCAAAAAAGCGTTTCGGGGCCCCAGACTCACCCCGCGCCCCAGATCCGCCCCCTCGAATTGAACAAATGAAGATTCGAATTACAGGAATGATCAAGTCAAGGAAGTGCTGATAATTGAGCTTATCGCTTAATTGCACTGATAGGTATCATCCTTCTAGCGGTCGAATCCTCCACGCTCAAAAATCAAAGTAGACAAGAGAGTGCCTATCTTGGCTCAAAAACACGTCTTTCGTGTTCTTTTTAAAGGCAGCATACACGCTCGTAAACGTGATTGAGATAACTATGGAAATAGAATGGTATGGCCCAGATTACATGGCCTGCGCATTTTGAAGTGTCAAAAACGACCCACAATCCCGCTACAGGAGTTGAAAGTTGGCCCCGCCCTGTATTTTCACGCCCCTGTATTTGCCCTTTTCCTGCAACGCAAGGTTGCTGGGTCATATTCACCATCGAGACCATTGATGAATCGCCTAACAAGTGAACCACACCCGTTACTGACGGCGAAGATGACCCAGCAACTCTGCGTTGGAGGAAAATGACAAATACAGGGGACGTGAAAATACAGGGCGGGGCCAACTTCCAACTGATGTAGCGGCATTGTGGGTCGTTTTTGACACTTCAAAATGCGTAGGCATTATGTTGTAAGCCATACGGTCCGATTCACTTTGTTATCCCAGCCACGTTTACGAGCGTGTATGCTGCCTTTGAGCATGCCTTGCTATATAGGGCACAAGACCTTTCGTAAGCCGTGGAGATATCGCAAGTGAAATTTATCGTGAACACTGCCTTCAGGAAAAATAGTCCAGATTCGAATTAAAACCCTCGCAGGTGGATTATTTGATGCGCTTATCACAAATCTGGGGTTTATCTGCCGATTCTACAAAGTTTTAGACTTAATTCGCTCAGAGCCTCTAATCGGGGGAAAATTTGAGGGCAAAATGTGACTTTCGGCGTTTTCCGGAACGCTACTATAGAAAAGGACAGAAATGTTTCTCCATGGGTTATTTGGAATGCTAAACACGAATCTGGGGTCTGTTCATCGATTTTTGACAGATTGCCGTAGAATACGGTGGGTATTCGGTAGTTTGGTCAAAATCTCAGATAACACAAAATTTGTATACGGGGGCTATTTGGGGTGGTGAGAACGAATTTAGCGTCCGTTTGTCGATTTTCAAAATACTGAGATAGGTTTAGCCCACTAAATGACATGGAACCTACTGCAAACTACAACAAAGCTCGGAATTTCGACAAAACACCCCGCGTTCGTGTTCACCACCCTAGCTCCTACATAACTCCTACATACAAGTTTTGAGCAAAATCCGAGAAAATTTTTTCAAACACTCCAAAAAAAAGGATAATGGGTACTTCTGCCTTTTTTCGCGAACCTTGAAAAACGCTTATAATTTCTTAGAACCTGCAGCTAGGGACGGAGCTGTAGAGGGAAAAACGCGGATAAAAGCCGACTCTAGATGTTACCCACGCCGTCGCACCGACACTGCGTCGTTGCGGGACCTACTCACTTGGAGATTTGCCAGCTTCTACCAGCTAACTACTTTCTGGTTTAGATTCGTACTATAAAATAGCGTAAGCAGCTCCAGCATGAGAAGAGGAGCAGAGTTTTGTGCAAAAGTTCTACGATGGAGGAAAATAACATCAATGGAATGAAATTTTGAAAGCGCTTCAATTTTCTGGTCTTGCATTTTGGCATGTACGTAGTACCGCAGAATACACACGGCAAACTGCGGCAATGTTCTCGCGGGGCGTTTTCATTATATCGAACGGGGGGGCCTAAAGTATGTATGTATTAAGTATTAAGTATGTATAACGAGGGCCTAAAGCAAAAAATCGCTTAAAGGCAATGTTCACGGTAGAAATCCCTTTTCTGTTTTTTTGCCTATCTCCAAAACGGTCCCACTGTAATTCCAATGATATCTCTGGAATCGTACAAGACCTTCTGGAAACGGAGTTATGGTCCCTCAAAAATTGAGCTAAAGAAGCATGGTGGGCGAGATGTCCGAGGCTTGTAACATACGTCTTTTGCAGCCGACGTATACGAGCTGAACTGAGTAAAGGGAGAAGTTGAGAATGAAGGGAAGAACGGGGCTATTCATCAGAAATCATAGCTCATCCCACAATCTCGAGCATTCATTTGTTCACGTAGAGGGGTGGAAAGGAGCCGGACTTCCCCAAAGCGGCGGGTTTGCCCACTTTTCTTAGCGGTTTTTTCTGGGTAGCTTCTCGTCCCGTTTTTTCGACGCTGCTCTGCTTCTGAGAGCCACGAGAAGCGTTCGCCATGGAAAATTCGAGGATGAAGTTGATCGTGAACAGGGCCTTTGAGACAGCGATAGAGGTGAGAAAACAGGAATGGCTACATGTCTACTAGGGTGAAAAAATTACATAAGGTTGCACGAAACAAAATAGAAAAAAGTAATAACTCGTCCCCTTGGAGACTTATGTGCATTAAAGAGAAAACAACGAGTGTATATATGAATGGAAAAATAGCAGAAGCTATGCTTTCATTCATTTCCCAGTTATTTGGTTCAAAAACAGTGACTGAGGACAGCAGCATATTCGCATCCACCAGCATACCTCATTAACCATTGAAAACTTTTTTTGTGTTTTTTCTCAAATTTTTTTGCTATTGTAAAAATGTGTGCTCACAGAGTGGCACTGAAAGTAAACAGAAATTAGCGACTTAAAAACTTGTTTATGATGAAGAGTTAGTTGAAAGAGAAAACTTACGAAGATGCTGATCATTGGTGTTGATCTATGTATAACTAGTTACGGATCACACTATATATGCCGGGTACATGACCCACTTATTGCAGACACATGATTGAGATTGTGGTTTTCAAAGACCCTCTAAGCATCTACAGAAAAAGTTGGTTGCAATTAATTATGAGTGGCATGCCCAAAGTTTGGGTCCTTAATTGAACCAGGAGAACTGAAGTCATTAAAATCTTCCTTGATCGAAGAAAAGTGGAATAACAGATTCGGGGATGATCGGACGAGAGTACCTTTACAAACCTAGTGCACGAGTGTCCTTCTCCTTTGCCTGCTGTTCACATGAGCAAATGCTTATCAATTTCTGGCTTTATATATATATATATATATATATATATATATATATTTAATTCAGCCCCCACATACTATATATATTTAATTTGACTTCTATATATATATATATATATATATATATATATATATATATATATATATATATATATATATATATATATATATATATATATATATATATATATATATATATATATATATATATATATATATATATATATATATATATATATATATATATATATATATATATATATATATATATATATATATATATATGTATATGTACTTCTAATAGAGGCCGCATTTCAGATCCTATTTTGATTTTTCCGCAGCGTAATGTTTTGATTCCGAAGACAAAAATAAAATAGCATCGTGAGAGACTCCCCAAATAACCACTGGAAGGTCTGGTACTTAAACTCAGTAAGTTGGTGGCTTCCACATACTAGAGCTTCTTATAAATCTCGGTCCTTATACTAGAGAAACAAGCAATTAAATGGTCCTCGTAGACAAAAATTGGTTCGAGATTACCTCAAGCGCAGGGATCGCGATAAAAAACGATTTTTCAGCTTTTTTCATGAAAATTTAGAGCTGATATATTGAAAAAAAAATAGAAAAGTAGAAGTTCGTGAAAACAAGGGACATTAGTTAGGACGGCTAAACACATGCGTTCGCCCCACCCGATTGACGAAATTTTATGGTTCCTGAGCGTTTTTTTCAACTTTTCATTTTTTTTGCTTTTGTGATAGCTATGCCTACTTTCTCATAAGGACAGCACAGCATCCGTTTGTATCAATAACCCTACCTTTAAGCTAATGTTTTGCCTGCTGCCGAAACGTGGTAGGTGCAGCCAATAAAGCTTTCATGGAATGTGAGCCTCCACCGCCCGAACGGGAATATGCACCACTGGCTAGAGCTACTGTGGAAATTGCGTTTTGACAGCAAGCGAAACATTTGGGCCAATCGTCAATAAAGCGAAACCTATTGTATCCTCGAATGTCACCAACCGAATGACATCTGTGAACTACCAGGTGGTCCTCAGAAATTAGGTCCATACTGCACTCGAACAGCCAGCACTGCAGGGATGTATATTTCGACAATACACTGCGTTTCATAACTATAGGTCCACCCGAAAATTTCGAATTTTCGGGCTCGCCGTACATTTTGGAGTTCTGTGGGCAATACCATCGGAATCTTCACCTTTTAAAACCCCGATAAAAATCGTCCTGCCCATTCATGATTTTTTATTAGGTTTCCGTGAATGATAGACAGAATTGTGACCGTTTCAAAACTATAGGTCCATCGAAGGAAAACTCCCGTTTCTTTGCTAGTACAAATGAGACTGGAAAACATGGGTTATATACGGACTCTCTCAACGTCGTGCTTGGTATGCCTCGTGGAAATCGCCTATCTTCGGATGAACAATCTCAAACAGAAGCGCTCAACGCGGCTGGATGGCCGAGAAGGGGGATTGCGGAGCATCTTGGACGATCGCACAATTATATCAACAACTACCTCCGGGATCCTGAGCAGGGATGTGCGGCAAACGATTTTGAAAATTCGGCAAACGGAAATCGACAAAATTTGTCCAAAAATGGCCGGCAAACGGCAATCGGCAATCGACAAACGGCAAAATAAAAAAAATCTTGTACAATAAAGATACAAAGGTTCTAAAAGTACCGAGGAAAATACTATTTTCTGATGCACATTTCGTATTTCAATAGCCAGACAAAAAATGGTTTTTCAATAGTACCACAAGAAGTTGAACCCCTCACGTTGGTACAGTACCTGATATGAAAAACAGCACAAGAAGGAGCATTTTATTGAGCACTGGTGATAGGAATGTTGTGGTAAAAGGATAGTAAATTTTCGAGGTTTTCTAATGTCAACCTTTTTTGGAGTATGTAGTAGTCATTCATTTGCTTCGTGTTTAAAAGTCATCGCACAAAATTCAGAGTGTCGTGCAATTCAAGTTAAAGAGGTAAGAAATTCATTCAAAGAAGTGATGAGCTCAATGTGGTTTTAGGTGATCATTTCCCAACGAGCTTGGCAGCCATGCCGCTTCTCTGGCAGGAATTGCCGCTGCTGCTGCTGCTGATGGAGCCACACCGGCTCCTACAGGCACCACTGCGGCCCCGCAAATCGCTGCTGCGGCTCCGCCATCGGTGGCTGCGGATTCACAAAAATAGGACCGAGTGAGAGCAACTCATATGAAATTAATTAGGAGTCATAGTACAACTGGGCGGGGCCTACGAATAAAAATGCGCACCTACGGTTGTCAGTTCCTCTGTCTTAAAGGGACAGAGGGTATTCCCGTTCATGCAGGCAAGGAGATACGGGATGTAGGTAATCAAACTTCTGTGATTGAACCGGCGACACTACACAGGACAGTTCATCGTAGTCGATGCGGGTTCGCTGATATAACCTCGCGCAGCCGGTGCGGTTCTAACACTGAGCCGCTGCGGCACTACCGAGGCAATGTCGTGGCGTTGTCGAGGCTCAAGGCACTGCAGCAGAATAGTATTGACACAGTGATGATCGAAGAGCCGCTGCGATACTACCGCGGACCTATCGAGGCACAGTTGAGAGTCGCGTTACTTTCCCGGCATTGCCCATGCGAACTTTCTCAAAGTTCGCGGCATACTCGTTGGCGTGCCTCACGGTGTGTTTACTTCTTGACTGGGATTCAGACAAAAGATTAAGACGTGGACAATTACAACTAACTAGAACGCATGTTTCCGGACAGTCTTGGAAGCGTTCCCGAGAAACTTCTCCGTCTTTGGCATGTCATCTTTCAAATTTCCTTTTGAACTGCGCGCTAACAACTCAAGTACATGCAATCGGGTAGTTTTTCGGGCTTTCCAAAAACGACCCCTGAAAAACCACCTCCTTCTCAAACTGTACTCCACACCTTACTCCCAACTGATCATCCCCGACTCCGTGCATCCGGTTTATAGTCAAGCAGCGAATCTAATTAAAGCCATGTTCTGACTCCATCGCTGTTGTTTTTCATCGCAGCGATTTTGCATCCGCTGCTGCAGCGATTTAGCAGCGGCAGCGCTTTTGTTCATAGTGCATAGCCTCACGGGTGATCGAAGAATTTCAATAAATTACTGAAACTAATGGTTGGTAGTCATCAGTAACACGTTTCGACTCGTAAACACTGATCTTGACATGTGAAATGGTATTCGCTCACTAGACAAAACGTGTCATTCGCTAGCAATCGCTCCATCGCTGCCATCAAGGCAGCGATGGAGCGATGATCAGCGACCTTCGAGAATCGCTCCTCCAGCAGCTCAGCAGTAAAACATAGGATTTCGTCGACGCGACCTAGCGATGTAGGACGTTTGCCACGAAGCGATCACACTTGGAGCGCCCTTCCATTACGCGCCATGAGAAAGAAACAGTTGTCCCTCGCATGGCCGCAGCGACCACCTGCAGTCAAAGCATGGCTTTAAACGGGTGTTCCCCACGCCGTACACCCTCTCTCACCCTTTCAACTCAGAGCTATTGATTTCAACTTGGTGGCATGTTTTTCAGCGCCATTGTTAGCATAATAGAAGATGACGAGGTGCATAAGCAGACAAACTGTCAGTGAAGTCCAACATCCTCTGCAGGCTATAAAACTGCGAAATTCATATGGTTCCTATGCGTGCTGGTGCGGAGCCGAGGTCAGAGACAGTGAGAGATTGGGGGGGGGCAGACGGAGGCTGAGGCGTCGCTCGCGCCTCGAATGATGTGAATTACGACGTTTTATGGAGGGTAAACAACGCTCTGAAGACAACTGAAAGAAATCGAGCCATTCAGCGTTTTTCATGAACCCTTTGTGCCCTCTCCTGGTAGCGTTAAAAGTGAGAATTCCTGTCTCAAAGAGCCCTACGTTAATCAACAAGGAGGGGTGGGGAATTCGGTACTCTTCCAAACAAGAGGACCCACACGAGCATAACAATGCAATACTAGCAAATGCTTTGACGTGACCGCACGGTAGGTTACGTCAACTAGCTTGAAGTTTTAAAGTACGTATAGCCTCTCTCTTTACTTTCGAGCCGGTCGCTGCAAGGCTTATCGGATATACCACGCGCTTCCTAATCGCGGCGTTTGTTATCTATGGCGCACTTTTTGCCGAATTTTGTCGAAAAGTGAGAAGAAAAACGGCAAACGACAATCGACAAAAATCGTTCGAAAACGGCGGCAAACGGCAATCGGCAAGCGGCAAACGGCAATTGCCGCACATCCCTGATCCTGAGCTATATCGGAAGGAGAACCCTGTAGGGCGTCCGAGGCCGCTTTCGGAGCATGACGAAAGAAGAATCGGACGCCTTCTATCCAACTCAACGATGAGTCTCAACTGCTTGCGCAGCGAGCTTTCGCTTTCGACGAGCAAAAGTACGGTTTGGAGGGCAGTTCAGTCGCAAGAGAACCTCAGAAGACAATAAGTGAAGCGTGCGCCAAGACTGACGGAACAGCACAAGGAGACCCGCCGCCAGTTTGCTACCCAAAACATGAAAAGGGATTAATCAAAGGTAAGGCGATTTTGCTCATACGCTGCTCCGTGGCCCCAATTATTCCAAACGCTTCAGGTGATCTGGAGCGTTGAGAAAAGGTTTAATCCGGACGAACCGGATGTTGGATGAGGTTACTGGCGTGATCTGCGGAAGTCACCGCGTGTCTTCTCCCGACGCAACTTCGGCTGTGGATCGCTCGTGGTTTGAGGTGCCTTCTGCAAATCTGGTCAACCCGAGCTTGCATTCGTTTCGTGTCGTATGGACTCCGAGGACTACCAGAAGGTTCTAGAGGATCGTCTTCTGTTGTTTATACGACGGCATCGACGCCAGGCCTTCACTTTTATGCACGAAAAACGCTGCTATCCATGCTAGTCGGTCGACGTCAGCATGGCTTGCAAGGAGCAATATGGAGGTTCTCGGTTGGCC
Source organism: Aplectana chamaeleonis (assembly GCA_029168955.1). NCBI lineage: Eukaryota > Metazoa > Nematoda > Chromadorea > Rhabditida > Cosmocercidae > Aplectana > Aplectana chamaeleonis. The sequence continues at coordinate 103,890 of JAPDOI010001933.1, forward strand.
TGCGTGTTCACCTGATCTCAATCCTATCGAGAGCCTCTGAGCTATCATTGTGCACACGGTTCACAGTGACGCTAATCAGTACGCCACAATCGACGAGCTGAAGGAGTCGATCGCCAACGCCTGGGTATCAGTGGAACCCACCGTGATCAAAAATCTGGTCCAGAGCATGCCGAAGCGATTAGTTGAAGTTATTTTGAATCAAGGAGGACAGACAAGTTACTAGATCGTTGATTTTTGTTGGTTACCGTGATAAAACTTTGATTTCATTTAGTGGACCTATAGTTTTGAAACGGGTGTTATTCAATCTTCGAGCTCTTAAAATTCGTACCAAATCTGAATTCGCGTCTACGGTTCTTCATAAAGGTTTTCGAGGACGCTGATTTTGTAGGTGACCACTGCAGAACATTTGAGTTAGAGCGAAACACAAAATCACGGAATTCATAGGTGGACCTGTAGATATGAAACGCAGTGTATAAGGCCAGAAGCCACTGCTGCAACTCCGCAGCAGAGTGGTTCATCCGCCATCAAATCACAATCTTGTACTGGTCGATGAGCTTCTCTGACATTCTTCAATAGAAAACTCTTAAGAGAACTTAATCAGGAAATTCCGCAGGTCAGGAAGAACTTTGACGAGCGTCCGGGCCATAGTTGCTGCAGATGCTAACATAGACAAAATTATGCTTAGACAACTCGGTCACGTCGATGGCATATAGCATTTCCCAAATGCTTTCGTATCAAGGAGTACTCGAAAAGTGCCAACCTCTTCACTTTATTTTTTGACGATTATTGTTAAGTTGAAAAAGGTTTTTTATTGCGTTTTCCTGTACTTTTGACGCCCTTGATCACAGAATTACTTCTTCAAAAATCGTAAACTTTTCTTCTCCACCTGGAACCTTCTAGTTTCTTGCCTAATAGTGTTATTTAGATTGAAAACTCTGAACTTTGCACCTAATTTCAACTGAAACGTCGAAATTGGTGTTAAATCTCGAAGTCCAATACTTTCCGATATAATTGACGTGGACTGAATGCGCTTCCAGCGAATCAACCAGTTCAATCTGTTTCGAGTGAAGAGTTACAACCAGTTTTGAATGGTTTTTGCCATTTTTAATTTTTTTTTACTGATAGTTCTGTTGATAGGACCCAACATATGTACATGACTATTACACTATCTATCCTCCACAGCTTTCAGAGGAACGTTTTCCAGGACTTCTCAGCCTCCGAAGTGGTCGCCCTTTTAAGGTCATGGTGTTATCCTGATAGTAGCCATGAAATAAGGGTATTTTTTCAAAACTAAGCTATAGCTCAGTCCAATACAGAAATTCTATGACAATTCTTGTCGCGTGGATTTTATGGTGCAAATGTTGATAAATGCGGCGACCGGTCGTAAAGATAATGCAACTTGGAGCACGCCCTTAGGAGTTTGGTGATCGATTGGTCGCGCTAATTATCTCCCACTGATATATGACAATGTTTAATTCTTCTATAAAGACACTACCCATTCAATTTACGGACACTTTTAGATCGAATATGCTGAATATTTCCAAACCCGCTAAACTAAACGCCCGTTCATGAACTTCTTCATTGTACCGAAATGATTCGTGTTGTATTGTAATGAAATCTTAAGGTTAAAAAGATGCACTTCGCTCTTATTATTCTCGCATTAGCAACTGTGACTGTTGCCGATCTCATTCCGACCTATGCCCTTTCGCAGGAATCTATTGAGTTTGTGGCGTTTCGCTCGAAACCTATAGTGGTAGGATTTCATATTGAATGCATTTCCTTAAAGGCAGCGTTCATGATGATCATCTTTGCTAATTTTTCACAGTGAAATGATAGGCGAAAAGGATCTTAGGCTCCCAGTGGCGAAAGAACGATAGAAAGCGCGACAGGAGCGGCAAAAAAAAAACGACTGCAAACAAGCGTTTTTGGGCCCCAGACGCACCAGGCGCCCCGGATCCGCCCCCTCGAATTGAACAAATGAATATTCAAACTACGGGAATGATCAAGTGAAGGAAGTGCAGATAAGTGAGCTGATTGCTTCATTGCACTGATAGGTATTATCCTTCTAGCGGTCAATTCCTCCACGCTCAAAAATCAACGAAAACAAGGGAGGGCCTATTTTGGCTAAAAAACGCGACTTTCGCGTCCTTTTTAAGCGTGCTTTACTATATAGGGCAGAAGACTTTCTGTACATCGTAGAGATATCGGAAGTGAAATTTATCGTGAACAATGCCTTTAACTTGTAGTTTGTGGTTCTATGCCTCTTGTACCATATGAAGATTTAAGAATATATGCTAATCATAGTTCAAATAATGCCGAAAAAAATCTCAAATGCAGTGATTAGTCTCATGAACCTTTCTTATTTTCGCTCCTGAGCTCCTTATTTTAGCTCCAGCAATTGTACCGTCACCTCCCGGAAGGTGTTCAGCCAGTCACTGTGGAACAGTGTGCGCTTCGCGATCGCCTTCCGTAAGACGGCGTTCAAAGTTTAGTGGGGCGACGCGATGGCACATGTCAGTGCGACGCGAAAATCGCGTCGCGCAGATATTTAGGTGTGAACGCTGCGCGAACGCTGGGCGACTACGTTCAATTGCGTACGTACTGTGCTTCTCTGGGCCGAATTCCGGTCCGCAATTGCGTCTTGACACGCTTCGCGGCCGCACGCTTCCGAGTCGGAAGAGGTTCCAGCACCGCAGCAGTCGATCTGTTAACTATACGAGGGTTTTGGGAACTGGAAACTGAGAAAAATTGAAGAAAACTGTATAAAAAAGCCCCATCGAGTCGGCTTTGGCGCTGGAAACTCGACCGACTCGAGCGCGTGCGACCGCAAAGCGTGTCGAGACGCAATGGCGGACCGGAATTTGGTCCAGATAAGCACACTACAAGATTTCTCGTAAACAAGCAACGGCAATTTTTTTTTCTAGAAATACTAAAAGTTTTTTCGTGTTCTTTTGAGCGCATGTGATCCTAGTTATGCTTATTTCATTGCTTTCATTATTATATTTAGCTGTGTGAATGAAAAGCACTGAAAAAAGCAACAATAAGATTGCCATCGCGCGACGTCCATTACGTCGCGTTGCATTGCAAAGCGACGTAATGGACGTCACGCGAGGGCGAATCGCTCGTCATTTCGAATGTATCGCGCCACTTCACTGAGAACACCCAGCGACGACGCGACGCGACGTCGCTTGGTTGATTGATTATAACATTGCGTCGGGCCGCTAATGAACTCTGAACGCCGCCTAATGTTCTGAAAATTAATCTCTCTCGAAAATGGCTACAGGCTGCCCGAGTTCGTAGCAGCAGTCTGAAAGCGTTCATACTACTGTTGTGTAATTTCCACTGTCCACACTGCTTTAAAGTGTAGGATTCGGTGAAAGGACCGATGAAGTGCTATATCTCGACCCTGCTATTTCTGTAGGAATCCGCAACGCAGTTACAATCGACGCGGATCGCACTGATACTATGCGTTCCTAATGGTGTGTTATCGCGAACTCGGTGTGCCATCAATGCCGCTCGTCGGATTTGGTCAGAAAGCGCGCGAGGACCCAATTTTGAGCCCTTTTCGTAATTTATAAATAACTCGCTTCAAACTAAACCGTGTGCGAAACTCGGGCAATATTCATGGTCCCGTCGTTAAGGGCTATCTATCCATAAAAATGACCCTAAAATCCGACCTCGCTTTCTGACCAAATCCTACGAGCGATCGTCTTTGTCTGCGCCTCCCTGTGGCTACCGTGCCTAAGGAGCTGGTTGATTGCTCCTTAGAACTATAGGAGCTGAACTTCTATAGTTCTCAACGAAACCACGTCAAAAGGCTTTGCTAGTGGACCATGAATATCACCCTGGTTTCGCATAGTTGAGTTTGAAGCGAGATATCCAAACAGGACGAAAAAGACGCGAAAACGCGCTCTAACCAAATGCTACGAGCGGTAGCGTATTTCAAAACATACGTGCACCGAGTTTGCGCCAACGCACATTAAGGAAAACAAAGTATCAAAACGATCCGTGCCGACTGTACGTAGTATTCGCGCAGGTGCGAGTTGTGATGGATCGGACGGTGTCGCGTAGTTTTGCTACGTGGTGGAATCTCAAGAAACGACACGGACAATACAAACACATATTTACTGTCGTTTTCGCGAGTGTTGCTCAAATTGAGCCAATCTCTGTTTATAAAATTTTGTGGCATTATTCCACTTTACGGACTTCAAAACTCGAAGAGCTTTTAACGCTCAATCATTGTTCAGGGCGGTTATTGGGTGGGGGGATGTTGAATCGGTAGATGAGGTTCCTTGCGAGCTAACGGAGGATGGCCGTATGTATCTGGTGGTTTTGTCGAGGCCTCCGATTTGCTTGAAACTTTGTCTAGAGCCGTTTCTTTTTTTCTGGGGGAGGGGGAGGTCATCACGACCCTGTTGTCTGCACTCCGATTTTTGAAGGATTGCAGTAAGTTATGATAGCCGAATGGCAATAAAAATACCTCAACCTATCGTAGTCCTCCCAAGGTTGAGAAAAAGAACCGACTCTGCATTTCTGCGCAAAGTTTTAGCCAGCCAAATCTAAAAAGCCGACCTACTACGGTATAAGTACCGTAACCAATCGTAAATTCCGAAAAATCGAAGACGGACTTCATATTTGTGTTAGACACATCAAATACGGGGTATTCTCGACCTGGGGAATCTTATTAAAGGCAGCATACACGCTCAAAAATGATATCAATTTTATGGAATTAACCGAAGGTCTGAAGCTGTTAATATTCAGAGATAACGTTTCGTTCTATATTGGCCCAGAAGCGGACGAGTTGTACCGCATTGCCTGAAATAGCGGAGCTAGTGACAAATTTGTTGGGATAACCACGCTAATGTACTCGTACGGCCCTTTCTGGAACGCTTACGACGTTAGAAGCGTAAAAAATGAGCCAAAATGACCGTAATCGAGCATTGAACATTTGTATTGAGGGGCGGAGCCCGTATCGGTGGGCGGAGAATGGATGATTTTGTGACTCAATACGGCTCAGATACGGTAATTTTAACTCGTTTTCAACTCTTCCAACTTCGTGAGGGCTCTTCTAGGGCCCGTACGACCCTACTAATGTAGTTATCTCAACAACTTTTGCGAGCGTGTATGCTGCCTTTAATGGCCAAATTTCTTTGCGTATATGGCAAGTTATAAGAATTTCTTAACGTAGATGGCAAGTTATAGGATGTAATATCATCTTCAATCGGTTTACTCTCTGTGGTTTCCTGTTTTCAATATAAACCATGGAGGCCTTTCAAAAAACTTTATTTTAAAATTTGAGAGGTTTTATCAGAGAGTATGTTTATAATTTTCCTTGTTTTCAGACAGCTGTCTCCAAATGTGAATCTATTCCGTGGAACGGATGTCAGGTATCCAATTTTTATTAGAGTAAGCTGGTGATCTAGAGCGCCCCTCACATTCCTTTCACATACACGCTGAACACACTTCATGTTGAATGTGTCTCATTCTCATAGGTTCATTGGGGTGGAGACAGCGGTTCTAGAGGTGAAGGTTGTTTAGGATACCTGAGTGGGAAATGGCGGAGGTTCCCCCTCGACCGGCGACTACAAAAATCAACGTTTTCTCAATCCTCTTTTCTCGCATTCAACGTATTTTTATTATTTATTGATTATTTTCGAAACATAATTTCTTCATTAGGTGACCGCCTTTAAAGATCACTATTCTTAACAAATTGATCTGCCGCGGGCATGAGAATTTCCTTTGAGCTGTCTTGAAGTCAATTTTTATTCGGAATATTTTTCGAAGCGAATAAAAATAACTACCTATTTTTCGCTGATAAAATTGTAGCCCTTGAAGATGGATTCTGCAAAGCAGTTGTTTCCGGAACCTCCATAGAATTCTGCGTCGAATAACGCATTCAATTCGAAAAAAAGTTCCCCTTCTTTCAACCGATTTCAACTATTGGAATTAAGTTTTTGACTCGAAGCGATTAGTTTTTCGCATATAGCTTTTTTCCCCTTGACGGAAACCTTTTGATAAAGGATATTTTTGGAGTGCTCATACATTTTGGCATTAAATAGTGTTTTCAGGTATCACTCTTCCAGGGCTGGTAGTAAACCCCCCATTGTCGTGACGACAATTGTCATGACATGTCACGACATGTCGCGACCAAAAGGCGCGAGCTATGGGTTCGTATCGTATCCTACAACACATGGCTCGTGACTGTCACGAGCTCGTCACGACAATTACGGTCACGAGCTGTCACAAGTGTCGCGTGGTCATAACATCACGACAGCGCGACAGACAGCGTGACACAAAATAGTTCGCGGTTGAGGGAGTGCGCAGATTGCTGCGAGTGTCGTGCGCTCGTGCACAACAATGTCGTGACGACATTTAGGCGTGTGATTGAGAGCAGGGTGTGCGGCGCCTGTCAACACAATCTAAATTACGCACCTTTCGCTATGTTTTTTGCCCTTTGTGTGGCAATGATAACAATGAAAAACATTGCATTGTTCGATATTGATCAAATTTCCCGGAAATCACATGGCATCCCGTCGCTTTCCGCTTCCGAATGTGAGGTGAGAAGCTTTTTTATTTTGGTTTTCTTGACTATATTTTTGTAGGTGAATGTTCTAATGTAGCGACTTATGAAGGGTTTAAATAATACAGCATTTTAAATGCGTTTAGAACATTCTGATTTCAGTTGAACATTTTTGCTATTGATTTCTAATCTCCGTTCTTCCATATGACTTTTTTTGGAGAAAAAAATTGATAGTTTATTTTTGATTTCAGTTTGTGAGATTGATTGTTATGAGACTGTGCGCATTTTTCTCAGTTCCATAATTTTTATATGGCAAAAACAGCTGACTGCAGAGGTATTCCTCCGCTGTATGTATTTATTACTCCCTTTGACATTACTAATAAGGGTTCTTTCAATAAAAATGGTGTCAGTACTCAGTTGTAAGATTATTATACGTTGATGAGGTTTAATAAGTTCCGAAAGGGGTTTTTTAATTGATTCATATATTTTTTCGTTTGCAAGTTTTTTGCTCTACATATCTTTTACGTTCTGGGATTAAAGTCCTTTCAAGTTACCCGTCCGGCAGTTCAGAAACCAAAAACTTCAAAACGAGAACGAAAATAAAACCTATTTCCAAACCGGGTTTTTCCCTGCCTATAGCCATTAAACTCTCACAATTATTATTAGAAGCATTTCTCATTAAAAGGGAATTTCTCTTGCACGACGGCGGGAATAATTTAGATTATTATAGCGAATAAATACAGTTGCAGTCAGCAGTCACCGTCTTCTGAAAAGGTTAAAACTGAAAACAAGGCCTCCGAAGTTTTGTGAGAAAATCTGTCTCAGAAAGTGAATCCAAAATCAAACTAGGAAAATAATTTCACGAAGAAAAGACAAAATTTCATATTGAAAACTCCTATTCAAAACTAGAAGTCAAATTCTGAGGCGAAATCAAGATGTCACTAACCTGCATGTATTTACTGTAATCTTTAAAACCACAATAAGTGAGAACATCAGAACATTTACCAATGAGAATATGGAAAAGACAACCAAAATAAACAAGCCTCTCAAATGAGCGGAATAGTGATTTGATAGAAGTAAAAAAAGCTGTAGAAAAGCATTCACGGTGAAGTACAAAATCTATCGAAAGTATGGGTGGTTAAATAACAGGAACAGTTCTCAAAGCAGTGCATAATAATAGTGGAAACTGCTTCAAATGTTGATACCACCACTTTGTGGATTGATCAATGGTCTCCAATCATTGGGTTTTATGGTAGGTATAACGCAGTGATCGACGTGGCCGACCATCATAGCACCCGATTAGGTGAACGGTGCAGCGCACTATTGGAGCAGTTGGTGTGCGCGCCGCTATGAGACGTGTGTCCTGGGTACCGTTCAGGGGTGTGCATTTTCCGTTTATCGATTTACCGATTTTCCGGATTTACCGGTGTTTTTCGGTAAATTTTGATTTACCGATTTACCGAATTTTTCTCGAGATTTACCGAAATTTTTACCGAAAAAATTGGGTGTTCTTTTGCCTAATCGGCCAACTTCTTACTCGTATTTCAGTGTTTGCTACTGTTAAGGCATATATTTGGCGCGATATCCTTCTTCATCCTTCTTTTTGTTACTCTTTTTAAGCCTTTGGCTTACTTTTTGAATGTTTATACATACGATTTCTTCACCTTTTGAGTCACGCGGTTTTTCTTATCGAGATACTACTCCGAGAAATACATATTTTATTCAAAAATGCCAACGGGTTTCAAGGCAGCAGAGTCTTGAAGCAGATATTTCAGGAACTGGGAAAATTCTTTTCGAAGCCCCCGACACAACACTGAATCCACTGCAGTTCTGGAACGACTCAATTGTTAAATCATCGTATACGCACCTTTCCTCACTGACCAATTTGTACTTTTACGCGCCTCCTGGCACAGTTGAGGCGGGAAGTATGTTTTCCTCAGCTGGCCTGATTTTGATTGGCTACAGAAAGGCCTTCATGACAGGAAATTTTGAAATGTTACTTTTTCTCAAAATCAACGTCCCGCTGATTGGGTTCAGCCGTTGAGCCCATTTTAATATTTAAAACTCACTCATTATTTGCACTATCCTCATGCACTTTTGAAAGTGAAACATAAATATTATTTCTGAAAGTTTAGGTTCCTGGCAGAAGTAGAGATTTGGCATGGCCATTTTTTCCAAAAATTAGAAATATACTCAGTTAAAAGAGGAAGGTAACGAAAAATGAAAAAAGTTTTGAAATATTCCTGAGAACGATTTGGCGTAGAATAATTCGATTTTTGGAAATGTAGTGAAATAGTTGAAAGTCTGATTTGGCAGTCGAGCTTGAACCAACTATTGATAAGAGTTGTGCAAAATGAGAGATCGCATTGTATGAGCTTATCCGTAGAACATATCGAAGCAAAATCACGCGTGATAAGGCAAGCAGTAAAAGCTGGTTCGGGAGCTTAAATGCCGCGGTATTCACGTATTAAGTGAAGTAAAATCAACTGTTTCTTCTATATCACGCGTGATTTTGCTTTGATATGTTCTACGGATAAGCTGATACAATGCGACCTCTCGTTTTGCAAAACTCTTATTAATGGTCGGTTCAAACTCGACTGCCAAATCATACTTTCAACTATTTCACTACATTTCCAAAAATCGAATTATTCTACGCCAAATCGTTCTCAGGAATATTTCAAAACTTTTTTCATTTTTCGTTACCTTCCTCTTTTAACTGAATATATTTCTAATTTTTCGAAAAAAATGGCCATGCCAAATCTCTACTTTTGCCAGGAACCTAAACTTTCAGGAATTTCATTTATTTTTCCTAAAGGTTTCCTTTCTAACATGGTTTATGCCTGGTGGTGTTAATTCAAAGCAAACCCACTGATGCCCTGCCCCCCCCCCCTTCTATGACGTCCTGCACGCTCCCACTGATGTCCTGCACACTTTCTGTGACATCCTGCACACTCCCGCTGATGTCCTGCACACTTTCCGTGACATCCTGCGCGCTCCCACTGATGTCCTGCACACTTTCTGTGACATCCTGCACACTCCCACTGATGTCCTGCACACTTTCTACGCCGTTCTGTGCACACCCATTTGGGTCACAAGCACGCTCATGCCGATCATTTTTTCCGCGAGGCTACCGTAACCCTCCGAAAATTTTCCAAGTGTCAGCTTGGATATAAGCACATCGTAATACACAACAATCATGTTTGCACAATTTCGACCTCCTCAGCCACTTCCCAGCGGCTTCTCGAAGAGAGCGGTGTGTGAATGAATGCATACCGCTCCTATGTCCTGTTATACCCCGCATGTTATGAGCGTGTGTTATCGTTCGTTATTATGTTTTGTTCAAGAATGGTCACGGTAGCCCTGCGGAAAAAAATGATCGGCATGGGCGTGCTTGTATTTGGGTCCCGCAAACTTTCTACGGCGTCCGGCGCACTACCACTTGGGTCCCACACATTTTCTACGGCGTCCTGCGCACTCTCATTTGGGTCCCGCACACTTTCTACGGAGTCCGACGCACTGTTATTTGGGTCCCACACACTTTCTACGGCGTTCTGCGCACACTCATTTGGGTCCCGCACACTTTCTACGGCGTCCGGCGCACTGTTGTTCGGGTCCGACACACTTTCTACGGCGTTCTGCGCACACTCATTTGGATCCCGCACACTTTCTACGGCGTCCGGCGCACTGTTATTTGGGTCCCACACACTTTCTATGGCGTTCTGCGCACACTCATTCGGGTCCCGCACACTTTCTACGGCGTCCGGCGCACTGTTATTTGGGTCCCATACACTTTCTACGGCGTTCTGCGCAAACTCATTTGGGTCTCGCACACTTTCTACGGCGTATTGCTCACTTCCACTTGGTCACCTCACAGTTTCTACGCCGTCCAACGTACTTGCGTTTGGGTTCCACACACTTTGTGCGGCGTACTGCGCACACCCATTTGGGTCCCGCACACTTTCTAGGCGCCCGGCGCGCTCTCTTTTGGGTCCCACACACTTTCTACGGCGTCCTGCGCACTATCATTTGGGTCCCACACACTTTCTATGGCGTTCTGCGCAAACCCAATCGGGTCCCGCACATTTTCTACGGCGTCCTTCGAACTCTCATTTGGGTCCCACACACTTTCTACGGTGTCTTGCGCACTCCTACTGGGGTCCTGCACACTATCTACGGCGTTCTGTGGCGCATTTCTGAGTCACACCGTGCGGCGTTCCAAAAAGTACTTCTGAGATCCCGCCGCATTGATTGAACTCAGGTAAAACTAGTTGTCGAGAATCGGACGAAAAGTTGTCCTGCAGGCGTACGAATGCAGGATAACTTTCGCAGACTCTGAAGAGGGGGTGTGTATACAAGTCTGTTGGTACCTGCTCGTTGGTGCCCCTGCTTCTACTGAACCCAGCAGACGTTTGAGTGTACACAGGGAACGTTCGAGCGATATAGCGTGCACAACTATATCGCGAAAGTATCCCGCACATTGCATAAAGGTGTCGCCGTCCGGCACACTACCTCTGGTCCATAACACCTTAGGATCCGTACCTAGGGAGTCATGGAGTCTTTGGCCACAAGCCACAATTTCGCCACCCTGAACTGTCGATCGCTGTCGAGTGATATCCGAAAAACTGCGCTATCCAGACTTCTGAGCTATTTCCATGCACCGTTTGCTGCTTTGCAGGAAACCCGCCTCAAGGATAGACCCGTCATCAGCGTCGGAGAGTACACCATCTACTGCGGTAACGCTGACGATAGGAGAGTGGGAGGCTGTGCAATAGCTGTAAGGAAGGATTTCAATGGTATGGTCAAGGAGTTCGGCTCAACGTCGTGTCGGAATGCATTCGTACGACTGCGGGATCACAGAGGATTCAATCTGTGGATAGTGAGTGCTCATGCGCCCACTGAAACCGCCGAAGACAATTCGAAGGATGCGTTTTATGAGGAACTCAATACGTTGCTGGCCAGGATACCTTGTCAACATGTCGTGGGGATTGACGCAAATGCGAAGATGGGACTTGATCAGGAATCCGAAGTACTCGGTAAATGGTTCTACCCAGTGGAGCAAACATCGGACAATGGCTACCGCCTTGTCGACTTTTGTGAACGCAGGGGTCTGTTTATTGCATCGACATTCAAGAGGAATCATCGCCGCCATCAGCTTACGTGGCAGGACCAGCGAAGCTATCTCCAGAAGAGGAGCGGAAGCGGAAGATGACAACTTTGAAACTACAGCTGGACTATGTCCTGACGAGGAATATTCCAATATCGGACATTCGAAGATCTAGAGCTGTGTGGGATGTCGCATTCGATTCGGATCACCGTCCTGTTCTGCTGAACTTCACTGCGAGGATTCATGAGAGGAAGCGAGGGCTCAGCCTCTCAGAGGATTGACATGACAAGTCTCAGAGATGAAGAGTGCAGAAGGAATTTCCGACAACGCGTTTCTATTCACATCGGAGTACGGACTAAGAAGAAACTTATGCGACGCGGATTCTTTGGTCAAATGCATCCAGGACGCTTCGAAAGAGGCACTTCGGTTGTACAGCCTAAGAAGAAGTTCGCCTACGTCTCAGAAGAAACAACATCTACCTACAACAGAGTATGTGCTCTCCGAACTGCAGGAAACTTCGTGGAGGAGAAGCGTCTGAGGAGGAAGTTGCGTCGGCAGCTTCAAAGTGACCGCGAACGAGAGTGGACGTGTGAGCTAAGGAGTTCGAGAAGGCTTGGGAGAAGAATCCGAGGAAAGCCTACACGTTGCTGCGACAGTATAGCGGGAAGATGAAGAGATGTTCTCCTGTCTTGAACACTACCAATGGAGTTGCAGTTGGTGATGCGACGCTGCCAATTATATGGATCACTTCAGTTCACTACTGAATCGTCCAGTGCCATCAGTACCTGAGCTCCCGCATGTTCAGAGAGCACATTACGATGTCAGTGAGGAACCGCCGACTGAGTCCGAAGTTTTGGATTGTGTCCGAAAAATGAAGAATGGAAAGACTGGCGGAGATGACAACATCACTGCTGAAATGCTGAAAGCTCTTCCTCCGTCTGGGATTCGTGAAATGACCAACACCATCCGTGCCATATGGATGAGCGAAAGGATACCCGATTCGTGGAGACATGCGATCATCGTACCTCTTCACAAGAAGCTATCCGTCACGGATCCTAAGAACTACAGAGGAATCTCTACTTCGTGTCATGTACAAGGTTTTAGAACGTATCATTCTCGAGCGACTTATCAAACATCGTGAAGGAACGACCAGAGATGAGCAAGCCGGTTTTCGACCTGGAAGATCGACCATCGACCAAGTGTTCGTCGTGAAGAAATGTAATTGAATCGTGGCGGCGGTTTTCGAAGCCATTACAGCTTGCTTTTTGGACTTTGAAGCCGCGTTCGACTCTCCTCATCGTGATCGATTGCTCAATGCTCTGCGAGCAGATGGAGTCCCGGAAAAGTATGTTCGGTTAATCGAGGACATGAACAAAGGAACAACAGCAGCAGTTCGTACACCTGTCGGATTTACGTCAGCTTTCGAGGTGAAAACAGGAGTAAGGCAAGGAGCCGTTGCAGGACCTTTTCTTTTTCAACTTCGCCGTTGATGACATCATGCGTAGAGTTGCAGAACAGTTTCCTGCGGATGTGATCCTAACACCATCAGGACGCTTGTCGACCTGGAGTACGCCGACGACATTGTGTTATTCGCTGAAAACAACGCAAAACTGCAAAGGATTGTGAACCTCGTTTCGAAGTATGCGCAGCCTAGGGACTTCGTCTTCGTCCCGACAAATGCAAGCAGATGTGGGTCTCTCAGAGGCCTTCAACTGGAGTTTGTGTGGACGGACAACGTATCGAACTGGTGGACGATTTCTGTTATTTGGGCTGTTTGCTGAAGAACGATGGTAGTTATGCAGCGGATATTCGACAACGATGTGCGAAAGCTACGTCTGCATTCAATTCTCTAACCAAGTGTTTGTGGTCTACCACCATCGCGAAGGAAGTCAAGTTGCGCGTCTACCTATCCGCTATTCGCCCTATCATGATGTACGGATCGGAGACGTGGGCAGCACCGAAAACGCAGATGGAAAGGTTGGATTGCACGGAGAGGAAGCTTTTTAGGCGTTTGCTTGGATATTTCTGGCCGCGTGTATGCCATAACGAAGACCTTTACAAGGAAATCGACGCAGTACATCAACGCCTGACACGAGGAGGTGCCAGCATCTCCTAATGCCATCTCAAGCAGCAATGGAAAGTCGACTTCGACTGCTCGGGCATATACTAAGAAGAACGCCGGATCGTCTCGTACAACACGCTTTAAAAATGCTTCCAAATCCTGTCTGGAAACGGCCACCTGGGCGTAGGCGAAAGTTCTGGACGGATGTGGTTAAAGAGGATTTAAAGTCACTCGGCATCGAAAGACAGTTCAGGCGCGATGTTTCGTTTCGCAGGAAATGGAATAGTGACAGCTAGATAGAGTGTCTTCAAATTGCAACTGAAGACCGTGAAAAATAGACACGGCTGACTACTAGGACGGCACACCTCGGTGATGATGCGGAATGACCGCGTCTAGCGGAAGAAAGCCGATTAAGTCAAGTAAGTCAAAGACTCTGAAGAATTCTGGACAACTTTTCGCCCAATTCTCGACAATTCCCGACAACTTCTCGACCAATTCCCGACAACTCCTTGCCCGATTCTCGACAGTTAACATACAGTTATACACATGTACAACTGTATGTACACACCAAAAATTGGGGCTCCTGCCCAACCGTTGATTACAACGTTCGGTGAAGTGCACGTGTGGTTTCACACCACTCCGTTTCACACCAGACGAATTCTCAACTTGGCTCGCTTCTTCAACGTTTGGCAGAGGAAAACTGTGCATCGTACATTCTGTGGGTCTACAACATCGTTCAACATGGGCTGCTATTGGCCTTGCCCAACACCAGTGCGTTATCAATGTAGTGGTCTTCAGAATTACTCTAACATAAGACGGTGAAAGTTTGAGTAGAGAGTAAATCGACCACGCTAAACTCAAATATCCAACTCTCGTGGCTCCTAGTTTTCAAAATTGTCGACTTCCGGCGGGACCACACCTGAGAAAGGTGTGAGCCACTATACTGTAGCGGTGTTCAGCCTCCATCTTAGGCGGTGGAAGTTTGCATGCAAGGCCAAACTGCTGGCTGCTGGTGTGGACCCGCCGGAAGTTCACATATTGTGCATCAATATAATGCTAAACAACCATTGCAAGGTTTAAAGTTGCGAATTTCGTTCAGAACTGAATCATTCGAGATTTATTCGAATTAACAATCTTAATTTCAAACATTATTCTGATACTTCTTGGGTAACTTCTTGAATAATATATTTTAAATCTGACTGCTGCAACTACCGATCATCAAAAAAAAGATCAGTACTTGAAAGCTCGAAAACTTCCAAAAATCATTAAGTTGGAAATCCCATCTTTTGGTATGTTCGCTATTTCGAGAAGATGAAAATAAAAAAAAACGAGTTTGATATTCCAGAAATCGTTGTAATACATTATAATTGATAACCAGCTAGAAGAATGGGGGAAAAACAAGAAAAAAAAACAACAGAGCTCCCACACGAAAAGAAAAGAAAAACAGCAGTCGCAACATTCGAATAGTGTGGTGTGAAGAGGGTTCTGAAGTGAGGTCCTGAATTCTTGTGAAATTTTCGACATATCCGAAACATATTCTCAATCTCGGAAGGAGTTGGCGAAAAATCTGTCCGGATTCTCGGCAAATACTCGTTCCCCCGAATTCTCGGCAACTTTTTCTGGAATTTTAAACAAATCGGCCACAATTCTCGACAAATACTGCGAATCTCGGAATTCTCGACAACTTCTATCAACTTTCTGGACAACTTCTCGATTGTCGAGCGATTCTCGACAACTATTCGTCCGATTCTGGACAACTAGTTTTACCTGAGAAGCGTTGCCCCGTCTCAGGAAGTGTTCAATCCTAGGGCCGTATGCAAGAACGCGCCGGATGGGGCAGGGACAGTGCAGTCGGCGCCTTTGAAGATGGTCGGTGCTCACAAGACAGGACACGTCTATCGTGGTTGGTCACAAGTCAAAACACGTATGTCGTGCCCCAGCAGTATTTCTAGCTGCCCCCAGCCGCTCCAGTCTCCTAGCTGGGGTGGCTAGGGCACAGCTATGGGGCACGACATACGTGTTCTGACTTGTGGCCAACCACTATAGACGTGTCCTGTCTTGTGAGCAAAGGTGATCGTCAAAATCGCCGACTGCACTGCCCCTACCACAACCGGCGCGCTCTTGCATACGGCCCCTGAGAAAAAGCGTATCAGTAACAGTGTTTATTTCATTAGTTCATTTTTACGGATGAGTAAACGTCGGATGGTTTATAATAACATGTTTACGTGTTTTTGTCTTTCTTGACCCTCAATTTTGAGGTTCCACAAAAATTGAGCTACCAACTTCAAATTCTGACAGGAGCTAGGTGCAATCATTACCAACTTTCTGGCCAAAAATGAGCTTTCTAGCTCAACGATAAGTGTTCCAACAAGATCGTGAACGCCAACTGTGTAAAAAAAAGGAGATGAACCTTTTTTTTCGACCAAAATCACGTGGTTTCGACAATTTTTCTCGAATCTCAGCGAACCATTCCGGACAACTTTTTAAACAGGTATTCGACTTTCTGAAGTATAATAAATGCAAAAAGAACGGACTTCCTACGTTTACTCTGGACCCTGATACTGAGATCAGGGGGTTGCGCGATGGCGAATCAAAGCCAAATCTGGTGAGCGCTTCGCGCTCACCACAATTGGTTATTTGTGCTATCCAATGGGATAGGCACCAGAAAGTCGAAGTCAGATTTTTTACCGAATTTTCCGTTTTTACCGTATTTACCGAAAAATAATTTCGGTAAAAAGTTTCGGTAAAAAATTTACCGAAAAGAATTTTCCGCACACCCCTGGTACCTTTCTCGCGTAAGACTGTGGTTTTTGCAAGCAACTGCTCGTGTTCCATTACTTGGTGGTGTCGAGTGGCGGAGCTTCCAAGACCAAGATGGTGCAGTAGGTGTGCTCGCTATGGTTGGACGAGTGTCCCGAGTTCATATCCTATATTAGATCGTGGTTTTTGCGCCAAAGGATGCGACACTTCGTGACAAACACGAGACAAACATATGACATCAGTGTTCGTTGTCATTTCTTGTCACGAAATATTTCTCGTATTGTTGTGACAACGCGAGAGGGTTTACTACCAGCCCAGACGATTTCGGTTTATGAAGTGCATTTTTTGTGTCAGAAACTATCGTTTTTTCGTTCATAATTTTTTTACGCTGAGAGAGAGATACCTTGGTAAAAGCTGTTTCCGGAATCTAGCTGGAATTTTGCGTCGACCTGTGTTTCCAAGTTCGAAAAACGTTTGCTCGATCCTTTAGCATAATTCATTTTACGAAACATCAGTTTTTCGCTTATAAATCTTTAACCGTTGAAGATAGGGTTGTGGTTCAAACTGTTGTTGGAATCTACGTGAAATTCTGCGATGAATAATATATATATATATATATATATATATATATATATATATATATATATATATATATATATATATATATATATATATATATATATATATATATATATATATATATATATATATATATATATATATATATATATATATATATATATATATATATATATATATATATATATATATATATATATATATCAGGTTCCTACAGTTCATCTACACAATCGCGTTCAATTCCGCAAAAGTGCTGTTTGCAGCTGTTGCGCAGTTTGAGATCCTCGAAAGGGATTCGGACATGGGG
>JAPDOI010001934.1:0-120481 GCA_029168955.1 Aplectana chamaeleonis
CTCACCACGCCTCTTCTGGTAGACTGTTCGCTTCACGGTCGACATAGTGTTTTCCGCACTCTTCAATTGTCTCTTTCCCGACTCTACCTAAATAATGATTTCGACTGAGAGGACAACTAGTCCCAAGGCTAATACTGCAAATTTGTTATACCATGATAGCCAGTTTGAGGTTCAGAGCGTGCTGCTCCAGGTTCGATTCGTCAGTTGTTTCCACAACCTTGTCGAGCAAGCCTCCGAGATCGAGTTCCACGTCGATGTACGCCGCTGCTTCCTTCTACAAATTTAGTTCAGAGAAACTAATTCCATTGTCGAGATCAGACGAAGAAAAACTACCAAGATTTCGGCGTTGCTAAGCTTCTTCGCTTTGTGCATGACCACCAGTTTCGTTATCAACTCATCTCGCGGAACCACATCTTTTCTCAGAGTCCTAGACAGCAGAAACTGGGAATCATCCTAGTCGGGATTTGGAGATGAAAATAGACCTCGATTCCGATGATGAAGCCGCCTGCAGCTTTTTCGTCTTGCTGGTAGCAACCGAGAACATCGACTTGCCACGAACTTTGTCACTCTGACTCATTCTTCCCACTACAGGGACTGCAAAGAGGGTTCAGTAGATCTCACAGGCCTAGGATCACCAACGAAGTATCACTGTTGAATCATCGAACGAAGTTCAAGGTATCAGCGGACAAACCGAAGAAGACAACAATCTATGGATACATTAATGTCTGAACTATTCATTTGCAAGTCAAATTAACAATGTATAGCATGCTATTCGGGATTTCCTGAGTTTTGTATAACGACCACGTATTTCTTTTGAGGATCAAATTCTAATACAACGGCCGATCCGCGGATGTAAGTAATGGGAAAGACAACCGGTAATTCGCCCACAAAGCTATTATGTGACACCACCTCATAAAAAAAGCTGTTCATCTTGCTACACCAGGAGACTGCTTTGACATACTCGTAAAATTTTAGTTCGCGCAAGATTCTTTTAAACGGAACAAAAGGACACGTAACATTATACAATTTCACAGCAACTAGAAACGTATCGCCACGTTTCCCGAACAAAAGACAAAGTCCAGGACGTAGCTTCCCGCCCACAGAGAGCGATATCTCACACTGTTGCGAGTTACTGGGAGAATGCCGCAAAAAAGACGAATAGCTTCGGCCACGATAAATTAATCGAGTGCTGGAAATGAGAACTTTCGTGCATGAAAACAAACAGAATTTTGGTTTTTTATAAAATCACCCACAAGAAGGTATTGCAACCGGCTTCTCTTAGCACGTTGAAAGGCTGTTCATTTTCGTAGTCGATCGCACCTCTTGGAATGGGCTCTATACAAGCCATCGATCCTCAAGATCAAAACCAAAGTGTGAAGGGTTATGAGATGACATAAATTCAATGAGGCGTACTTCTTATAATGGATTGCGTTGCAAAGTCGTACTGCTCCCCTCTTTTCTGTAGCTCCATTGAAACAACGATTCTGCTAAGGTGCCTACAAAAGTCTTTTCCATTTGTGTTTCGAAAATTAGAACTGCATGCTTCCTCACGAGACGAAAGCTGTGCCGCTTGGAGACCTGGTGTTACCGAGCCGCAAACTTCTTTTCATGAGCCTATATTCCGACTCAAACATTGACGTGGATAACTCTGCTGGGTTTCCACGGAACAACAAATCGTCGGAAGCGTGGTCAAACCAGACCTGAAGCAGTTACTTTTAATACTGTACGCGCTGGACGCTGTTGGAAACACATTTCACATGTTTTTTGTAAGTAGCCGTGGAAGGTCCAAACGCATCATCGAACAATTTCCCACAAAACTTCAACGATCTTCGGAGTACAACTGTCAAGCGCCTGGTCATCTAAACAGTTATGCACAACCGAAGGATACTCGACGAGATACAAATTCATATTGGGGACCTACCGGGGAGCCTTGTAACCCTTGTAGATGGCTTGCAACTATGACGGAATGAAGAGCAACAACAGCGCGCTTCACGCATGGAAACATTCCTTCCGCTACGGCCAGTGGGATGATAACCATCCCCAGCTGAAATCAAGAAGATTTCAGTGAGTTGTTCATCGGTTTTAAAGTGTTAAGCGAACCATTTCCAATTCTGATCCTGACATCCTGTTCAAATCGGTAGGGGCTCTGAGGAAGTTCTGCACGTAAGTTGGTAGACGAACGTTTTTCACAACTTCGTTCAGTGCGGCCCTGTGACTACTGCTTACTCGAAGGGGAGATGCTGAGGCAATGCAATCTGAAGGCCGACTTTTTTAAACGCTGACGGGAAGAAAGTAATCGCATTTATCGCAAACCTTGCAGGAACTTCTTGAGTATGCCCTCTTGGTAACAGTGTAGATAATCAATGACATTTTCGGAAGCTGGGATAAGAGATGAAAACGAAGAAGGACCTGCAAACTGGCAGAGAATGACCGGAACCCTTTATCGGCTGAATTGCCTTACCATGAAAGCCGTTTATGCCTGCAGTACTGTCCCGTTCGCATTCTGATGCTGTTCTCAGTCGGAAGTTACCCTGCGGCCATGCCATTTTTTTCAAGGGACGACTGTACATGCCTGGATGGTGACAACGATAGCATCCATTATATCCATTAGCCCCTTTCAGCCGGAAGCACTTCGCTATTGCCTGACAATTTACCGAAGTGAAAAAAGCATAAAACTTGGATACCGAAATCAAGTAGAACCTGCTGATCCATCACGGTACCACTCAAGAGAACTCGCACCCTCCAAGTGTCTCCACCATGCCTCATCTTCAAAGGGTTCGCGTTGCTTTGCAACACGAGGTTTCCCAGACCTAAGATGACAACTTTTCCGACCTGTGAGCCAACAGGCATTGGCGGTTGGAAAGCATTAGTTAAGTAACCATACCGGCCAACGCAACACGTAAGGCACTTTCAGGAGCTTCTTTTCCACTCGAAACTATCGCGACTAATAAGGTGTGGATAGACTTCCGCCTTTCAGCTTTCGACAGGTCCAACAGCTTGCAGGAGATAATCCAGGAATTCCCTCTGATATGTTTATTACATTTAAAGGTAGTACAAGAGGAAGCTCTGTACTAGCAAGAAGACTGCAGACTTCGACTGACCGCTGATGTCCCTTGAAACAGAAACCGTCAGATGAGAGAAGAAGCTGGACGTTTATATGTCTTCTTCTGAACTCTTGGGGTGTTTCCAGGCGAGAACGAAACGCATGAAAATCTCTGGCATCTGTTCGCCTTTTCGTACACCTCTTCTCACACCAATTTCTATGGCTCGAAATGAGATCCTGGAACAATTGTGGATTGCTCTGCAAACAACACTGAGCAAACCTCACGATACACTAACGTCCATGTTCAAGTGTAAGATGCCTTTCAATTGCTCCGAACAGTCGGCGGTCTCTATGACAATTCTTTTGTCCTTGGTATCCGCTCTCGGGGGTTTTCTATGAAAATTACATTATGGATTATCTACCCTTCGTATTTCGAAAAAAAAACTCTAATTTACCTAAAAAGAGAGCACCTCTGTTGCTGGCAGAGTGCATTGTTGTGTTGAAGTGTCGACCCACAACGTGCGCACAGTATTGTTTGATGGAAGCCAAGACGCCTACGGATGTACTCATCACATTGCTTAGCATCTTCATGAGTAAACCTCGCTTCCCTGCTACATCCCATGTTTGAAAAAAAAAGAATTTTCGCAAGTTCAGCCCCACTCCAATAATTATGTGCGATGAATGCCGCTTTTTTCATTTGAAGCGGTGTGAATGATTGATATGGGTTGTGATCTTCCTCCAAGTCGTGGTCATTCCCGGGGTCTTGGCCGTCTTCCTCATGTGGATCTACATCTTCATGTGCTTCTATATCCTCATGTGCGTTCCCGTTTCCTTCCTCAATTGCGTTGCGCTGGTCTTCGATCTCGTTATCCCTTGCGAGACCTGAATACACATCTTTCATCGCGGACCATGCTGATAATGTGTCTAGTTTTGCCTTGTTTAGTTTTGTTGATGTTGTCGTGGTCGCATAATTTTGTTTTGCTGTTTATAGTACGTGTTTTTTTTATTTTGTTTTGTTGTTGGTTCTCTGCCGTACTCAAAAAATAGGAAACCAATGGGCACGAATGTATACGAATGCCATGCAACACAAAAAAAATAGGAAAAACCAATGAGCTTAATGACAAACGCAATAGAAAAAGAAAGAATCACAGCACACACACACACACACACAGCACACACACACACACACACACACACACACACACACACACACACACACACACAGCACACACACACACACACACACACACACACACACACACACACACACACACACACACACACACACACACACACACACACACACACACACACACACACACACGAAAATTAAACGCATCGAGTGCTGGAGTGATTCTCAAAAAGTGGCAATAAATAAACGACAACAATTACCGGCCATCACACGGCGCGAATCAAACTGCGAATGAAAAAAATAGACGTGGCCAAGTGCATCTTGCCATAGATCCCCATTATTCGTCCCATCCATGTCTCAATTGGGTGTGATCTCGATAAGCTCGTTACCTAGTGAGCGAAGACAACGATTTTGATTAATTGACAGCTGTTCGTAAGCGCGACCCACTGCGAAATAGCGCGCGCGACGAGCTGATTCCGCGTTCGGTCGCCGCGCGCGCGGCAGTAGTCGCCGCGCTGGTGGCTGGGACGGATAATCTGGATCCGTCACATAGCGTCCTCTCCCCTACGATGGTACAAAATAAACTGCGTGGCGTGGTCACACACTATATACTCGCCGTTACGAACAAATTTTCCCAAATACATCAGATTGTGTTTCAAATGTTGCATGATGAATATGAGAGTTTAGGGGTGCATTTTCAGGTACTGTGCTTCTCTGGACCAAATTCCGGTCCGCAATTGCGTCTCGACAAGCTTTGCGGCCGCAAGCGCTCGAGTCGGTCGAGTTTCCAGCGCCAAAGCCTGACTTCCGCTGGGGGCCTTTTTTGTATTACATTTTCCCAATTTTTAGTTTCCAGAACCCACCTAGAATCAACAGATCGGCGGCTGCGGCGCTAGGAACTCTTCTGCTTTGGGAGCGTGCGGCCGCGAAGCGAACCGACACGCAATTGTGGCCCGGACTTTGGTGGCTGTCATTTGAATTCCCGCGCAGGGTCGCCGCACAGCCGTCGCAACGCGGCGGCTGCCGGCCTGGCGCGGAACAGGATGAACGAAGAAAAGCGCAATCTGTATGGTTTTTGACGGCTAATCGACATAATTCGGCCGTTTTCCACCTGAATTACTTTAGTAAGCAAGCTACTGCCTATTATTGGACCTAATTGAGGTTTGATTATCCACTGGGTCGCCAGCTTTAGGTCTGGTAAGTTTTCTGAGTGCACATCGAAACTTCTACACGTTGTCGGACCTCAACGACACTTGTGAACGTTTTTTTTGAAGTGAATAATCGCCTCAATTCGCATGCGCACTACTTTCGTAGCATACAGAAATGGGTGGTAGTAGATGGGTTTTCAAAGCGAGATGAGCGCCAAGTTTTTCCGATTGTCTCGTTTAGACGTCAAAAACCCACCCAGATTGCGTCTTTCTTCGTTCATCAACTTCTTTGGCATCGCGCCAGGCCGGCAGCCGCCGCGTCGCTACGGCAGTGCGGCGACCTTGCGCGGCGGGCGCGGGAATCCAAATGACAGCCACCGATAGGATATAAATGCGTTGGAAGTACAGCACTTACCGTTCAAATAAACATTTCCATTCTCGAATAGCTCATATCGAGTTACATATGAAACACCAACTGAGTCAATTCGGAATTACGCGTAAAAACGCCCCTATGGTGTGTGACTACACCATGCAGTTTATTTGGAACAGGGTTGAACAGCTAGATTCCCAGACCTACGACCCCCCCTGTTGACTAATTTTTTTCAGAATTTCCGAATTTTTTGAGATCTCCCTACGACATGGAAAATTCATCAAGCTTTTTGAAAAGGGCAACGTTGAAAAAAATATAATTCTGCCACAGTATGAGAGGCATCTGCCGGAAAACGGGAGAAATTCTTTCACGCAAACCCTGTTCAACCCTGACTTTGGCGCCTAACTGCGCCAACAAAAGCGTACGAAAAAATGTAGCTAACGACCACACCGTAGAATGGAACATTGGTCTACCGAAATATTTCACGTCAAAAACATAGCTTCCGCGCGACAGCTGCAGATCAGGATAGTTCACGAGATGTGGAGAAGGCGAATTTCGTACAGACCCCTCCCAGGAGTGTGATTTAGTCAGTTCTGACGATTTTCTCAGAGCACCCAGTAGCCTGCTCTGGTTAAACTGATGGCGATTTCTTACATTTACCTTGGGAGGACCTTTACTATAACTAAAACCTCTACTATAACTCAATTAAAACAACATTTCACAAAAATTGAAAGGTATAATCGAATTCTTCATTTGAAAAACTGATTCTAGAAAAAAACTGCGCTTGAGCCTGATGCAGCCGTGACGCGGAAGCTATTTAATTTGTGTGATAAGAATAATGTTATCTGGCCCACCCCCCAATCGGCTCAATGGCCGTCGGACAGATTTTTGCACTGGAGCGCACTTTTCGCGCTAGCCTTCCAAACTCCTCAGAAACCATCAATATCAAAGTTTCTCTATTGTATGAGCTAAATTCAAGGGTAGAACACCTCCAATAACATGAATAACTGGTTTCGATGTAGATGGGCTGTACAACTGTGAAATATATCGCTGAAAATTATAGTGAAAATATTAACAATTCAAGCCATTCTTAGTCTGACCATTCTAAAAGAAATGAATTTTCTAAATCCGATAACGATCTTCCCAACTGCCTAATGCCACTCTAAAAAAAATATACGCGTTTTTGGATGCCTTGCGGCACTCGAAGCTAATCATTACGGCAGCAGCGGGGTGTGTTAACTCAAAGTTTTCCTCATTTGTGTGCACCTAAAACCGTCCGAATACGCAAATGTGTTCTGGATTTAGCCTCACCTTCCTTAAAACCGGGAACAGAGTCAAGCGGGGTTGCGAAATTTCGCAGGGGTGAGGTGGGGGGGTCGCAAAAATTTTGGACCGAGAAGATTACTGGAGATCGCAAAAGTTTCAGACGAAAAACGAAATTTTGGTGAAGATATCCTAACAATTCTCGATATTTTTGGTGACCGAAGGGAAGGATCGTAGCTTTGCTCGTGTTTCGGACGCTTGAGTCCGATCACTGAACAAATTTTCGGCGTCTGACAGTTTTGGTAATCAATTATATTGATTGCTTTGGTTTTCCGAACGACCAGATTATCCAAATGCAGAAAAAAGTTTTTTTTTGGGAAAACAACTGCCCAAAAATCGCTCCTTTCGCATGGGATCGCAAAACTTTTGAATTCTGGGAAGAAATTTTTTGATGGTGGGAGGGGGGGGGTCGCTCGGATTCCGAAAAATTACGCAACGCCTCGCTTGACCCTGAACGGGAAATGGCTTTGGGTCCTTTCTCAAGGAAATCGGTTGAGTGGCGTTTTCAAAAGGTGACGAACAACTCGTCCTCCGCGTTCATTTTACAGCACGGATGTGCAACCAAAATTGGGATTCCCTTTTCTTTGAAAGTAGTAAAGATTCCCACACGCACATGCAAACTTCACCCTCCCGGAAGATTCAATACCTTTCCCCGAAATCCATGAACACCCTGCACACATAGACGAGTTACACCCCGCAGCCGCCGTGACGGTTACAGGCCATAAAACGGCAAAAGTCTCACCGTCGACTGCGTACCACGCGCTGCTCGACCGCACGCGCGTCGGAAGCAGACGAGTTTTGGCCGCCGCGCGACGAGTTCCGGCCGCTGCGCGACGGCCGAAACTTCAGTCGCGCGGCGGCCAAAACTCGTCTGCTTCCGACGCGCGTGCGGTCGCGCAGCGCGTGGTACGCAGTCGACGGTGAGACTTTGGCCGTTTTATGGCCTGTAGCTGCGAGTCCTTGCGGCAAGGTAAGGGTATCCTTTACGAAATTTTTAGGGTGTTCTGAAGAAATTTTTTGGATTTGACTCAAAACTTGTACGTAGGGGCACTTTAGGGTGCTGAACAAGAATCTGGTGCCCGTTTGTCAAAATTCTGAGGTTTACTGTAGGTTACGGTAGGTACCATGTCATTTAGGGAGCGAAACCTACCTCAATAATTCGAAAATCGACAGATGGTCGATGAATTCGTGTTCACCACCCCGAATAACCCCCGCATACGAATTTTGAGTCAAATCTGAGACTGACCAAACTACCGCATACTCACCGTAATCTACCGTAATCTGACTAAAATTAATATACGAGCTTCAGATCCGTGCTCAACGAATTGAGAGCTTCGATCCTTTTTCAAAAGAATCAAGTCGAAAATTTCGGAAAATCGAAAAATGAATCACAGATACATGATCAGCGCCCCAAATAACATATCTGAGAGAATTTCGAGTCAAACCTAGAAAGTTTTTTGAACGCTTTCGGAGCCCTCTAACTGGTATAATGATCAAATGTACGTCCGGTTCATCCATTCTTAGGAATCAAAAGAAATTCTTCACAACTGTGCTCTCTGAGGATAATGGAAGGCTAGCGCGAAAAGCGTGCTCAAAAATCTGTCCCACGGCCAGTGAGCAGATTAGGGAGGTGGGCCAGATAACATTATTCGCGGAATAAATCACGATAGAACACCGAAAATAAGATAAATCGTACCTCCGAATGGCCGCCGCCTACTGAAGTGGGCAAAATGTCGCCGGAACATCAGGGCACCAGAATAACTCCTGAAATGAGAGATAATTGGACAAAATTTGGAAGGCATGGAGTATTCTTATCCAGCTACAGGTCCAAGGGTCCTAACAGAGGAGAATGTGCCGGATAAGATTACTCTTTCAACAAATAATTAACGACGAAATACGAAAAAGGCGAATTAGTTGGGCGCGAATGAAAGCTGGAGGAATTGCAAACACTTGTTGAAAAAAGGGAGGGGATAGCATATTGATCAAGGAGAATTCATTACGACTGACCGGAATGTCCGGCCCGGAAATTACATCATCGACAATACTAAACATGAACCCGTTATACTTTCTAAGAATTTGAATATCATGACCAAAGACAACTTCAATATGATTATCGCTGATGTTAAAAGTGGGAAATAATGTTATCTGGACCACCGCCCCCCCAATCGGCTCATTGGCCGTGGGAAATGTTGTGACATTGGAGCACGCTTTTCGCGTTAGCCTTCTGACCTCTCAGAAAACATTGATATCACATTTTTGAACAATTTCTTTTGATTTCTATGAATCGAAGGGTGCTATATGGGTTGGGGGGGGGCACCGTTGTATCGCACTTGGCCGCTCCAATTTTTCCGTGCCGCAATAACTCTCCCGATTTCGGCAGAGAAGGTAAACCCCGGGTAGGTGCCCGAATTTAGTGCGGCACGGTAAATTGGGAGTGACCAAGTGCGATGCTCCACAGTGCCCCCCTCCCACATAGCACCAATAGAAATACTCAATTGTTTGAAATCTACTAGAAATACTGCTCCTGACGGTTTTTACTCAGAAACACGTTGGTTCAACTGATCTTCGTCCAAAGATCAGACCCCCCCCCGCTTCCACCCCTCTGGAGCTCAGATCCCCCCTGTGGGGCCCATACCCGCGTGGAACCCCAATGCTTGGAATACAGAATTACAATGACGGCTCAATCCGTTAAGACGTTCCTCATGGGAGTCCGGCTTCAAATAAATAGCACGTGGTGTATTCAAATACCGTACGCACACCTTTACGCGCAAATTATAATTATTCCGCCAGGGCAGGTGATTCTCCAGAATTCGTGAATTCACTCATCATTCGAGTTTAGTCTACCGAATGCAGTATAAAACGGTGGTTTCAAGGAGAAATGTGAACAAGGTGGTTATTTACGAAACGGGGAGCTTCAAGAAAAACTAATTAGGCCGCTAAATGTTATCGTGAAAAATATTATTGCTACGTTTGGATCAGATGAAATGGGTTAATCGAGTGCATTTGAAGAGTTTTCCCTTATTAACTCACGTTAAAACACAATTGAGTTTTCACATAATTCCTTCTCAGGCATACGCTATTTTCTACATTAAACCAAGTTTTCTACACTCCATTCCATGGACTTAACACGAACGATGAGTGCTTTCATGAATTCTGAAGAATCATATTTCGCGGCGGAATAATTATAGTTTGCGCGTAACGGTTTAATTGACTTTTGACCGCACGCAATTTATTCGACTTCCACGAGGAACCTCCAAACGGATTGAGCCAACAAGTGGCTATGCTCGTGATGGGTACGTGAATACATAAGCAGGTATGAAGAAGATGCATGAAGATGAATAGGAGAAGTTGTTACAGAAGGTATTTTTTATTGAAAATCAGCAGATATTAATGAACAGAGTGATTTCGAAATTCCGGGTGTCTGCAGTCACGTTAAGAGTCGATGCGCAGGAACATGCGCGACCGTAATCAACTCAGGACCCTTCGCCTCCGTCTCTTTCTCTGCTGCTCACCGCCACGTGCATTCTCTCCTGTGAGAGAAAAAAACGTTAGGCCCATTATCAGTCGATATATACGTTCTTCCCCACAGAATTCGCGTGTGCAGAGGGCTCATTTTTGCATTCTGCTCGAATGGAGTAGATCATCAGACGACCACTCCATCGCCTGCTGGCGTTCCGCGGGACTATAAAGGGTTTGACCCTAACAGTTGATGGACTACTTGAACGAAGAGAATGAATAAGGATATCAACATGACAATAAATATAGCATACAAAGAGGGCACGCAAATGAAATGAGCAGACGCCAAATTTCGGGTTTCAATCAAGGGCCTCCTCCTTTGTCTCTTTCTCTGCTGCTCAGCGCCATGCGTGTACTCTCTCCTGTGAGTGGCCGCAGAGACACGTCAGAGTCGTCAAATATCGATACGTATGTTCCTTATTCACGCCGTTACCGCAAGCTCACCGCGTCTTTATAGACTCTGTAGTGCCCGTTGTTTGCTTTCTCCGTCTAATCTGTATCCTAGTAGGCTTCCGACACCTTATCAACCCCAGGTAATGCTTAGTGCGAGCTTAGAAATCCACGCAGTAACCATACAGTGGCGATGGATGCAAGTTACGACGAGTTTTAAGCTCGCGCGAACCTTAACACCGTCGATTTTCGGTGAATTAGACGGGCTAAGCTTACTTTTGGCCGAATTAGACGCAGTAAACTTGCCCAGAAAGTTCTGAGACCGTCTGTCAAGAAAAGGATGGAGACTAGATAGTCAAACTATTTAACATACAAATGCAAGCAAACACTAACAAAAGAAACGAAATACATTATAAGAATGTATAAGCTATCCATGAATTGTTGAACTTTATTAGGCTGACTTGCACCGGTTCGTTGAAGGGAAGATCATTGACGTCAACGGGCTGTTACGTCAGGCTGGTAAGGAGCAGGAAAACAAGAAACTATATGAAACGCTGGCCGGTATTGCTATAATGGTGCGTAGCAACTGAACTGCGACCTATAGTAGTAATTCGATTTCCAATACATGATTTTTACAGTTTAATGCACTCGTATCTGCAGTCGGCTATTCAAAGAACAAGAGTCCGTCTAAGTCAATCGCGAAATACAAGTTTGAATACCAGGTAATAACGTCATTCAATTCACCCAGTCTGGACAAAGACTCAATATGCACCATTTCTAGGGCATAAAGCTGGACACCTTCTCCTCTAGTCTCATCGATCGGACCCTGACGATCTACAACCCTTTCACGGAAGAAGATGTCAATCTTTTCGATAGCCTGAGGCATATTGTAGTATGCTCTTCGTCTTCCATAGGGAAGATAGTCAGGAACTTTCTAAGGAGAGCGCTGCCGAAGGTGACAGCTTTCTATCTATCACTCATTCAGGCCTATTAACAGTATTCTTTTTAGATCTTCACGAGCAGTCAGATGTGCTGCCTCACAGGTACGGGCAACAAATCTCCCATGGGGTACACACAACTTTCTTCTAAAGATATCTCAGCATTGTCTCGTGAGTTTTCGCCTTTTATTCAAGATACTGGATAAGGAGTCTCAAAATAAGCTTTTCAGACGCTCTCACCTCCGGGTTCGATGTGGATAAAGAAGAAAAAGCATACCCTCTGAGAGATGCGCTGGTACGGTCTATTCGACAGTCTTTAAATTGTGCTTTGTGAGTTTATCATGTATTGTATTAATGAATTGACTCTGAGATTTTTGCGGTAGTATGAAGTATAGAATAAAATTTCAGCGACTACTTAAGACGCAAGATTGTGAAGGAAGGCTGTTATGCGGAGATGAAGGACGCCAAGGCTAGATCCGGCGCCTTTTACAAAAAAGTGCAAGAAGAGCTTGAAGAGAATCTGTGATTATGTGTTTCAATGTGTTTTTGTTGGCTAAATAGGAGCTGTTGTTAATTGAGCTATCTGCTATTGTTAGCTGTCTGTTGAGTGAGCTAATTGCTGTTGAATTTTATTTCTTAGTCTATGCCTGATAACGGTTGTCCTAAGTCTTAGTGCATACTACCTGCGACGCGCGACAGCGACAATGCATATGATCCATATGGATTTTCGGTCGATATGTATGACAGACACTATGTCGCGTCGCCCGTCGCGGGAAGTATGCCTATGTCGCGTCGCCCGTCGCGGGAAGTATGCACTAGGCCCAAAGCACCCGTGACGTTATTGGCCCCCTAGGTGTCGAGCATGTCCTGACGACAGGCAAAAAGTTTGTCGGTTGTTAATTCTGTTTAATTGGTAGTGATCTCAATCATTTGACCATCTTGCAGTTATGGGTTTTCTGCTAGTGTCCAGTTCTGTTGTGAATTGAATTATTCTAGGAGTTATTGTGTGAATTGTGATGTGAATATGAGATTCTTTTTGTGAATATTAATTGAATCTATTTTGTTTGATTCCTAACCGTTGTTACGGTTCTGTTCTGGTTGGAGAAATAATGAATCTGTAAGTAGCAATTTTTTGGCAGTGTTAATGATGAGGGAACACGAGAAGGATGGCGAAAAAATCGTTTTAGCTCGAGTAAACTGATAAAAAACGGGAAAATTTTCAATTCAAGGCATAAACAATGTAGTTCGAGGTGAGGTCCACTGTTTGTGTCGTTTTTCTGCATTTTCACCATCTCCTCGAAATCTGATAGCATTTTGAAGCTTCGCGCCCTGTAAAACGCAAACTTTTCCGAATTTCGGCATGAACAATGAAGTTCGAGATGGGCTACATTACAATGGAGCTCGTCAAGCTTTATTGTAACATAGCCCATATAGAGCTTCATTGTTCATGCCAAAATTTGAAAAATTTTGCGTTTTACATGGCTAGAAGCTTCAAAAGGCTATCAGATCGCGAGGGAATGGCGAAAATTGAGAAAAAAACGGCATTTAGTAGAATCCGAGAGAGTTCTAGTGAAACACTGGAGAATTCTAGAAGATTACTGGAGAATTTTGGCAAATTACGTTAGAATTCTAGCAGAATACCAGAGAATTTTGCCAAAATTTCTCCCTTTTTTGCCAAATTTTTCTGGTAATCTACAAAATTTTGGTGGTAATCTCCAGACCTGAGTAGTTTCTATTCTTGTCTTAGAGAGATTCACTCGCTGATCCCAATGGTACTCCCGGTGAATGCCCCCTACAAACGAAGTTATAGCTACTGAAATGTACCATTTTTTCGGGAGCGAAAGTTTTGGGAAAAGTTTTCTCAGACCCGTATTTTTCCTCATTCGCAGTTGCTGTACGAGGCCAAAACAGACTGGAGAGACATACCGGCAAGGAAAAGAAATTCGAAGACGCGGCTCGAATTCATCCATCCATCTAGCCGCTATTGGGTTCGAAAATCGAGGAAAAAGGCGTGGCCAGTAGTGGTGACTGAGGAGGTCGGGCCTGTTGTGGCCCCCTGTTCTTCTTTTATATTCTGTGCACTCCAAGTGGGAAGCCGCGGGTCCGCTTGGCCGTAAAAAATCCTCAATCTCAGGGCCACATCTGAACAGGGATGTAATGAATCTGCTGCGATCGATCAACCTATCAAATGTCGTCGTCGTGCCTGGAATTCTGCATGCATTACGTGCAGATGGCGCTGAAGCAGAGTGAATCTGAGCATAAAAGCCCGCTGAACCTGCTTGTTCCTACATCCAGCTCTCTCCAAGGTTTTTCTTCCCTTAGTTTAGAACCTCATCGCAACTTAGGCTCCTGGGTAGGCATGCATGTACAATACCGCAGCTATCCTAGGGAAAAAGGGCTGCGCAGAGTTGGCAACAGAAGCACTTTTTGCCTATAACTTGCTTCAAAGTGCTTCAATAAAAATCTCTAGCGCGAACTAATGGTTCCAATCAAATTAAAAAAGCTCGAAAAACTTCACAAGGAAACCATTGCCTGGGCCTTAACTTTTCCAAGCAAGCAAATGGTATACAAGCGTTCACAATCATGGCAGCAGACGATAATTCTGAAATTAGTTATCAGGAAACGGATGGAAAAATGAATGGTAGAATTTTGATAAAATTGATGACTACGTCGTTATGGCCGTCGCCGCCATGGCGGAGCAATCGTGGGGTTAGGCCGTTCACAGTTCAACGTCACGCACGCGCCTAACGCGCGTATCGAGCTGGCGTTGAGGAACATCAATAGCTCCTTAGGTGATAAATGGACGGAAGTGGTGGGAAAACGAGACGCTGAGACATCGACAAGCATAGCAGAGGAGGCGCGAAGAGTCTCTTCAATAGAGTGGCGCTCTCTCGCGCTCTCATTCTTCCTGTGCCCCCTCTTATGTCATCTAGCCACCACCACCCAAATCATCATGTCAGCGACACTCGCTCGGTGAACGGAAAAGCGCAGACTGAGGGGAAGCTCTCAGCATGCACATAGTTCCGCAAAGGCACTATTGAAGAGGCCGTAGAGACAGCAGGGTCAGGCAGACCGTTGTTCAGGACCTAAACGAAAGCTACGTCCCCCCCCTTTGGAGATCGAAATTTTTGGAATATTTTCAAAACTTTGAAGTCCCCCTCTTGTTCTGAAAGATGTTTTACAGTTTTCGTGGTCAAAAATTTCAAAAAAAGTATATTTCGACCTGGATTTGTGAAAAAAAAAGTTACTGCACTTCCTATCCGACTGATTAGCCTCGGGAAGTGTAGTTTTGACTTGCCCTTGAGCAACAACATTTGTATTGAAAAAAAGTGATTAAAACTGTGACCCAGATCGCCTCACAATCTAGTGATGGCATAACGATGAAGAAAAATGTGGGGAAATCGAAGCAGAAATCAAAAAACGCTGGATACTTGTTCCTTGCTTGCATTAGGTTTTGCCCTAATCTTGATCGAGCAGTAAGCTCACATAAAGTCAGGAATGATTTGAAAATAGCGCAATAGACGAGCTTGAGCTGATAGCAATTTTTTTGTAGTGGAGGAAATCACGTGTGAGGATGTAGAACGTTTCCTGGCCTTTAATGGACCCCAACCTCGGTGTGGGCAAAACTCTGGCGTATCCCAAGAATTATTCGAGGGCTTTTTGGACTTTCGATAACAGCTCACTAATCATAAGGCTTCACGACACCCTGGTGCAATCCTAGTTGGATAGGGTCACTCAGGATACGGGGTAAGAACGAGTGATACACTCTCGAAACTCTAAGCATTTTGATGGAGTTTCTGGTAGAGCAATGATAGCACTTACAAATAGCAGATACTGGCAGAATACCACATTCTGAAGGATATGAAATTTCCAACTGGGTTTGCATCGAGACCTCCTGGTGGGTGGAACCCTTTTGTGGGTGCGTAAACCTTCACAGGTTCAGAAATGGTCGATTTCCAACTAGTATTGTTAAAATAGAAGGGCAGGGTTTGGCACGAGGTGGGGACAAGGATAAATTTTCTCAGACTCCCTCCACCATTGCGCAGCTCAGACCCCCCGGTGTGGATATCCACACCCCGCGCCGAACCCTGCAGAAGGGGTGCGAGCGCGGGTGAGAGAGGGTTGTCACCTGCGGTGGTTTTGCGGGCACTGTACTGCGCAACGGTGCCCGCAAAACCACCGCAGGTAACATATGCGGCTTGGCATTGGAGCGCAATATTTTTTTTCGGCGGCTCGCCGCAGTGGTAGGTAGAACACCTTGATCCGGGTTGCTCTAAATTGAGGAGTTTCCGAGAAAAATCGTGGTAATGAGCAGAAGCTAGACCGGAGATAAGAATTTTACCTTTAGGATGTTAACCGTGCATCGAGCACCAGCTGGGTCCGCCAGGATTGAACGCGGTCTCCAGCTGCTAGGTGGGGTCAAGTATCCCCATTTTGGGTATTTCAACAGAAGACATTTTTGATACCTGAGTCCTAGCTCAAGAGTGTGTCGTATGCTTACCTTGAAATGGGCGTTGAGCCTCTTCTTAGGGTGCACGCTTCGCCTGTGATAGGCACCATCTCGCCCTTCTACCTGCGATAGGTACGCTCTCATTATGGGTAATTTAAATGTGCATTAAAGAGTGGACGGTTGGTGGCTCAGGAACTGGAGTTACTGGAAGCGGAGCACAGAACACCTTCAAAAGGAGAGGTGCAAGAAATTTGAATTCGAAGCACTAAGAGTTTGTGCTACTCCAGATGACAGTCTAGCTACATGTAGTTAGCACAAGGATACTTCTGGGGCAGCATGCACGTAGGCGGCGAGTCAGGTTGAGACTGGGCAGGGTTTGGGGTGTCGGAGCTTTTGGTTGTAGCAGCACGAGGGATGAAAAGGGGTTGGGGTGACACTGAAAAATCGTTTATTTGCGAACCTTACCTAGGAGGGTGGGGCAGCCAGAACCCCGTTGAGATACAAATTATTGATTACCTCCAGCACTTGCAGGGCAATCGTCAAACGCGGCGATGCCTCAAACGCTGCCCAACCCCAACCTAACCCGCCGTGTACTTGCATGCCGCCCTTGAGCAGATCCTAGATTCTCTTGCTCTCGACACCAGCCCTTTGAAGTAGAATCCTTCGGAGAGCTGGAGCCACCCAGCACCTCTCCGCTTTAGGAAAGAGGGGAAGGAATGGAAAAAGTTAAAGACAGTGGTCGCGATCAAATATGTTTGTCGTCTTTTTCTCCCTAAACCCTTTTCTGGGTCTCGAGTAGGTGGACCTATAAGAAAAAATCGCGAAAAAACCACTGTTTTGATCTAAATTTTAAGCCTGAACTTTCTTGCCCTTTGATGATGGACGAGCCCACTCCATATCATCGGCATCGATGACCTCTTATATCAAGAACATCAGCTGGCTTGAATTTAAATATCAATTAATGAACCTTCGAATTCATGTACACATCTAGTCAAAAACATTGACTGAAGTGCTTGCTTTTATTGTTCAACTGTTTTTATTTGGTTAATTTGCATTTATTCCTTCCTCTGAATGCTGATGATTTCTGACTGCTCGGCATGTGGCTGCCATCTTTTTGGTCGGCGCTGTGCACGTGTGCACGAACTGGATTCCTTGGGCCCTAGAAACTCTAATTCTATCCCGTTTTTCACCGCGCTACCTTCATAGTTTTTCAGCTGTTTACGATCCAAGCTGATTATTGTAGTTTTTTCGATAACGTTTTTCATTGTGACCACTGCCTTTAATGATTGTTTCACAGAAATTAATAAATGTAAAAAATGTATGCCTGATCTGTGGCAAATATTTTCTGGGACTGCTTGCCGCCGTTCTTTGCCAATACTATATAGTTTCCTTGTCTTACATTTCCTATATTCATATCTGAAACAGAAGAAAGTCTGATAGCCGGCAAATCATCCCACGTGGAGAACCCAGACAAAATTCTTTTGACTGATAGGTTCGCTAGTCATGGGAGAACTTCGCCCTGTCCCCGTTAATTACCTTTGCTTCTCGCCCTAATTACAAACAGTGTGTCTTCAAGATAATCCTTTGCAGCCAATCTCAAGACTGTGTTAGTAACATTTTTCATAACTGGTTCATTAAACACATTCCTGAACGCATTTGCATATCTTGTGGCAGCCGAGCGACACCAACGGCACCGAATTTGATATTGTCTCCTCAAATGCAGGACTGGTTCATTGTTTCGCTGGAATACCCATACGAAACCTAGACATTAATGAATCTTCTTCGAATCTACATTCTCTCCTACTCAAGTTACGGAGCAGAAAAAAACGTTTCAGCATTCGTAAACCTTGTTGAAAATTCGAAATGTTGAAAATTTTGTTTGAATTTCATATTTTCCAGCAAAATATTACTTCATATATTTGCATTTGATTTTCTGTTTTTTTCTCTTAAATTTGTGTGATTCTCAAATTTTTGTATCCATTTCACTTATTATAATAATTATTTATTGCATTATTTTCATTTATTTAGTAACTGCTTTCTTGAATGTTTTTTTTATTGAAGTCGAGTAGTATTGATCCAAAATACATCCGAAGCTGCAGAAATTTCGAGATTTCGGAAGTTCCAGGGGTTTTACGAGTGTTTCTAATCAGGTTTGGAACCATGCCAGAGCTGGCCCTGTGTGTGTGACCTTGCACCCTTCACATGCCGGCCGAATTACCAACGCAGGCTGGCCTTCTCCGCCACCGCTGACCAGCACAATATCGGCGGGAAGGCCCACACAAGATTGGAATAGGAAAGAATCTTCATTAAGTATTCGTTCCCACTGATCCAGCGGTTGAAAATATAGATCAATTCGGAAAATTGCTACATTTGTTTTGGAGAAAAAACTAATTTTCGCTGGTTTTTTAAATTTTATTATCAAAAACTAGTGACCCTTCGGGTCACTAGCCTGTGGCAGCCACTAGACACGAAGACAGCACACCTCTGCTCTCAGGAAAATTTCACTCCGATATAATGCGTGCGTGCATGTTGCGACTCCTTTATTCACACCTTTTCTGGCTGTGATCACCATCGTTCTGCACTCGCGTGCAAAGCATGAATCAAACTCATTAAACGGAGGGTACTAGCTTTCAAACATGCTATCAAATCAACCTGGAAATCAATTGATTCGAAGCCTGGATTAATCCCGGGTCCATAGCTCGTGGCGGCCAGGTAAAAAACTCAGTCACACTACAATAGCGAGGCTTGTCTTAGCCAAGTTGAAACGTATCACCTACACACAAAGGGTTACACCGCTCTGCTGAGTGCCCTATTGAGTACGTAAATCCACGGACTGGTAGATAGATTATTATAGCGGCGCTGTTCTCGCTACGCATCGAGTGATCTTTTTCCCATTCATTGCGCACTCATCAGAGCTCTTTTAATGATATCACTGAAAGAGTCTACTGCACGTATAGCATATCTTCGAGGTGAAATGTTGGCTAATCATAGATTATCTCAGTAATAAATATCCTGTTACATACTGCGCATTGCTTTATTACTCATTATTATTACCAGATGCTTTATTTTTATCCATGAAAAATTTAATTACGGAAAGTGATATTTTTCGTCAAGGTTTACACTCGGCTGGGCACCTATACATCCAGGAACACCCTCTCGCCACGATGAGGCGGTAAACCATCGAGAGGGGAAATTGTTGACGCACCTTAATCGTGAAGACAGCATATAGACAGATCAATCGATCAGAGCATGGAAGACAGATCAAATTCCAACGTTGTTCAACTAATCTCAACTGCAGAAACTATTTCTTCACCAACAGAACAATTCCAAGGTATGAAAGTCTCGGTGCGATTGAGGCTGTCCCACGCAACTTCAACTCTTTCAAAAATTTCGTCCGCAAAAAACTGGGGCCTAGAAGATTGACAAGTGATCCGGGTTAAGTGGTTGGAGATATTCTCTAATCATGACACTGCAGTGTTGAATTGTATCTGTATACCTTCACATAAGCTCTCGCTTGTGTAATAAATAATAATTATAACTATAATAATAATAATAATAATAATAA
The DNA here is from genome assembly GCA_029168955.1 of Aplectana chamaeleonis. NCBI lineage: Eukaryota > Metazoa > Nematoda > Chromadorea > Rhabditida > Cosmocercidae > Aplectana > Aplectana chamaeleonis. The sequence continues at coordinate 19,876 of JAPDOI010001934.1, forward strand.
TAATAATAATAATAATAATAATAATAATAATAATAATAATATTAATAATAATAATAATAATAATAATAATAATAATAATAATAATAATAATAATAATAATAATAATAATAATAATAATAATAATAATAATAATAATAATAATAATAATAATAATATAGACTCCAATTCGTTTCCGAAAATTCTGGATTATCCCAGATAAACACTAATGCTAATATACCACGAAAAGAAAAGCATGAAACATTGAATTTATGATTTATTTAGATTCTCAAAGTATCTTCTTGTATACAACATTTCGAATGAGGACATCACCAATCACCAATTTCTGGCAATTCCCATTAGTTGTTATTTTCGAGTTGCTTCTGCTTCTTACTCTTGAAAGTGCAAAATAAGTTGAACCATGCGCAAATGCGGGCGAACGTAATATCAGACCAACTTTCTCGAAATTCTGACCTTGGCTTTTGTTTGTCGTGATGCGAAACGCCAGTCGTGCAGGGAATTGGAATCTTTCAAAAGCAATTCCTAATTGCTTATTTTTGGAATAGAAAGACAACTATGACCCCAATTGTTGGAATAGAAAGACAACTATGACCCCAATTGTCCAGGTTCGAATGTCTATGTTCCTATATCCCTGATTCTCTTAATCTGGGAGAGAGCGACTCTCACTCCTAGGAGACTGGGCGCCGTAGACTACGTGGATAAGCTCTGTATATGAATCCAGGAGCTTGGGGGATAAACTCTGCTAGTTGACCTTGTTTGTGAACTTCTACCGATTCATTCCATCAGTAAACTTGGGCAGTCAATCCGTCACCTCTATAGGTAAAGTCCACCAGCTGACTTCATCCGTAACTATTCATCTTAGTTAATTCTGGTAACCAATTCAACAGCTCGGTAGATGAGCCACGTCTTTGTAGCTACTTCAGCAGCTGAAAAAACCAATTTCGCCAGCTCACGTAGCATGTAGACCTCTACCAATTTACTTTATCAGCAAACTTAGTTGGTGATTCTTGCACACCGCCATTTACCCTGTCCAAGAATCTCTATCAGTTGACATCGTCAATGAACGTTGCCGTAATTCGGGCAGCTCCACCATCTAACTTCGTCCATTAATCCTTAACAGTTCACCTCGTCAGTAATATTACCGTTCACTACAGCATTTCTACACGTCAACTACAAGCCTGCAATCATGTTCAGTGGTTCTGCGAGCCAACGAAGCCAATTTAAGTAATCCGTAAACCTACTGACTGGGTCAATCAACTCTACGACCCCATCCAGTCAACTGTCTCTCCACTCTGTCAGTAATTGGCAGGCATCAGATGCGCAGATTTTCCCGATTTGTGCCATTGCGCGAGCTGTTGGTTATAGAAAGTTATGAACTCGGAAAATTGCCACATTGACTACGTGTCGAATATGCATTCTTGACACCACTTCCAGGGGAAGGCTCTATCGCAGTGCGCGTGCTGCGCAGAGCAGAACATGCTACATATGATCGATCACTGATCGAGATATCGCCGCGTCAAACACACGTGACACGCACGCAAGCGACGAGGTAATGATACCATCATTACATCCTCGCTTGGGTGCGTGCCGCGTGTTTTCGACGCGTCGATCTCTCGTCCAGTGCTCCACGATAATTACATCGCAAAAGCGCATGCTGCGAGGTAGTCCAGCGCAATCCAGGCATCATGCTGGCACAAGGGGTGGCCGGCACAACGACATGCGTGCCGGCCAGCTCGCCGAGCACCCCTATAACTCCAAGTGATTAGATGGGCCCTCAAAAGGCTATACGGGACCAAGTATCGCAAACCTCAGCGTCGTATATTTTCCTTGTAAATTTATTCGGAGTTGAATGCGTATCATGCACGCATTAAAGGTGTTATTAGTTGGGGCTCCTGCTGTAATTTGGAACAAAATAGGAGCACGTGTTCCCCTAGCCCTCTACTGGTTGAGTGCGCCGGCCTACACTGTCTGCCACTCAGCCCCTATGTGGTCAACTTTGATTGAAAGTTCAGCGGGTCCACAGACCAACCTCTTCCGCTAACCTGTTCGTGAATATCTATCAGATGCCTCCGTCAGTAAACTGTAGCAGCCAGTTTAGAAATTCCACAGATCACCTCCACCTCTGCCAGACATTTAATTTAAGTAACTCCCAAACTAACCTAGCACCTCTACCAGTTAACTCCGTCAGTCTGCTCTGCTAGTCAGTTCAGCAGCTCCACAGGTTAACTTCACCAGCAAAGCTCGTCAGTAACCGTCTACTGGTTGAGTCCGCCGGCCTACACTGACGGCCACTCAGCCGCAATGTGGCCAACTCCGCCGGTTAACATTTTCCGCAAAATTCTACAAATTTCATTACGTCAGTCATCTCTGCCAGCTGGTTCGCCATCTATAAAGGTCAACTCCGGCGCCTAACCTCGCCCGTGAGCTTCGACCAGTCAACTCCGTTAGCCAATGCAGCAGCTCAATAGGTCAAGTCTGCCAGTTAACCTTGTCCGTAACGCTCTACCAGTTGACTCCGACAGCTTACGCCGGCGGCCATTCCAGCGGCGCCACGAGCCCGATCCGCCAGCTGACCTAGTCCGTGATTACCTACCAGTTCACTCCGCCAGTCAACTCTGCCAGCCAGAGCAGCAGCTCAATGGTCAACTCCGCCAGTTAACCTTGTACGTAACGCTCTTCCAGTTGGCTCCGATAGTGTACGCTGCCGGCCATTCCAACAGCGCCACAAGTTAGCTCCACCAGCTGACCTAGTCCGCTTTCATCCACACGTTGACTTCGCCGGTCAACTCAGCCAGTCCGGCAGCGCCACAGCACGGCTCTCCAGCTGACCTCGTACGTGGATATCTATCAGTTAGAGGCAGGGTTCTCGATAAAATCGGTTGTTGTGCTATCCTTATGGAGAGGTAGATCTGGCCATGACAAAAGTAATAATAAGTAAAAAAATTGAGAAAAGCGCTCAGGCCCAAGTTATTGCTTGGAGTCCTCTTGCCCCCAACTATCGAGATCTCTATAAATATCTGTTTGTCAACTTTTCTTTTGCCTCCAAAGTATTTTCTGAGCCCTTCTGGAGACTACCGACTATGTTATGAGCAAAATAAAGGGAGGATAAACAAGCTTTGATGAAAAACGCGTTAATTAGGGGGCCGGCCGACACCAGTAATTAGCCGTTATACTTTGTTTTTGAGTGTTTTCCCGCAATTTTCCGTGTTTTTCACTCATTTTTGTGATGAGACCAAATCTACATTCTCATAAAGAGAACTTAAAAATCGTTTTTATCGCGATCCCTGCCTTTAACTCCGCCAGTCAACCCTGCTAACCAGTGCAGCAGCTCAATTGGTCAACTCCTCCAGTTACCATTGTCGGTAACTCTCTACCAGTTGACTTCGATAGTGTACTCTCACGGCCATTCCAGCAGCTCCACGAGCCCGACTCGCCAGCTGACCTAGTCCGTAATTACCTACCGGTTCACTCCGCCAGTCAACTCTGCCAGCGAGTGCAGCAGGTCAAAAGGTCAACTCCGCCACTTAACCTTGTCTGTAACTCTCTACCAGTACGCTCCGCTCGTCAACTCTGCCAGCGTGTCCGGCAACGCCACAGGTCAGCTCGACCATCAGACCTTGTACGTGAATATCTACCAGTTGACTTCTCTGCCAGCCAGTGCAGCAGACATATAGGTCAATTCCACCATTTAACCTTGTCCGTAACGCCCTACCAATGGACTCCAAACTGTACGTGTACGCTGCCAGTCATTCCAACCGCGCCACAGGCCAGCTCCACCAGCTGACCTAGTCCGCTTTCATCCACACGTTGACTTCGCCTGTCAACTCTGCCAGCCAGTGCAGCAGCTGAATAGGTCAACTCCGTCAGTTAACCTCGTCCGTAACTCTCTACCAGCTAACTTCGATAGTGTACGCTCACGGCCATTCCAGCAGCGCTACGAGCTCGATCCGCCAGCTGACCTAGGCCGTGAGCACCTACCAGTTTCCTCCGCCAGTCAACTCTGCCAGCGTGTCCGGCAGGTCAGATCGGCCAGCTGAACTTGTAGGTGAACATCTACCAGTTGACTTCTCTGCCAGCCAGTTCAGCAGACATATAGGTCAATTCCACCATTTAACCTTGTCCGTAACGCCCTACCAATGAACTCCGAAGTGTACGTGTACGCTGCCGGACATTCCAGCCGCGCCACAGGCCAGCTCCACCAGCTGACTTAGTTCGTTTTCATCTACACGATGACTTCGCCAGTCAACTCTGCCAGCCAGTGCAGCAGGTCAACAGGTCAACTCCGCCAGTTAACCTTTTCCGTAACTCTCTACCAGTACACTCCGCCTGTCAGCTCTGCCAGCGTGTTTGGCAACGCCACAGGTCGTCTCGGCCAGCTGAACTCGTACGTGATAATCTATCAGTTGACTTCTCTGCCAGCCAGTGCGGATTTGACACACAGGTCCGTTCCGCCAGTTACCCTTGTCCGTAACACCCTACCAGTTGACTCCGACAGTTTACGCCCGCGGACATTCCAGCAGCGCCACGAGCCCGATCCGCCAGCTAACCTAGTCCGCGATTACCTACCAGTTTACTTCGCCAGTCAACTTTGCCAGCCAGTGCAGCAGCTCAATAGGTCAACTCCGTCAGTTAATCTCGTCCGTAACGCTCTACCATTTGACCCGTCAGTCAACTCTGCCAGCCAGTCCGCAAGCGCCACAGCCCGGCTCTTCAGCTGACCTCGTACGTGAATATCTCCTAGTTAAAGGCAGGGTTCTCGATAAAATTTGTTGTTGTGACTGGCGAAGTCAACATGTAGATGAAAGCGGACTATGTCAGCTGGTGGAGCTGGCTTGTGGCGCTGTTGGAGTGGCGGGCAGCGTACACTATCGGAGTCAACTGGAAGAGCGTTACGGACAACGTTAACTGGCGGAGTTGACCAATTGAGCTGCTGCTCTGGCTGCAAGAGTTGACTGGCGGAGCGAACTGGTAGGTAAACACGGACTAGGTCAGCTGGCAGATCGGGCTCGTGGCGCTGCTGGAATGGCCGCCGGCGTAAACTAGTCAACTAGTAGGGTGATACGGACAAGGATAATTGGTGGAATTGACCTGATTTCTGCTGCACTGGCTGGCAAAGTCAACTGGTAGATATTCACCTACAAGTTCAGCTGGCCGAGCTGACCTGTGGCGTTGCCGGACACGCTGGCAGAGTTGACTGGCGGAGTTAAGTGGTAGATATTCACGTACGAGGTCAGCTGGAAAGCCGGGCTGCGGTGCTGCGGGACTGGCTTGCAGAGTTGACTGGTGAATTGAGCGGGTAGATAAAACCGGACTAGGTCAGCTGGCGGAGCTGGTCTATGGCGCTGCTTGAATGGCCGGCAGCCTACATTTCGTAGTCAACTTGTAGAGCGTTATGGACAAGGTTAATTGGCGGACTTGACCTATTGAGCTGCTGCATTGGCTAAAGAAGTTGACTGGTAGAAGCTCACGGGCGATAATAAAAATAATAAAATTGATAATAAAATTTAAAAAAAACCAGCGAAAATTAGGTTTTTTTCTCCAAAACAAAGGTATCGATTTTTCGAATTGATCTATATTTTCAACCGCTGAATCAGTGGGAACGAAGACTTAATGGAGATTCCTTTCTATTCCAATCTTGTGTGGGCCTTCCCGTCGATATTGTGTTGGTCAGTGGTGGCGGAGAAGGCCAACCTGCGTTGGTGATTCGGCCGGCATGTGAGGGGTGCCGGGTCACATATACAGGGCCAGCTCTGGCATGGTTCCAAACCTGATTAGAAGCACTCGTAAAACCCCTGGAATGTCTGAAATCTCAAAATTTCTGCAGCTTCGGATGTATTTGGATCGATACCACTCAACTTCAATTGAAACAAAAAAAAATTCAAGAAAGCAGTTACTAAATAAACGAAAATAATTCAATAAATCCCCTGGCCTCTGAAAACGACGATTGGGTCGAAACGTTTGGCCAAATAAAGATCCACCGAAAACCTAGCTTGGCATAGAAGACTGTTGCAATATACTATTGATAGAATAAATAATTATTATAATAAATGAAATGGATAAAAAAATTTAAGAGTCACAATTTTAAGAGAAAAAAAAAACAAAAAATCAATTGCAAGTATATGAAGAAATATTTTGCTGGAAAATATGAAATTCAAACAAAGTCGTTTTTTCGAATTTTCAAAAAGGTTTACCAATGCTGAAACGTTTTTTTCTGTTCCGTAACTTTAGTGAGAGAGAATGCAGATTCAAAGAAGATTCATTTATGTCTATGTCTCGTATGGGTATTCCAACGAAACAATGAACCAGTCCTGCATTTGAGGAGACAATATCAAATTCGGTGCCGTTGGTGTCGCTCGGCTGCCACAAGATATGAGAATGCGTTCAAGAATGTGTTTAATGAACCAGTTGTGAAAAATGTTACTAACACAGTCTTGAGATTGGCTGCAAAGGATTATCCTGAGGACACACTATTTGTAATTAGGGCAAGAAGCAGAGGTAATTACCGGGAACAGGGCGAAGTTCTCCCATGACTAGCATAAGTGAGGCTAAAACTCACGTCTTTCCCAAATTAGAGGACATTTTTCAATTCGGCAATGCGATACTAATCATATGGAGCGACCCCATTTCAGATTATATGAAATCTGGAAAAGAATCGGTTTCTTGGTCGCTAAATAGGCATAAATAGGTCAAAAATCGATTTCGCTCCAGAAGCGATATAGATTTGAAATCAGCTAGCTGAAGCGTATTATCTTCTCAGATTTCAGAAATATCCACTCTTGAAGATTTTACATTTTTAGGGAAATTGAGTCATAAGTAGGTCAAGGCTTAGGTTTTTTCCAACTCTGAAAACATTTTTGAAATCAGAGCGACGAGACGAATCGAACATGTTTTTAGATTCTGAAAATATCCACTCTGAAAGATTTTGACACTTTCATCGTGTTTTTCCGTCGCGGACGGGAAATCGCTTCTGCGACGCGCTTTTGGACACGTTTCGTGGGCGGTATTGTAAATTCACTTGTGTACGAAGAATCGTTGTCTAAATAGAATGGTATGCAAACATTAGCAACGAAATAAAGAAAACGTACGAATACTTTTCTGTTGCTTTTTTTTCGAATAATAAATAAGGATTAGAGACTCAATGAAATGACAGGTTTAAAAAAGTGGACTTCAAAAGAGAAAACAAGCAAAAGGAATGGTAGAAAACCCTATCAAGATCGCGGCACGAACAAAAGCGAAAACAAGACCAAAGAACTGAGATTACAAAAATTATGTTCTTCCTCCAGAATGAAAAGCGAAAGGAAACCATGTTCCACTCAGATAGAGACATCACACATCCTGTCTCACCTCTAGTCGACGTCCCGTAACCCCTCCCGCGAAAGGCCAATAGAACGGTCGCGGGCAATCGGCAGCGCGGTTTCGTTGTCCGCCCGTACACAGTGAACAAGCACTCTGCGGCCCTTCTGCCACAGCCTTGCGGCTAATCTGATGACTGGCAGAAGATAGTCCTAAAACAGTTCGCGGCACATTCAAAAATCACCCTTTAAGTAAAGGTCTGTTAAAGGCAGTGGTCGCGCTCAAATAAGCTCGTCTTCGTTTCCTCTCTAAACCCTCTTCTGGGTATAGAGTAGTAGAACCTATAAGAAAAAATTGCGAAAAAAACGCTGTTCTGGGCCAAATTTGAAGGCTGAACTTTTTTGTGTTTTCATGGTAGACGAGCATACCCCACATCATCGGCATCGATGATCTCTAATATCAAGAACATCAGCTGGCTTGAAATCGAATTTCAATCTATGAACCTCCGGATTTATGTATACATCTAGTCAGAAACCTTGACTGAAGTGCTTGCTTTCATTGTTCAATTGTTTTATTAGGTAAATTTGCATTTATTTCTTCCTCTGAGTGTCGATGATTTTGGACTGCCTGGCATGAGACTGTGATCTTTCTGTGCACGTGTGCACGAACTGGAAATTTAGGGTCTTAATAACTCTAATTCTAGCCCATTTTTCACCGCGCTACCTTCATAGTTTTTGAGCTGTTTTTGATCTGAGCTGATATTTGTAGTTTTTTCGATAACGTTTTTCATCATGACCATTGCCTTTAAAACAAAATTTCAAAAATCCGCTTCTGGGGATATCGTCTTCAACTGCTCTTGATAAGGAAGGGGTGTGCTTATACGGGGAAGCTTCCTACACCCACTGATTCTTGGAGTCTCCCCATTCGCAGATGCCATTAAGGGACAGTGGTTCACCTGCCCAAGACCAGCGTCGCACACAGCGCGGATTTTGAAAAGAGTCTCAACACAGCGTTCTGAGCTCGGCAATCGTACATTGGCTCCACTCTGGTGGGTGGTGCAATGATGATATCAAAGTGGGAATCGATGAGTGAGTGTTCGATTATCCCCTGGAACAGCCGACCCCCGCCGACACCGCCGGAAGACGGGAAAACCTCTCTTTCCACGGGAAGTGGGACGTTATGCCACGCCCACAAAATTGGAGCCGCGCGAAGTCGACTAGCCCGACTTGGCCGGCGGGAAGTGGGCTGTTTTATTGAGTGGGCCCGGTAGCCACTCTATCGTTGTTAACGTGCTTCTCTGGGCCAAATTCCGGTCCGCAATTGCGCCTCGACACGCTTTGCGGCCGCGCGCATTCGAGTCAGAAGAGTTTTCAGCGCCGCAGCCGGCGATCTGTTGACTCTAGGTGGGTTTTAGAAACTGGAAAGTAAACAGAATTGGAGAAAACTGTATAAAAAAGGCATGTCGAGTCGACTTTGGCGCTGGAAACTCGACTGACTCCAGCGCGTGCGGCCGCAAAGCGTGTCGAGACGCAATCGCGGACCGGAATTTGGCCCAGATAAGCACAGTATCTAGATGGGGGGGGGGGAACCGCGACGCTGTTTGGCGAAAAAAATGGCGCGCGAAAAAACGAAAAATAGATGGCTATTGATCGGACGGTTTTGCGTCCGATTCGTGAACGCGGCTTCCTACTGGAGAGACACTGACTACTCAGGCAATGGGGCGGACTTATCGCTCACAAAAAATGTCGAATAGTACTTACCGCGCTCGAGAACTGTTTCTACCGCGAGCGAAAATTCGAGTAGAACTGATCGCGGACAAGTTGTGGTTGCTCGACATTATCGCGCTGTGTGTCCGACAGGAGTGGGGACTTAATGCGCGCAGCCACTGGTAAGTAGAACTTGCCGCGACAACAAATCGTTTCTATCGCGTACAACAGTGTAATTACTCAGACATGAAGGCGGACTTATCGCGCACAGAAAATGCTGAATAGTACTTACCGCGCTCAGGAACCGGTTGGACCGCGATCGAAAGCCCAATTAGGACTTACCGCGAAGAAACTCGCGCATAGGACGCGGTCAGAGCGATTGCACTCTGGTGCTCACGATACAACCGCTTCGCCATCCGGTCGGATTGCGCGCAAACTCATTAAAAGGACTGATGTCCCACAGAAATCGGACTTACCGCATTCAACCGTGAGGTGGTGTGTTTGGTGTGTTCTGGACTAACTTGCGTCTCAGTTCACGCGCAAAACTTGAATTCAAAATTGCGCGCATCTTCATGGTTGAGTTCATATTTTTGTATATATCTGTATTTCATCACGGTTCTTCCTTGGTTCATGTTCATCTCGTATTCATTCATGGATGTTGTTTTTGTTGTTTGTTCTCGGAAGGAACAACAACAACAATGTTCTTCTTCCTGATTTTCCATACATTTCTCGCTTACGAATCGTGGGACCATCAGAGCTGTTTCATATTGCATCTTTTAAAGTGTTCCCGTTACGAGTAGTGGTGGGACCGCCATAGCCGTTGCATATTGTGTCCCTTGAACTTTCTCAGTGACGAATCGTGGTGGGACCACCGTGGGTGTTGCATATTGAATCCCTTAAAGGCAGCACACACGCTCGTAAACGTGGTTAAGATAACAATGTGAATCGAACCGCATGGCTTACAACATAATGCCTACGCATTTTGAAGTGTCAAAAATGACCCAAAACGCCGCTACATAAGCTAGAAGTTGACCCCGCCCTGTATTTTCACGCCCCCTGTATTTGCTGTTTTGCTCCAAAGCAGGGTTGCTGGGTCATCTTTGCCGTCAGTGACGTGTGTGGTTCTTTTGTTAGACAATCTACCAACAGTCCTGATGGTGAATATAACCACCAACCTTGCGTTGCAGGAAAAGCGCAAATACAGGGGGCGTGAAAATACCGGGCGGGGCCAACTTCTAACTCACATAGCGGCATTGTGGGTCGTATTTGACAATTCAAAATGCGTAGGCGGTGTAATCTGGGCCATACCATTCTATTTCCGTAGTTATCTCAATCACGTTTACGAGCGTGTATGCTGCCTTTAAGCTTTCTCATTTTCGGATCGTGATGGGACCACCTTAGTTGTTGCATATTGCGCCCTCTCCAGCTTCTCCGTCACAAATCGTGGTGGGACTACCCTAGTAGTTTCCTTTTGCGTCCTTCAAACTTTCTCTGTTACGAATCGTGGTGGGGCCATCATAGATGTTGCATAATGCGTCCTTTGAACTTTATTCGTTTCCAGTCGTGGTGGGGCCACCGCAGCTATTGTATATGACGTCCTATAAAGTTTATCGCTATCCAGGCGTGATATTGAATGAGGTAACATCAACAGCGCTAGACTTCAGAGACCGTATGCATCAACGCGCTGAGGTTGGAGCAGGGCAGTCGGCATCTTTGACTATCGCAGTGCGAGGGCAGTCGATAATCTATCGTCAATCATTGGATGAGGGACCGCCGCGACGCTGCTTGGCGGGGAAAATTGCGCGATCAATAGCCACTCTCTCTTCGTTTTTCCGCGCGCAATTTTTCTCGCCAAGCAGCGTCGCGGCGATCCCTCATCCAGTGATTGACGATAATCAATCGTGCCCCAGCAGTGTTTTTCGCTGCTATAGTTGCCCCAGCCTCCTAGCTGGGGCGGCAGGGACACGATTGATTTAGTGAATTACGGAAATCTTCAAAGGTGCAGACTGCCCTGCCCCTGCCCCAACCCGGCCTGTTCATGGCGGCCCCAGCTTCAAATCCTACGCGGAACTTGGTGCTAGTGTTTATGATACAATACAGCGCTCCGTGGCTACTCGAAGGTTACGGTAGCACAAGATTCCGAGTGCTAGAAAAGATTTGCGATGTCGTTACACTCTCTCCCTACGAGTTTGTTGATCTTCTACGATGTCATTACGCTACTCGATCCCGTAATAAACAATTAAAAATTTTCCTGTCAATTTCGTTATTTGTGCCGTTTTTAGCCCGAGTTTGCGAGTTTTCGATTCAGATTTCGTTGGGTCGTGATCTCTTGCTTTATATTGGCTATATTATGCTCAACTTTCTATCGTCCCGGCCTTGCTCCAGTTCCCTGTGAAGCTCACGGTTGATTTAACCTAATTTTTATTTGAGTTTCTGATATAAACTTTTTTATGATTTCAGAGCGATTTTATGCCGTATGTGAATAAATTCGATTGTGGTCAGTCTGTAATTGCCTATGATTATCATAGGTTTGTTCAGTTTTGAATTCATTTTTTTCCCATCGATCACACCTTAATTCCAATTTAATCACCATTTTTCAGCTTCGATTTATGTGTTAGTTCTGGGGAAAAATCTTCTGTGAGGAATCTCGGTCAGGTGCTTTTCGGCGAGGATCCGGCCCAGTCCCTGCAAGGCCACACTTTTCGTTTTTCTGAAAATTATATGCTTCTAATGTCCTGGCTGTAGTCATCCCTCCTGAATATTAAGCTCTTGAAAAAACCCTGATCGGATTCAAGCATAAAAAAACGTAGCCAAGAGAGAGAACAGAAAGTTCTGTTCGGCTAGAAACGGAAACTCGCACCTTTAATATTGATTTTCCAGTTCAGAACTTGGAGACCGAAATGCTTCATCTCCTTTGAACTATTTTCTAGAGTAAGCATTACCCAAGCATGCCGAATACAGAAAAAATGGCTACGACTCCACCCCCAACAGTGGCGAAAAAATTCGGAAAACTTTCATTTTTTCTCAAATAAATCTTTTCTAGCAATCTTTATGTGTATGCATTTACAAATTTACTCTGCGAGTTTGCTTCCGAAATTCCCGTTCCTGCCGAAGAACTCTGAGAAGCCTGGCGTGAAATTTTGGGCAATTTACGATTCACAGTATTTTTTGGAATTGTATCCGTTAAAGGCAGTGGTCGCGATCAAATATGCTTGTGGTCTTTTTTTCTCTAAACCCTTTTGTGGGTCTCGAGTAGTAGGACCTATAAGAAAAATCGCGAAAAAACCACTGTTTTGGGCCGAATTTGAAACCTGAACTTTCTTGTCTTTTGATGGTGTACGAGCCCACTCCACATCATCGGCATCGGTGACCTCTTATATCAAGAACATCAGCTGGCTTGAAATTGAATTTCAATCAGCGAAGCTTTGGATTTATGTACACATCTTGTCAAAAACATTGACTGAAGTAATGCTTTCATTGTTCAACTGTTTTTATTCGTTAAATTTGCATTTATTTCGCCCTCTGAATGTCGATGATTTTTGACTGCTCGGCATGAGACGGCGATCATTTTCGTCATCGCTGTGCACGTGTGCACGAAACAGCTTCTTTGAGCCCTAGAAACTCTGATTCTAGCCCGTTTTTCACCGCTCTACCTTCATAGTTTTTCAGCTGTTTTTGATCTAAGCTGATTTTTGTAGTTTTTTCTATAACGTTTTTCATCGTGACCACAGCCTTTAAGGGGGTGGTGAAGTGCGCCGGCCTGCGACTTCCGGCCATGGATTGAACACCTGGGATTTCATTATCTTATTGTGAAACCTTTCTTGGTTTCCCAAGGGTTTGCTACCCCGGAACGGTCAAAACCCTAGCGTGGATGTGAATTCTTCTTTCCGCCCTCCCCCCCAAGTCGCGGGGGGCTCCGCCTTCTGTCAGAGAGTATTTCTGAATAAAACTTTGAAAATATTCACTTGATTGAGATCTTGTTTTGTAACCTTTGGAGATGAGATGTTCGAATCTGCTTTATGGTTTTGTATGTGTCCCATTGTTCTATAGAAGAAACACCATGCATGAGCTGTGCTTTATATTTGATATTCAATTTCGGGATGCTCATTTTTTCATTCGATCGCTTTTGATGGCGATTTTGTCGTGCCATCAAATGTTCACCACTTCTGTTAGTGTTAAATTTTTGTTTTCTTTTGTACTGTTGTTTTGATGCGCAAATGCCTCCTCTATCATGTTCTTGTATGCTCATTCATTCGCGGATCCTGGAATTTGTTTGCATTCCGTTTATGATCCTTCCGCATCCCGAGTCCACTTCTCTAAGGACTGTTCGTATTTTTCTCTGAAGATGCACACAATGCGTGTGTGTTCGGTACATGTATGGTTTCAGTATTCGATTTAATCTGACCCATGGACCAGGCGGCTGGCCATGCGGTGCTGGCTCCCTTTTTGGCCAACGGGGTTTTGATAACACGGCGATCTATCGTTGCGGCCCCGTCCATTCCTCGGACTAAATTTATTACGTTAACTCTATCCATAGTGGTAGTAAATATCCAGTATCCACTAGGCATTATTCAAATTTTTCTTCAGTGATTCACACAACTGTGCGTCCAGTGCATTTATGTGTCTAGTAAATGCATTTTCGATTTGTTCAAAATGCGAACGGAAATAAAATTATCTTTATTTTGATGTTAAGACTGAGAATGAGGAAAAATGGTCTGGAACCATATTCACCACAGACGCGATGCAGAGTTTATTCCAATCTTCCAATGGATGCATAGATTTTTGGTCGATAAGGATTGTAAGCACAGCTTCTCGTCATCCGTCGCGGGAAGTATGAATCCTGCCCATAACGAGTGAAGTCTTGTTTTGATTTGTAGACCAATTGCTGATATTGTAGGCCATCCAAGTCATTCTTGGGTGACCTCTAAGTGAGCGCCCATACTTAAAGGCAGTGGTCACGATGAAAAACGTTTTGAAAAAACTACAAAAATCAGCTTAGATCAAAAACAGCTGAAAAACTATGAAGGTAGCGCGGTGAAAAACGGTCTACAATTAGAGTTTTTAGGGCCCAAAGAAGCTAGTTCGTGCACACGTGCACAGCGATGACGAAACAGATCGCAGTCTCATGCCGTGCAGTCAAAAGTCATCGACATTCAGAGGACGAAATAAATGCAAATTTAACGAATAAAAACAGTTGAATAATGAAAGCATCACTTCAGTCAATGTTTTTGACTAGATGTGTACATAAATTCGAAGGTTCATTGATTGACATTCAATTTCAAGCTAGCTGATGTTCTTGATATAAGAGGTCATCCATGCCGATGATGTGGAGAGGGCTCGTCCACCATCAAAAGACAAGAAAGTTCAGGTTTCAAATTCGGCCCAAAACAGTGTTTTTTTCGCGATTTTTTCTTATAGGTCCTACTACTCGAGACCCAGAAAAGGGTTTAGAGAGAAAAATAATACAAGCATATTTGATCGCGACCGCTGCCTTTAAGAAACACAAGCGATCGCTGTCGTTACCGTAGGTACGGTTGAAAATGATATAATGATTGTATCCTGAACGATTGTGGTTATCTATAAATGTCTTGCTCTACTGAGCTGTAGATAGCCCCGCGGTAGCTCGAAATACAATAAATATTACATTTTTAACCGCACTTCATCTAGCAACGCTGATCTTTTGGCTCTTTGGAGCGCCCAAATATGAATCTTTTGGGCGCTCCATAGAACCCCATACTGTTTATATACGAGGGCCACCCATGGAAGAAACTTCCTTGGTCCTGTAAGGTGGGCAGCACGCAGGCCTGCGGCTACGGTCCTGAAGGTTCTCAGACATAAGGGCGGACTTATCGCGCACAGAACTTGCCGAATAGTACTTACCGCGCTGAGGAACCGTTTTGACCGCGATCGAAAGCCCAATCAGGACTTACCGCGAATAAACTCGCGGTCAGAGCGATTGCATTCCGGTGCACGCGATACAACCGCTTCACCATCCGGTCGGATCGCGCGCAAACGCAGTAATAGGACTGATGTCGCACAAAAATCGGACTGACCGCGTTCAACCGTGAGGTGGTGTGTGTGGTGTGTTCTGGGCTGATTTGCGTCTCAGTTCACGCGCAAAGCTGAAATTCGAATTTGGGCGCTTCTTCATGGTGGAGTCCATTGTTTTCTATCTATCTGTACTTCATCACGGTTCTTTCTTATTGGTTCATGTTGATCTCGTATTCATTCATGGATGTTGTTTTTGTTGTTTGTTCTCGGAAGGAACAACAACAACATTGTTGTTCTTTCTGATTTTCCATAAATTTCTCGCTGACGAATCGTGGGACCACCATAGCTGTTCTGTATTGCTTCCTTTGAAGTTTCCCCGTTGCGAGTCGTGGTGGAACCACCACAGCCGTTGCATATTGCATCATTCAAACTTTCTCAGTGATAAATCGTGGTGGGACCACCGTGGGTGTTGCATATTGAATCCTTTGAGCTTTCTTCTTTTCGGATCGTGGTGGGACCACCACATTTGTTGCGTATTGGGCCCTTTCAAGCTTCTCCGTCACGAATCGTGGTGTGAACACCATAATAGTTGCGAATTGCGTCCTTTAAACTTTTTCGGTTACGAATCGTAGTGGGACCATCGTAGTAGTTGCATATTGTGTCCTTTAAAGTTTCTGTGTTACCAATCGTGGTGAGACCTCCGTAGCTGTTGCATATTGCGTCCTTCAAACTTTTATTTTTTTGATAATTATATCTATTTTGATGTTAAGACTGAGAATTAGTGAGAATGGCCTGGAACCATATTCACCGCCGACGCGATACAGGGTTTATTTCAATCGTCCATGGATGCATGTAGATTTTTGGTCGATAAGAATTGTAAGCACAGCTTCTCTTCATTTGTCGCGGTAAGTATGAATCCGGCCCGTAGCGAGTGAAAATTGAGTCTTGTCTCGATTTGTAGACCAATTTCCGGTATTCTAGGCCATCCAAGTCATTCTTGGGTGACCTCTTAGTGAGCGCCCATAGTTAAGAATAACAAGCGACCTCTGTCGTTACGGGAGGTACGGTTGAGAATGATGTAATGATTGTATCCTTGACGATTGTGGCTATCTATACATGCCTTGCTCTATTGAGCTGTAGATAGCCGCGGTAGCTCAAAATACACTCAATAATAAATCTTTAGCCGCACCTCCCCTAGCGACGGTGATCTTTTGTGTTTGTGGCTACTCAGACATAAGGGCGGACTTATCGCGCACAGAACTTGCCGAATAGTACTTACCGCGCTCAGGAACCGTTTTGACCGCGATCGGAAGCCCAATTAGGACTTACCGCGAATAAACTCGCGGTCAGAGCGATTGCATTCCGGTGCTCGCGATACTACGGCTCCGCCATCCGGTCGGGTCCCGCGCAAACGCAGTAATAGGACTGATGTCGCACACAAATCGGACTGACCGCGTTCAACCGTGAGGTGGTGTGTGTGGTGTGTTCTGGGCTGATTTGCGTCTCAGTTCACGCGCAAAGCTGAAATTCGAATTTGGGCGCTTCTTCATGGTGGAGCCCATTGTTTTGCATCTATCTGTACTTCATCACGGTTCTTTCTTATTGGTTCATGTTGATCTCGTATTCATTCATGGATGTTGTTTTTGTTGTTTGTTCTCGGAAGGAACAGCAACAACATTGTTGTTCTTTCTGATTTTCCATAAATTTCTCGCTGACGAATCGTGGGACCACCATAGCTGTTCTGTACTGCTTCCTTTGAAGTTTCCCCGTTGCGAGTCGTGGTGGGGCCACCACAGCCGTTGCATATTGCATCATTCAAACTTTCTCAGTGATAAATTGTGGTGGGACCACCGTGGGTGTTGCATATTGAATCCTTTGAGCTTTCTTCTTTCTGGATCGTGGTGGGACCACCTCATTTGTTGCGTATTGGGCCCTTTCAAGCTTCCCCGTCACGAATCGTGGTGGGAACACCATAAAAATTGCGAATTGCGTCATTTAAAGTTTCTCTGTTACCAATCGTGGTGAGACCTCCGTAGCTGTTGCATATTGCGTCCTTTAAACTTTCTAAATTTTCTTCGTTGCCAGTCGTGGTGGGACCACCGCACCTGTTGCCTATGGCGAAGAATACTACGTGGCATTGAGCTGTGGCTCACTACGCGCCGCGGTCGCATTGCGGCTTCGCAATTAGAGCACGCTTACCTCTGTTTCAGTGGGATGTCAGAGTGGGAGCCGAATGCGTAATCATTCACATGCTCTGGTTTCCTTCCATCATTTGAGGTGGTGTAACAAACACAAGAAATCATTTCACCTCAAGTATTGGCAACTGATTATGACTCAGGGTAGCGTGCATTTCGAGTATAGAGTAAATCAACTAGGTACTATTTTAGGGATAATAATAATATTACAATTTTGTTGTGTTATCTTCACTATAGTGTTACTATCTCTTTGTTTCATATAACTGATTATCACCGCATTTCCTGATATACCTAATCTGAACCCTCTTCGCATTTTGATACATCAGCGTCAGAACCTTCATAATTCGGAAGATACCTAATTTTTAGTCAGAACTAATCCTCTTTCATTGCCCAAAGGTCATCCCGATCATTTTTTTCACCCAAATATTTATACGAAATGTTTATAGTGGAGTCCACCAAGAGTGTCTCATTTACTTATCAATAAGAAGCGGTCGGCTGGGGATCAATGTGCATGAATCACATACCAGCACGCTCGATACCGATTGAGCGAGAGCGGTTGTGCTACAACGAGTTTCATGTTCATTGATCTCCAATCGACCGCTTCTCATTGATAAGTAAATGAGACACTCTTGGTGGACTCCACTATATGTGATCTTGTGAAGAGTGTATTCTGCTAACCGGCTGCGATTCTTCTTTGACACGTGGTTTTTCTTTGCCATATTTCATCTCGAGGACGGTAGTGGAGTAGTTTCGGCCTCAGTTCGCCATTAACGCGGGAACTGGAGCATTGCAATTTTTGAAACATACCCCTCCGTCTTTTTTAGACCGCTAGCTGAATGATAGGTTTTCTCGCAAGTATTACAGGGAAATGTATTGCAGTCCTTGAATTTAGCCATTTTAACATTATTTTTCACCTGCTACACCTGTGCCTCTGAGCACTCGTGAACCCCCTTATGTGCCTATACAGGTTCTTGAATGCAAAAGGCTTTAGCTTGCACAAGGAGCAAAAAGTTGATGTGTTTTCCGTGCCTGAATGATTTCCGTAAGGGTTTCTGAGACCGATCCTCAGTTGGCAGTCTTGTGAGAGATAACTGATAAGCTCAGGTGTTAAAGGCAGTGGTCGCGATAAAATATAGTTGTCTTCTTTTCCTCTCTAAACTTTTTTGTGGGCTTAGAGTAGTAGGACCTATAAGAAAAAATTGCAAAAAACGCGGTTTCGGGTCAAATTTCAAGCCTGAACTTTCCTGTCTTTTGATGGTGAACGAGCAAACTCCACATCATTGGCATGGATGATCTCTAATATCAAGATCATCAGCTGGCTTGAAATTGAATTTTAATCAATGAATCTTCGGATTTATGTACACATCTAGTCAAAAACCTTGACTGAAGTGCTTTGTTTCATTGCTTAACTGTTTTTATTAGGTAGATTTGCATTTATTTCTTCCTCTGAATGTCGATGATTTTTGACTGCTCGGCATGAGACTGCGATCTTTTTCGACTGCGCTGTGCACGTGTGCACGAAATGGCATCTTTGGGCCCTAGAAACCCTAATTTCGGCCCGTTTTTCACCTCGCAACCTTCATAGTTTTTCAGCTATTTTCAATCTAAGTAGATTTTTGTGGTTTTTTCGATAACGTTTTCCATCGTGACCACTGCCTTTAATCCTAGGAAATACGGAAGAAGAATGTCTCACAATAAGAAATTATTTAAAGTATAGAAGAAGAGAGTATAGTTGTACACAAACGCAATTTGCGAAATTTTTTTCTTTCGTCTTCTTTCGTTCGAAAATTCGTCGAACTAAGTTTTTTCAAATTCCGTTCGTTCGAAATTTTGTCGAACAAATTTTTTTCCATTTTTCGTTTGTTCGAAATTTTTTTTCGAAATTGTACAACTATAGAAGAGAGTGATGACTGTTAGAAACCAGACACTATTAACATGATGACGAGTGATGGAGTTTGACCTCCGTCAGTTTTACCTGACATTTAACACCCATGCTCCATCACTGGAAGTAGGAACCATTGTTGATTGCCAATAATGGCTTTGTAGACAGCGGTCTTCATGCCGCCTGAACACCTGTACATTGTTGTCTGTCATGTTCTTCTTCATCCCACCACAACCCCATCTAAAGGCGTTGGCGACGTATGAGCGTGCTCTAATTGCAACGCCGCGACGCGACCGCGGCGCGTAGTGAGCCACAGCTCAAGGCCACGTAGTATTCTTCGCCTATGGCGTCCTATAAGGTTTCTCGCTATCCAGGCGTGCTATTGAATGAGGTAACATCAACAGCGCTACACTTCAGGGGCCGGATGCATCAACGCGCCGGGTTGGGGATGGGCAGTCGGCATCTTTGACTATCGCAGTGCGAGGGCAGTAGATCATCTAATCAATAGTGCCCCAGCAGTTTTTTTGTGCTGCGCTAGCTGCCCCAGCCCCCTAGCTGGGTTTTTTGAATAACAGAGATCTTCAAAGGCGCAGACTGCTCTGCCCCTGCCCCAACCCGGCCTGTTGATGCATTCGGCCCAGCTTCAAATCCTACGCGGAACACGGTGTTGACGTTTATGATACAATAAAGCGCTCCGTGGCTAGCCGAAGGTTACGGTAGCACAAGATCCCGAGTGCTAAAATCCCTACGTGCTACTGCTTCACGATGTCGTTACACCCTGTCCCTACGAGTTTGTTGATCTACTGCGATGTCATTACGCTGGTTCATCCCGTAATGAGCAATTACAATTTTTCCTGTCAATTGCGTCATTTGTGCCGTTTTCATCCCGAGTTTGTGATTTTTCGCTTCAGAATGCGCTGGGTCGTGGTCTCTTGATTTATATTAGCCACAATATGCTCAGCTTTCTATCGTTCCGGCCTGGCTCCAGTTAATTTCCTGTGAAGCTCACGGTTAGTTTAACCTAGTTGTTTTCTGTGTTTCTGGTAAAAACTCTTTTTCATGATTTCAGAGCGATTTCATGCCGTATGTGAATCATTTGGATAGTGATCAGTCTGTAATTGCCTGGAACGAAATTCGCCATTTTTGGCACGAAATTGCCACGCTCTCACGACCACGAATTTCTACATTTGGCGAATGCTTATAAATGTCCCTCTATTGGTCTGTGGGATGGTATCTTTTGTAAAAAAGTCGGAATTCCCTTTATTCACAGCGCAAGCCACGCTCGCGAGGCTACTGTCTTCGCTTCTCCTCCACTCTCGCTGTCTCTTACCTCTGCTACCGACTCGCATTCGTAGGAAGCATGGGAATTTTTCTGTGACACAGTCTGTATCCGCCTGACACTGGCGTTCGTACACTTGGTTGGCGCCGAATTGTCTCGAAAGGGTAGGATTGGGTTCATTACCCGTTTTAGCCATACTTTTCCTATGACATCATTTCGTTGAAATGCTGCGAAAACAGGTACTAGCGCGATTGTGTACGTTATCGAAGAGCCGTTAAAGGCATCGTCCGCGCAGAAAACCGCACTTGGTTTTGTCTTCTTAATCCACTGCTTGAACCAAGTGGAGATAGATGGCAAGGCTTGAGACCTCAATGCTGCGTATTCAGAATGCTATAGCATCTTGTAAACCGCTTCGAGGTCTAAAAAGGCTTTTTCCCGGTTGATCACCTAGCGCGAGGAGCAGAAGCGCTACAACAGGGTCCGGTAGGCCGGGCAAATCCAAAATTTCACATTCTTTATTTCGAGAAATCCTCTCACTCAAGCGTGTGTATTGGAAGCTTCTTATTTTTGGAGAAATTTTGACAATGAAAGTGCTAAAAGAAATGTTCAACCTAACAAGGTACAGGAGCTAAACCCTTTCAGACGTCCAGCATTTTCGACATTTGTGTATTACACAAGCCACGTCACACAGACGTGGAAAAAAGAAAGCTGAATGCTACGAGATTCTCAAACGGGTTTTTTTACGAAAGAAAACCCTGTTATGAAATTTCCCAGTGGGGATCGTCACAATTCTGACATTCAACAATGATTTGTGATTCAGTCGTAAAACTTTTCTGAAGTTTCGGGCACCAACAGTATCGTACCTCCGTTTTGGTCCTACACAACGGCCTGATTGACCCGGCTCGAAGACATATCACGTTTCCGAGACACAGTTGTCCATGAAAAAATTCAGAGTTCATCCATGTCCCGCTTGTTTAATAACCTTTGGAGATGAGATGATGTTCGCATCTGTCTTATTGTTTTGTATGTATCCTATAAGCAACACCACGCACGAGCTGTGCTTTATATTTGATAATCTATTTCGGAATGCTCTTTTTTTCATTCGATCGCTTATGATGGCAATTTTGTCGTGTCATCGAATGTTTTGCCATCTCTGTTAGTGTTAAATTTTTGTTTTCTGTTGTACTGTTGTTTTGGTGCGCAATGAATAACAAGCGACCTCTGTCGTTACGGGAGGTACGGTTGAGAATGATATAATGATTGTATCCTTCACGATTGTGGCTATCTATACATGCCTCGCTCTATTGAGCTCTAGATAGCTGCGGTAGCTCAAGATACAATCAATAATAAATTTTTAGCCGCACCTCCCCTAGCGACGGTGATCTTTTGTGTTTGTGGCTATGGGCGCTCCATAGAACCCCATACTGTTTACTTTCGAGGGCCACCCGTGGAAAAAAACTTGTTTGGCCCTGTAGGGTTGACAGCACGCAGGCCTACGGCTACGTCCTGAAGGTTTGTGCGCGGTATGTCCTATTATGATGAAAGTGTACTGATCGCCTCCTCTTTTAGTGTTGACCGCGCTCTAAAGACGGGTTGATCGCTCCAATTGCCGGTTTGATCGCCCTCAAATACCGGTTTGATCGCCGTCGATCACGCGATTGTTCCTATTGTGCGTCGCGATAAGTGCGCTCCTATGTCTGAGTATGGGCGCTCCATAGAACCCCATACTGTTTACTTCCGAGGGCCACCCGTGGAGAAAACTTGTTTGGCCCTGTAGAGTTGACGACACGCAGGCCTACGGCTGCGTCCTGAAGGTTTGTGCGCGGTATGTCCTATTATGATGAAAGTGTACTGATCTCCTGCTCTTTTGGTGTTGACCGCGCTTCAAAGACGGGTTGATCGCTCCAGTTGCCGGTTTGATCGCCATCAAATACCGGTTTGATCGCCGTCGATCACGCGATTGTTCCTATTGTGCGTCGCGATAAGTCCGCTCCTATGTCTGAGTTTGTGCGCGGCATGTCCTATTATGATGAAAGTGTACTGATCGCCTGCTCTTTTAGCGTTGATCGCGCTCTAAAACGGGTTGATCGCTCCAATTGCCGGTTCGGTCGCCCTCAAATACCGGTTTGATCGCCGTTGATCACGCGATTGTTCCTATTGTGGGTCGCGATAAGTCCGCTCCTACGTCTGAGTAGGACTAATCGCGAACAACGTGCATCGTATTACGGCTGATCGCGAGCAAGGGCACATATCGGACAGACCGCGACGGAGCCCGCCTCGACTACGATGCACTGTTCTGTGTGATGAAACGAGATCGTCGCCGGCTCAATTACCCAATTTTGAGGTACATTTATAGTATCTCCTTGGTTGCTCTAGCAGGAGTACACTCTGTCCCTACGAGATAATGGACGTAACGCCCGAAGGTGCTTAACTTTGGTCCTAGGCTCCGCCTAGTTGAGTTATAATTAATAACTAAATTATACAGATTTTTTGCGGTCGGTCCTTTTTTTACCCAGGTGTACTGATCGCGAGTCCATTTAGAGCTGATCGCGAACCCACTTAGAGCTGAGCGCTCGCAAAAGCAGCGGGCTGATCGCCGTTGACCACGCGTTCGTTCCTATTCGGCGTCGCGATAAGTCCGCCCCACTGTCTGAGTAATAGCTACTCTGCCATTCGCTCGCGTGTTGCCCCGGAGAGCGTGGCCAGTTTTGCGTCCTTTTTCGTCGGTGCTAGGCGTTTTACATAATCGCGCCGGCGAGAGTCGAATGTTCACAAAAAATATTGTGAGCGCTGCCTACAAAATCTTTGTGAGGATTGTGTGGATTGTCACGCCCCAGATAGCGCCGGTGCGGAGGCCTGGAAGGTGGTGTGTGCGGTCGCGTCGCGTGCCTTCGCGTGTTGTTTTCTCTCCTGATCACCCCCTCAAACTTCCTGCCTCTTCCCTGTTTTCTTTTATAACTTCGTGTCTACTGAGGCTCACAAAGAATCTACATTTGGTCAGCCTGGCCATCCCGGATGAGATGTTTTTTTACCTGAACCGTTTTTGGCGTAGAATCCGATTATGGTCCTCGCAGCTGCCGAAAACCTCACATAACAAAGTTTAGAGGTCTGTCGCCAAATTTCCGTACCTGTTCTACGTTCCAAAACGCGCACTAGTCTTTGGAGAGTCCGGTAACGAATCTCATAATTGTGTTTAACGCCCAAAACTATCCACTGAGCAAAGTTTGGGTGAAAGCACATTTTCCAAACTTTGCACAAACTCATAACGTTTTGGATTTGTACGGATTTTCGGTTGAGAGTTTATTCATCCCAATTAGAAAGCTTTGAAAGCGTTTTCAAAAATGTTCCAGATTTGACTTAATATCCTCCCAGTTGGGTTATTTGGGGGTGCTGATCAGGAATTCGGTGTTTATTTGTAAATTTTCCGAAGTGTTCGACCTGATCCGTTCAAAGCTCCCTAATGAGGAAAAATTTTGATGACAAATCGCGATTTTTGATGATTTTCGCAGTGCTACGATAGATATAGCTCAAATTGCTCCTCGCGGGTTACGAGTGTTCCTTTTTCGCAATTACGGCTACTCCATTTGGTCTCTTATTAGGTTTTCGTTTTTCATTAGGTTTGTTTTCCGAAGTTCCTATCTGTTTTGAAGATGTATCGGTGCTTTCAGTTCCTCCATATTAGGGTTTTTGATCGACAATCTTGAATTGTTTCTAAACCACAAGTTATTTTCCCCTCTACTTATGAAGAATTGATACAATGATTTTGATCTACATTTTTCTGTGTTTTTTTTGTTACTCAAAGATGTTTTCGTGTGATGCGTTAAGGGCGAGGAGAGAGCAAATAGTGCCCTGACGCTGCACGGGATCCATGATACAGTGTCATGGAGCATATAACTATCAAAAATGGAATCCTGAGCTCTAACTGATCATGTGGGCAACAAGTGGTTTTGGGGGCAACAAGTGATTCTGCGGGGCAAGAAGTGATTTGAAGGCAGCAGCTGATCTTGGGGGCAACAAGCGATTTTGCGGGGCAACTAGTGATTGAGTGGGGCGACAAGTGGTTTCGTGGGCATAAATGAGCAATCGCTCCACACTTTCCCTTTCGCGCCCCATAAAAAAAGACTTGTCGCCCAGGTGTAACTGGGCGACAAATGAGTTCTAGTAAGGCTACACGCGAGGGAATGCCAGAGTACAGTTCATCTATGCAATGCCGTTCGGTCTGCAAAGTGCACACTGATTGCGAAAGCGTGCTGCGGCGCGGTTGCGAGAATCCTCAGGCAGAGATGTGGGATCACCCGAGCGGTTTTCGTCTTTGGTGCCATCCCTGTCTGAGGGTTCTCGCAATCGCGCCGCAGCACGCGTGTACTTTGCGGACTGAACGGAAACGCGTAGATCAATTGTACCCTCAACTTTCGGGATGCTGTCTCCACTCCAACGAAGCTATGGGTGTAGGATTCGGCACAATCACCGACGTCCAGCGCTACAATCGATCGAGCACGGAACTGGCAGTCACTCGTCGCGCGTGGCGTAATAAACGAGACCTGCTGCGGTCAATCTACTTTTTTCCACAACATGCGCTCTGGGCTGGGATTCATGAAAGGCAAACCACGGTTACGGCTGGGCTAGCGGAGGAAACCGGCATTCACGAAAAATCCGGTTTGGTTACGGCTGGGCTACGATTGGGCTACGCGTAACCGCACCTCGGAGCTGCAGTTAACCGCGATTAGCAGCGGTTTTGCGGCTTAGCCGTCGAATTGATGGTGTGTTGTATTAGTGCACAACACTGAGGAAACGCACCTTTTGCGAATACGCATAAAAACTTAATATCTTCAAGGCAAGCTGAAAATACAGGAAGGCCGCCGTTATTGACTGCCACATCATAGGCCCTCTAGCCATAATGTGTTCCTCTCGATAACTACGAAAATTCTCAGAATCATCAACCTCATCTGTAAGTTTTATGTATGTTGCCCATGGCTAACTAAAATCATTATGCCTGTCCTCCCTACTCTCGCTCTCTTCTTTATTTTATAGCACATCGTTGTTCTTTTTGCCTCCACTTTTTGTTCCTAATTCTTGTCTTCCGTGCGCTGACCATTTACCGAGCAGCCACAGGCTCTTCGCTGGGGTTTCTTTCCCATTTCGGCTCCGAATTCCCTCATTTTTTCCTCAGAATTTTTTCCCAACACTTTTGTACACGCTTTCGTTACTTTTCTGTTGGAAAACCCTAACTTGGTTTGATACTGTGATGCATGATTTGGTTTTTTTTTCGCATTTACAACGTTTTCTTCTACTTTTTTTTCCGAAGCGCCCACTTGGTTTTCAAATGTTAATGTTTTTTACATGGTTCTGTGATCAACCTGGGTTTTCTCGATGTTCTTAGTTCAAACTTGTTTTTCCCTTGCATTTTGAGCTTTTCTCCATATGATTTTTCTAAGGAGTCGTTTTATTTTTCTCCTATTGTGAGCGACAATAAGCTTGTGTGAGAATGACAAAGAGAAAAAAAAACAAAAAAGGGATTCTTAGACAAAAAAGAGATGGAAAAAACTCGGAACTCAAACGACAAACGGAGAACTTGAAGCCGAAAACTCATCGAAAGGACGATGATGATCCCTGCAGCAACACCTAAGCCATGTGAAACACACAAAAAAATTAGAGGGGCGTTTCGAAAAAAAAAGAAGTTGAAAAGGCTAGTAATGCGAGAAAAAAGCTAAATTGGGGGTTAAAATTTCACCAGCAGGTTTGCGGCTCATCGTGAGAGAGCAGCATCACTTTATGTACTTTCAAAAACCAAAAGGATTTTTCAAAAAAGGAAAAATGAAAAATTTTAAAACGGAAAAAACATCTCCAAGTTGAGGAGAATCCTTTAAATGCCTGCGATCCATTGAAGAAGGTAAAGCACAAGGTAGACAAAATAAGAATTCAAAAAGCAAGCAAAATTAGCAATCATGTGCAACAAAAACTGTGACGGGATAGGGAAATTCCGAGCCGAGTGCCAATATTGATTTTCTCCAATCGAGATTCTCGGCGTCAATTGAGTGGCAAGTACGTGGCCGCGGAATGGTTAGCCACCCAACCGCGATGGGGCGGTTGTGAATGCCGGTTCGCGGTTTGGCTACCGCTGGGGTTGCTGCCCTAACCAAACCCTAACCTAGCCGGCTGCGTTCATGAATCCCAGCCCTGTTTAGCGACAACTCGAATGTGTCTCGTGTCGCCATGCTCTACACAGCGAGACCGCGACACATTCGGACGTCAAGCGTTTTTAATGCCAGTTTTGCTCTGTCGCTTCTGCTTGATTCGTCTTTTTTGCAATTTTATTACCAATCTGCTTTTGTTTCATTGGTTTCGTCTCGAACTGCCAACCCCATCTGTGTTGAACATTTTCTGAGTGGTCAATGGCCCCGAATTGTGTTACGTTGTTATTTTCCCGAGAATCGCTATCGGTTCGAGGCCATCGACCGCTCAGAATTCTCGCTTCTCTGACTTTTCTCTGACCTCTTTGCCAAGTGCGAGTCTTTTTATTGTCCTGAGTATTCGGAGTGATGTTTCTGTGTGATTTTTTCCAGATTTCCAATCAATTCGAGGCCATCGAGCGCTCAGTAAATTTTCTTTCTTTGAATTCTGTGCCAAAAGTCAGTCCATTCATTGTCTCGAGATTTTCTGAGTAGTCAATGGTTCCAAACTCTGTTGTTTTGCAGTTCTTCCAAGAACTGCATTCCGAGGCTATCGCCCGCTCAGAATTTTAATTTTTCTGATTTCTTCGCCAACTTTTCTTTTCCTTTTTTTTAGATTTTTCAGAGTGGTCGACGGCTCCGAATTGTTTCATTTCGTGGGTTCCCCAAAAAGTGCAAGGCTGCTCTCTGCTGGTACCGGATACATCACTATCACCCTCAGCTTGCAATCGGTTCTGAAGCTATGTCCTACAAGTTCGAACGATAATCAGTTGGCATCCCACTATCGGATATTAACAAGGCTACCATTGTGTGCAGGGAGAGTGGCAAGGAAAATTTCTTCCAAAGGGGCGCGCCATCTATTTCCTGAACCATTGCATATTCGGCTATGATCACATCCGGAGAAACTATCATATCGTCCAACTGCAGTTTGCAAGATCCAAGCCAAGCATCGAAATGCGGGTAGACCACATCGACAAACGAATACAGAAGATTTCACGGTCCATCAAACGGTAACGGAACTGACTAATCAAGTTATCGAGTTGCAGAAGGAAGTTAGGAAGGTATAAGTGGGAATTCAACAGCCGTTTATGGGACGTGCCCAATATTCGCGGACTACGCAGTTGGCGAGATGATTATCATCCCGGTGGCTAGAGGATCTCTGGGGACCCCTATACGACCTGTTACGCGGTTTGGAATTCCAGCTGAATTGCAACGCGGAACGGTGGTGGCCACCGCAGTGGACGGGCAATCAAAAATACCTCCAGCTTTACTCTCTAACGATTTTGGATTCCCCATGTGGGCTTCCTGTTAAACACGTTATCCTGCAGGTCAATCCCACCACGACGATTAAGGCAGCAAATTGAAGCATAACGAGAATTACACTGACATCTCAGATTTTCGCGTACTTGGCTCACGAATTAGGGCACAACTTAGCGGAAATGCCTTGGCTGGCGTCCGGAAAAGTAGAACTTGCTCCCCGACATCCAATGCCCCGGTCCTGCATTCGTCTTGGTCCATTATTCAGATCATACTTATTTCTCTCGCAGTTGTGGTGTTGGTTGAATCTTTTATCTGCTTCATATATACAGGCTATAACACGGCGAAATTCACATGGTTCCTACGCGTGCTGGTGCGGAGCGGAGGTAAGAGACAGTGAGAGAGCGGGGGGCAAGCGGAGGCTGAGGCGTCGCACGCGCCGCTCACGCCTCAAATGATGTGAATTACGACGTTTTATAGAAGATAATTGCCCCAAAATCGCCTTTGTTGTGATGATTCGATCAATTTTCTGTAGATCCGCTTCTTGCTTCCGAAAGATAGAGGAAGTCCGGGTCTTGGAGACTCGTTTTCCATTCCTACCGCAGAGGAGCTTCCACTGCATAAGGGGCCAATGTTTCGAGCAAAATAACCTGGTAGATTGCAGTGTGCCTTATTAGAGATTGATCGGACGCGCTATTAAGCTCCTAGTTTGTATATGTTGGGTTTTTATTTGGTTGTTGCTGTTGTGTTTCACGTTACTCGCCTTTTGCTACCTTCCTGACTCCGGTGAGCGATAGAATTCGCTCTCCGTCTTAAAGGCACAGTACACCCTCAGATATGAATTTTGCGATTTTCATTTCTTTGTGATGTAGACCCTTCTGTATAATACTTGCCAAGTGCGAGACCTCAATTCCTCCAAATAAGCGAGATATGAGCGACCACCACAGGCCCGACCCCCTTCACTTACCACCACAGGCCCGACCCCCTTCCTGATTTTCGATCTCGATATCGGCTGGATGAATGGATAAATTTCAATCGAGTCTACGTTCTTGAATTCATTACCGTCTCTTTTCATAATCCTGGCTCGCTCTCGTGCAACGATTGCGAATGAAAGGAAATACAGGCCAAGGAAAACTCGTCCACCAATTTTTCGCCCTCAAACAACAGGCTTTTTTGACGAGCCATAACTCCTTTCGTAGGGGGTCTTGAACGATTTTAAAGATACCATTGTGATCAGCGTGTGACCGTCTCCAAACCAAGCATGTAAACTGAAAAACAATTTTTTGGGTGTACTGTGCCTTTAAATGCAATCAATTCGAGGCTATCGTCCTCTCACAAAGTTTCGTTTCACTGATTTCTGTGCCGACAGTCAGTCCTTTCATTGTTGTGAGATTTTTTGAGTCTGACAAACACCGTGAACGTGTTCATTCCATTGGACAACTAGCACCGTTCAGAGAATATTGTCACTGAAATAAAGAAAATGGCCGCCGGCGCAAACTGTCGAAGCCAACTGGTAGGGCGTTACGGACAAGGTTAACTGGCAGAATTGACCTATTGACCTGGGGTGGTCGTCTTGTGGCGCCAAACAATGAGGGGAGTGGGCGGATCGGAGGGAGGGACTAGGCACTGCTATTGGTCGGCGCCCCGTCGGTAACCAATAGCGCTGCTTAGTCCTTCCCTCTGATAAGCATAATCTTATCACTGTTTGGCGCCACAAGACGACCACCCATTGAGCTGCTGCATTGGCTAACGGAGTTCACTGGTCGAAGCTCACGGGCGAGGTTAGGCGCCGGAGTTGACCTATATAGATGGCGAACCAGCTGGCAGAGATGACTGACGTAGTGAATTTGTAGAATTTTGCGGAAAAGGTTAACCGGCGGAGTTGGCCACATAGCGGCTGAGTGGCCGTCAGTGTAGGCCGGCGGACTCAACCAGTAGACGGTTACGGACGAGGTTTGCTGGTGAAGTTAACCTGTGGAGCTGCTGAACTGTCTAGCAGAGCAGACTGACGGAGTTAACTGGTAGAGGTGCGAGGTTAGTTTGGGAGTTACTTAAATTAAATGTCTGGCAGAGGTGGAGGTGATCTGTGGAATTTCTAAACTGGCTGCTACAGTTTACTGACGGAGGCATCTGATAGATATTCACGAACAGGTTAGCGGAAGAGGTTGGTCTGTGGAGCCGCTGAACTTTCAATCAAATTTGACCACACAGGGCTGAGTGGCCGACAGTGTAGGCTGGCGCACTCAACCAGTAGAGGGCTAGGGGAACACGTGCTCCTATTTTGTTCAAATTACAGCAGGAGCCCCAACTAATAACACCTTCAATGCGTGCATGATACGCATTCAACTCCGAATAAATTTACAAGGAAAACATACGACGCTGAAGTTTGTGATACTTGGTCCCGTATAGCCTTTTGAGGGCCCATCTAATCACTTGGAGCTATAGGGGTCCTCGGCGAGCTGGCCTGCACGCATGTCGTTGTGCCGGCCACCCCTTGTGCCAGCATGATGCCTCGATTGCGCTGGACTACCTCGCAGCATGTGCTTTTGCGATGGAATTATCGTGGAGCACTGGTCGAGAGATCGACGCTTCGGAAACACGCGGCACGCACGCAAGCGAGGATGTAATGATGGTATCATTACCTCCTCGCTTGTGCGCGTGCCACGTGTGTTTGACGCGGCGATCTCTCGATAAGTGATTGATCATATGTAGCACGTTCTGCTCTGCGCAGCACGCGCACTGCGATAGAGCCTTCCGCTGGAAGTGGTGTCAAGAATGCATATTCGACACGTAGTTAATATGGCGATTTTCCGAGTTCATAACTTTCCATAACCAACAGCTCGCACAATGGAACAAATCGGGGAAAGCTACGCATGTGATGCCTGCGAATTACTGGCAGAGTGGAGAGAGAGTTGACTTGATGGGGTCGTAGAGTTGAGTGACCCAGTCAATAGGTTTACGGATTACTTCAACTGGCTTCGTTGGCTCGCAGGGCCACTGAACATGATTGCAGGCTTGTAGTTGACGTGTAGAAATGCTGTAGTGAACGGTAATATTACTGACGAGGTGAATTGTTAAGGATTAATGGACGAAGTTAGATGGTGGAGCTGCCCGAATTACGGCAACGTTCATTGACGATGTCAACTGATAGAGATTCGTGGACAGGGTAAATGGCGGTGTGCAAGAATCACCAACTAAGTTTGCTGATAAAGTAAATTGGTAGAGGTCTACATGCTACGTAAGCTGGCGAAATTGTTTTTTTCAGCTGCTGAAGTAGCTACAAAGACGTGGCTCATCTACCGAGCTGTTGAATTGGTTACCAGAGTTAACTAAGATGAATAGTTACGGATGAAGTCAGCTGGTGGACTTTACCTATAGAGGTGACGGATTGACTGCCCAAGTTTAGTGATGGAATGAATCGGTAGAAGTTCACAAACAAGGTCAACTAGCGGAGTTTATCCCCCAAGCTCCTGGATTCATATACAGAGCTTATCGACGCAGTCTACGGCGCCCAGTCTCCTAGGAGTGAGAGTCGCTCTCTCCCAGATTAAAGGCAGTGTTCACGATGGCAATCGTTTTCCTGTTTTTCAGCTTGTCTTGAAAAGGACCCCATGCTGATTCGAATGATGTCTCTGAAGTCAAACAAGACCATCTGGGAACGGAGTTATGGTCCCTCAAAGATTGAGCTATGGAAAATGGTGGACGAGTTGTCCGAGGCTTGTAACTTCCTTCTTTTGCAGCCGATCTATGCGAGCTGACCTGAGTGAAGAGAGAAGCTGAGAATGAAGGGAAGAACGGGCTAATGATTGGAAATCATCGCTCATCTCACGACCTCGAGCATTCATTTGTTTACGTCGGTGGGCGTGTGATGCGCTTTTGAGGTTTGCCTTGCGCTCGAAGTGGCAACTTCGGGCTCTTCTGGAGCTTTTCCTGGCTCGTTTTCATGCGTTCTTTCGACGTAAGGATTACAGTTAGCCCCTCCACTACCCTTTTCTAGTGGAAACTGAAACACGTTT
The DNA here is from genome assembly GCA_029168955.1 of Aplectana chamaeleonis. Lineage (NCBI taxonomy): Eukaryota > Metazoa > Nematoda > Chromadorea > Rhabditida > Cosmocercidae > Aplectana > Aplectana chamaeleonis. The sequence continues at coordinate 51,662 of JAPDOI010001934.1, forward strand.
TTTATCGTGAACACTGCCTTTAAGAGAATCAGGGATATAGGAACATAGACATTCGAACCTGGACAATTGGGGTCATAGTTGTCTTTCTATTCCAGGATAAGCAATCAGGAATTGCTTTTAAAAGATTCCAATCCCCTGTAAGACTGGCGTTTTGCATCACGACAAACAAAAGCCAAGGTCAGAATTTCGAGAAAGTGTGTCTGATATTACCTTCGCCCGCATTTGCGCATGGTTCAACTTATTTTGCACTTTCAAGAGTAAGAAGCAGAAGTAACTCGAAAATAACAACTAATGGGAATTGCCAGAAATTGGTGAATGGTGATGTCCTCATTCGAAATGTTGTATACAAGGAGATACCTTGAGAATCTGAATAAATCATAAATTCAATGTTTCATGCTTTTCTTTTCGTGGTATATCAGCATTAGTGTTTATCTGGAATAATCCAGAATTTTCGGAAACGAATTGGAGTCTATATTATTATTATTATTATTATTATTATTATTATTATTATTATTATTATTATTATTATTATTATTATTATTATTATTATTATTATTATTATTATTATTATTATTATTATTATTATTATTATTATTTATTACACAAGCGAGAGCTTATGTGAAGGTATACAGATACAATTCAACACTGCAGTGTCATGATTAGAGAATATCTTCAACCACTTAACCCGGATCACTTGTCAATCTTCTAGGCCCCAGTTTTTTGCGGACGAAATTTCTGAAAGAGTTGAAGTTGCGTGGGACAGCCTCAATCGCACCGAGACTTTCGAACCTTGGAATTGTTCTGTTGGTGAAGAAATAGTTTCTGCAGTTGAGATTAGCTGAACAACGTTGGAATTTGATCTGTCTTCCATGCTCTGATCGATTGATCTCTATATGCTGTCTTCACGATTAAGTTGCGCCAACAATTTCCCCTCTCGATGGTTTACCGCCTCATCGTGGCGAGAGGGTGTTCCTGGATGTACAGGTGCCCAGCCGAGTGTAAACCTTGAGGAAAAATATCACTTTCCGTAATTAGATTTTTCATGGATAAAAATAAAGCATCTGGTGATAATAATGAGTAATAAAGCAATGCGCAGTATGTAACAGGATATTTATTACTGAGATAATCTATGATTAGCCAACATTTCACCTCGAAGATATGCTATACGTGCAGTAGACTCTTTCAGTGATATCATTAAAAGAGCTCTGATGAGTGCGCAATGAATGGGAAAAAGATCACTCGATGCGTAGCGAGAACAGCGCCGCTATAATAATCTATCTACCAGTCCGTGGATTTACGTACTCAATAGGGCACTCAGCAGAGCGGTGCAACCGTTTGTGTGTAGGTGATACGTATCAATTTGGCTAAGACAAGCCTCGCTATTGTAGTGGGACTGAGTTTTTTACCTGGCCGCCACGAGCTATGGACCCGGGATTAATCCAGGCTTCAAATCAATTCATTTCCAGGTTGATTTGATAGCATGTTTGAAAGCTGGTACCCTCCGTTGAGTGAGTTTGATTCATGCTTTGCACGCGAGTGCAGAACGATGGTGGAGACAGCCAGAAAGGGTAGGAGTAAAGGAGTCGCAACATGCACGCACGCATTATATCCGAGTGAAATTGTCCTGAGAGCAGAGGTGTGCTGTCTTCGAGTCAAGTGGCTGCCACAGGCTAGTGACCCGAAGGGTCATTAGTTTTTGATAAAAAAATTTAAAAAACCAGCGGAAATTAGTTTTTTCTCCAAAGCAAAGGTAGCAATTTTTCGAATTGATCTATATTTTCAACCGCTGGATCAGTGGGAACGAATACTTAATAAAGATTCTTTCCTATTCCAAGCTTGTGTGGGCCTTCCGCCGATATTGCGCTGGTCAGCGGTGGCGGAGAAGGCCAGCCTGCGTTGGTAATTCGGCAGGCATGTTAAGGGTGCCGGGTCACACACACAGGGCCAGCTCTGGCATGGTTCCAAACCTGATTAGAAACACTCGTAAAACCACTGAAACTTCTGAAATCTCGAAATTTCTGCAGCTTCGGATGTATTTTGGATCGATACTACTCGACTTCAATTAAAAAAAACATTCAAGAAAGCAGTTACTAAATAAATGAAAATAATGCAATAAATAATTATTATAATAAGTGAAATTGATACAAAAATTTGAGAATCACACAAATTTAAGAGAAAAAACAGAAAATCAATTGCAAATATATGGAGTAATATTTTGCTGGAAAATATGAAATTCAAACAAAATTTTCAACATTTTCAACATTTCGAATTTTCAACAAGGTTTACGAATGCTGAAACGTTTTTTTCTGCTCCGTAACTTGAGTAAGAGAGAATGTAGATTCGAAGAAGATGCATTAATGTCTAGGTTTCGTATGGGTATTCCAACGAAACAATGAACCAGTCCTGCATTTGAAGAGACAATACCAAGTTCGGTGCCGTTGTTGTCGCTCGGCTGATATGAATATAGGAAATGTAAGACAAGGAAACTAAATAGTATCACACAAAGAACGGCGGCAAGCAGTCCCAGAAAATATTTGCCACAGATAAGGCATACATTTTTTACATTTATTAATTTCTGTGAAACAATCATTAAAGGCAGTGGTCACAATGAAGAACGTTATCGAAAAAACTACAAAAATCAGCTTAGATCGTAAACAGCTGAAAAATTATGAAGGTAGCGCGGTGAAAAGCGGGATAGAATTAGAGTTTTTAGGGCCCAAGGAATCCAGATCGTGCACACGTGCACAGCGCCGACCAAAAAGATCGCAGTCTCATGCAGAGCAGTCAAAAATCATCAGCATTCAGAGGAAGGAATAAATGCAAATTAACCAAATAAAAACAGTTGAACAATATAAGCAAGCACTTCAGTCAATGTTTTCGACTAGATGTGTACATAAATTCGAAGGTTCATTGATTGAAATTCAATTTCAAGCCAGCTGATGTTCTTGATATAAGAGGTCATCGATGCCGATGGTGTGGAGTGGGCTCGTCCATCATCAAAAAACAAGAAAGTTCAGGCTTAAAATTTGGCCCAAAACAGTGTTTTTTTCGGATTTTTCTTATAGGTCCACCTACTCGAGACCCAGAAAAGGGTTTAGGGAGAAAAAGACGACAAGCATATTTGATCGCTACCACTGCCTTTAACTTTTTCCAATCCTTTCCCTCTTTTCTAAAGCGGAGAGGTGCTGGGTGGCTCCAGCTCTTTGAAGGCTTCTACTTCAAAGGGCTGGTGTCGAGAGCAAGAGAATCCAGGATCTGCTCAAGGGCGGCATGAACGGTTTAGGTTGGGGTTGGGCAGCGTTTGAGGCATCGCCGCGTTTGATGATTGCTCTGCAAGTGCTGGAGGTAATCAATAATTGGTATCTCAGCGGGGTTCTGGCTGCCCCACCCTGTTAGGTAGGGTTCGCGAATGAACGATTTTTCAGTGTCACCCCAACCCCTTTTCATCCCTCGTGCTGCTATAACCGAACGCGCCGACACCCCAAACCCTGCCCAGTCTCAACCTGACCCGCCGCCTACGTGCATGCTGCCCCAGAAGTATCCTTGTGGTGACGTAGGCATGGATCCTGAAGACACTTTGCGTTCCCCATTGAAATTTGGCGCAAACTCGGTGCACCTATGTTATAGCATATAGCCCCGATTTAGCGCCAACCTTGAACAGTGAACGCGAAGCCTCTTCCGGATCCATGCCAACGTTACATGTAGCTAGACTGTCATCTGGAGTAGCACAAACTCTTAGTGCTTCGAATTCAAAATTTTTGCACCTCTCCTTTTGGAGGTGTTCTGTGCTCCTCCTCCAGTAGCTCCAGTTCCTGAGCCACCAACCGTCCACTCTTTATTGCACATATAAATTACCCTTAATGAGAGCGTACCTATCAAAGGTAGAGGGGCGAGATGGTGCCTATCACAGGCGAAGCGTGCACCCTGAGAAGAGGCTCAACGCCCATTCAAAGGTAAGCATACGACACACCCTTGAGCTGGGACTCAGGTATCGAGAATGTCTTCTGTTGAAATACCAAAAATGGAGATACTTGACCCCACCTAGCAGCTGGAGACCGCGTTCAATCCTGGCGGACCCAGCTGGTGCTCGATGCACTGGGCAAAGGGGTAAGGTATACTTTCGCGATACACGGTCGCGTCGCTCTGCACAGGCTCCCGCCCTTTCAACTTGTCGCTATCGCAGTGCACTGCACAACGACAGCGAAAATGGCGGCGACAGGCTTCGGCACATTTGCAGTATATCAGCCCTCCGCGACATGTCGCTGCGGTTTCGAACAAACACGAGGAAGGAAAATCAGGTGGGTCCCGCGCAGAAAGCGGGGCGGTAGTTGAATCTTGTGATTTGAGGTTTTGAAACATCTCGAAGCTATTCTCCGACTCCCATTCATGTTGCGCTGTTACTTATTCTCTAAAAACAAAAGTCACTCTATTACTTTCAAACTAACCGCAACAGAAACACATCTACGGGCTGACCAGGACAAGTTTAGCTCTCACAATCTCTTTGAGACTCTGAATTTACCTGTAGAACCTCCAAAATCAACCATTACTTGTTACATTTCTGGTGGGCTAGTTTTTACAAAGTTCCGCGACGGACCAACACGTTATTGATGGCATTGGGGCCCCTCCCTTGGTTTGAAGCGCGTTTCACAAGGCAACAGATTTGATGCAAAGAAAAGCAAAACAGAACAACAGGACCGCAAATTTCTCAACTCGATTGGGGCACGTTATGCAGTTGCATTATGATAGGATTATCGAAATTGCACTCAATTCCAAGGCGGATTCGAATACTCACGAAGTTGCGTCGGGCTATAATAAATCTTTACAGGCAGTGTTCACGATGAAAAACGTGTTTCAGTTTCCACTAGGAATTGGTAGTGTAGGCAGGCACTCGAGCCGTGAATGCGGCAGCATTCTCAGAATTCAAAAAAGCCTTCGTACAAGAAAGTTACAAGCATGGGACCCTTTTAGCCAAGGTTGCCAAGTGCTTTTACAAAACTTAGCGCGGGTACTGTACGTCGAAAAAATCTCAGCAAGAGCACGGAGTCTTTCCTTTTAGACCCCATTTTTTCAATCGATTTTCAAAAATTCAAGGGCGCGATATGGTTTTCCCAGAAAAAGGGGTGTTACCGATTCTCGGATGGGTATTCCATCCCATTTCGATCCGCAAACTGTTTTCTACGTGAAAAAATAATCGGTTCGCACCAATGCGAATCGAGGTGATTAGTCGATACCGCTTTTTAGGCATCGCCGCGACGGAGGTATAATTTTGACCAAACACTGACTTGAGACTGATGGTGAGAAAGCTTTTTAATCCTGCCTGACCGCATATGCAAACTTACATTCTATCCAAAAAATTAGTACTCTAGACCACACCCCTCCGTCCGTCATGCGCTATCTCACTGTCTATAACGTCCGCTTCGCACCAGCATGCGTAGAAACCATGAGAATTCAGCGGCCGATAAATGAAATTGACAAAAAACGGTCCTTCTACCAATTTCGATCAATCACCTGATCAGATTGAAAAAAACTGCTCAACAAATGATCTAGCTTCCATCGGTGGAAGCTGTATTAGGTGATGAATGTCTTCTCCACACATACATACTTGTCATCTTTTCTTTTGTTACAGATCGCCCGAAAAAAGGAGAACTTTATTTAGTTGGAATAGCACGCTATTGTAGCCGAGGTAAATTTTGTGAAAGCACTTGCCAAGCTTGGTTAAAAGGCTCTTATGCTTGTGCCTGCCTAATAGAGTGCTTTGTAGGACGAAATTTTCTCTAATCGCTTTGCATTTGATAGAAATAGTTCTTGCAATCGTCTTTCAAGAACGTTACGCGCGGCGAAGTACGGTGTAACTTCGAGTAATAACTGTACAAGTGATAGAAGTGCAATATCTATTGCTTCCATGAATCGAGTGCGGCTAGAACTATTTCGAGATTTAAGCAGGTAGAATTTTGGAAATCCTTTCTTCTTCATGCTTTTGAACTTCCTGAGAAGTTGCAATGTGTTGCGAAAGCCCAACAACGTTAAATGGAGGTTTTCCAAAATTCCACCTGTACAAATCTTGTAACTTTAAATTTACTATTTTACTATAATTCACTTTTTTTACTATACTAATTTATGAAGAAAACATTGACAATAATCTTCTATTATTTGTACAAGTACTGCTCTCCGCTGTTACAATTTGAAGAAGGAGTCATTCGCAAAAACAAAGTCTAGAAAATCTAACAGGTTTTCCAGAACGGGGATTTATAAGTTCGAACTTAACACGTTAAGCCACGGACGCTAGTCTCTGGTGGATCACCAAGTCCCCGGCGTCATTTCAATCGTCAAATCCCGTGGTTTGATTGAAAAAAGAAACATTCTGTGTCAGGTACATTACCTCCGTTCTGTAATCTTTTCCTCTTATTTTTAGGCCTCCCTTTCCTGGTCTATGTGATTAGGGCTTCATGGTATTGCTCGCTTGACGTCCGCGGACGGTCTGTGGACCGTATCCAGAACTTTTTATTGGAAAACTCCTATAGAAAATTCTCTTCAAAAGTAATAAAAGTTCCAGTACGATTATAAACAATTAGGAAGTTATTATAGCTATAGTGCCACTTTTAATGCCTTACCATTTTCGCCTAAGACAAGAGAGCTGTAGACACAATTTATGGTCGTGCAGGCTTCATTGGAACGGCATGTTGTTGGCTACACCCTGCGGAGAAAGCTGCGGCGGATAGACTAAAAACACTACTGCTGTGAAGGATCATCACTCGTTTTCCGGATCGGAATGGAACGTGGGCTCCTAGGACTACGTGTATTCGTCTACAGCTCTCACGCTTGCGTTGACTGTTGGTTCTGCTGTGAGATGTAGTTGTCTCCGCATTTCGCAAAATTTGGCCTCTGGCTTCTCTGCGGGAGCGAATGTTCTAGGCGGTCGTCAACATCGAAATATCGGTCTTAAGAATAAGAATAAGAAGAAAAATAAGAAAAAGAATAAGAAGAATCCAGAAGAAAGAATAAGAGAAAAGAATTAGAATCCGATTGCACGCATCCCAAATCGTTTATGGAAAAATGTCGGAACAATCAAAGATCAGGTAATATTTGAGTTCTATGAATTTCTGATGGACGCATTAAACCTCATTGGAATCATGTTTTTTTTCGTGCTAGTGAATCCCCTTGTTCTTGTTCCAACGCTACCTTGTTGAAGTTGTTTTTCCTACTACGTGTCGTCTACCCAGCGTCGTCAAGTGACGTCAAACATCTGGAGGCTACTAAGCGAAGCCCGCCGTATTCCTATTTCTCTGGCTTCATGAATGGGTTATACCCCGTGAGAGCTTTTGGGAGACAGAAGGAAGGGTTGCAAGAGGATCAGCGGGCACAGATTGTGAATACTGCTGCTTTTGGCCTGTCTGCGTTACAGCTTTTTGGTTTGCGGCCTGTGTCGGTTGGATTTTCGTGCTTTTCGTGACAGTTGTGGCGCTCTGCAGCGTATCTCCTACAGCGGCAATTAGTTCTGGTGAAGTTGCTCTGATGTTGGTCTAAGCGATTTTGCTTACCAGCTTTTTCTCGTCGATAATGTGACAGTCAGCAGAACTGCGGAATGGGATGGTTTTTGCCGCGAGCATTCCACAGTAAACCCAGTTGGAGTCAGAGCATGATGGTAATCCTACTGTAGAAGTGTCGAAAAAGTGGCCCACCGAGGGGCATATTACGATAAGAAATATGTCGATAGGTAAGACGAAAATGATGATTATGTTCTCAGAAATATCGACCTTGATATCAAGCCAAAAGAGAAGATAGGAATTGCTGGACGTCCGAGTGCTGGAAGAATCTTCCTGCTCCGTGCTCTGTTCCGTCTTACTCCATCGACAACTGGGACGGTAATGATCGATGACGGCAATACAGGTGCGATTTCGCTGTAAACACTGCAAAGGGTCTACGTTCATTGGTAGTCTACGGAGAAATCTTGACCCATTCAAGCATCACGCTGATGAGCAACTGAGGATAGTCCTTGATCAGATCGAGCTCAAACCAGCAGTGGCCAAACAGGTAGGTGGGTTAGAGGCTTCAATGCATGAGGGAGAACCTAATTTTCCTGGTTTATCAGCGGCAGCTGGTGTGCCTGGTAAGTGCCCTGCTACGGAATTCACAATTATGTAGATGTTGATGGTGATGCAATAGCTAAAGGAAACCCATGTACTGATGCGCTCATTCAAGAGATTAATCGGGAGATTTTCTCGAATGCGACTTATCTGACGATTGCTCACCGTTTAAACATGATTATGGATTCAAACAGAGTTCCTGGTCTCAAAGATGGCGAGAGGGCTGATTTTGGTCCGACTTGGAAACTGCTGAAAAAGTCTGGTTGATAACTCAAGAGTCTCGTTGCAGAGACGGGGGAACCTAACGCTGAAGTTCCGCATAGGATGGCTCAAGACAGCAACCACCAGATGTCCAATTAGGGCTCGATTTCACAAGATGGCAATAAAACGAAGATGTGGGAGTCCTGTCTCCTCGGAAAAATGTTCGGCTTCCACAAAAAAAATCTTCAAAACTACTTTTGTTTCATTACCCCGCGGTGGCCTTTGCTGCTTTGCGTACCGTTGTCGTCTAGTTCCTTCCTCGTTGCAATTTCATTTATTACCAGTCCTTCTTTTTAATCGGAAAGCATAATATACCTACTTATCTAATTGTGTACGGTAGGTAATTAGCATAATTTATCATATGATCCCATGTTGTCCTCTTCTCCTCTTCATGAGAGAGGAGCGAAAATACGAGTTTATCACAAAATCTTTCGAGTTTAGTTAGGATTCACAAACTTTTACACTTTTATTTTGCGTGGATTCCCAGAAATTGTAAGTACTTTTGCTGCATCTCCTCGACTTTTTTTTATTGAAGCCTAATGATCCAGTCATAAGTGTTCCATAATATTGATACTTTGAGAATCTCGTCCAGCGTGCTATTGCATAAGTCAATCCTTCTGATGTAGCCAACAATGGGGACATTCCCATATGTGAGGTCTGTCCGATAGGGGGTGTTCGCCCACGCGGTCATCGTGCTTGTCGAGCTTCCCAGATGGCCGCTTGACACGCACACCGACCGCGTATCCGGACAGTCTCATAAGGACAGAATATGTCTTCTCGACATGTTTTTTTAACTAGGTATAATTTGTAGGCGATGTGTGTCTAGGAGCGTATGTGTGAGTGTCGAGTTTCATACGCATCGTTTATACTCAGGATAAAAAGCGTTGTTTCTAGCAACGGGAAGAGGAGAGACATTCGGGCATCCTCATTCATTTGCGGGATTCTTTTGTGTGAAGTTTTTGGAAGTCGTTGATGTATGAATCCATTGCTTCATTTTTGTTGCTGTATCCTTGTCGCCCGATTTTTTTCCTTATTTCAAGCTTGCTACTTTTTTGCAATTTTTGTACATTGAGCACTATTGAAAGTTATCATCGTCTAATAAATAGTCGAATATAAAATTGAATAAAAATACCAACAACGGAGTGAAGGCGTTCAATAAAGCACCTATGGGCTGGACACGTGATGAGAAGGAACGTCGGTCGGTGCAGCGAAACCGTGATTGAGTGGTATCCTTGCGAGAAGAAGCGACCGCTTGGCAGACCGATGACCAAGTGGAGTGATCCACTTTGCATTCGGTATAATGTGATTAATTCCAGCAACATGTGTCTGATTTTTTGAACTACAGGAGCTCAAGAAAGAAACGAATGGAAAATGTGCTACGATCCGCAAGAAGGCAATCGCCGCGTTTGAGGGGATCAACCAATCAAGTAAGCAAGTAAGTGCTTTTTCAAGAACGTTGCGCGCGAGAAGGTGCAGCGAAACTTTGAGTAGTAATTGTACAAGTAATAGAAGATCAATCTTAATGTTTTCTTCATAAATTAGTAATTATAGTAAAAAAAGTAACTTATAGTAAAATAGTAAATTTAAAATTACGAGATTTGTACTGGTGGAATTTTGGAAAACCTCCATTTAACGTTGTTGGGCTTTCGCAACACATTGCAACATTTCAGGAAGTTCCCAAGCATGATGAATGGAGGATTTCCAAAATTCTATCTGCAGAAATCCCGAAATAGTTCTACCCCCACTCAATTCATGAAGGAATAATAGATATTGTACTAGATGGCTATCAATCGAATGATTCGGCTCCCAGTGCTGGCTCGAGCTTACTATTTGAAGTACACGGGTGATACATAGAAGTTCTGAATAAGAGTGGTTAGTTATTATGCAATGTACAAACTTTCAATAGAAGAAGATCTTTTTATGTTTGTTATCGGAGAGTTCGATGTCTAAGCGTTCTATTTGCCCTATCTTTGTTGTCCTTGCGGTCCTCTATGCAGACCACGTCGTTGATTACCTCCAAACTGACAACTCCCGTTTCGCGCGTTCGGGTGTATTTTTAATGGTGGGGGAGGATGGAAATTTGGCAGGTTCTGGAAATTCAGCCGATTTTGCGCGTAGTCCCGCGGAATAGACGGTGTGAATGTAGGTTGCTGGCCAGGAGAAAAACGTGCCTCGGTCGCAGTGAGCATCTAAACAACCAGAATGTTTCGTTTACTGTGCATAGGGCTTTAGAAAAGAAATAACGTACCAAAGCAATGCAATCCGGGAGGAAGCGCAAACAGTGCTCAGGAAGTTTCTGAAAAAAAAACAGTGTAAGCATAAGCAAGGACGGAGATGAGCAGGTAAATGCTCATTTCCATGTAGCTAGATACTCATCCATGGTGAACAAAACTAAGAGGAAAATCAACTATTGAAATCTCGACTCGCAATAAAAAACCGATTCTTGAATTTCTGAACGACATTTTTGAGATAGGCGCTAAACCCGTTTGCAAACTTGTTTTTTGTAAATAATCCGAGCGGTTGAATGCTACATGGCGCTAGAACAGTAATCGTTTGCTTGAAGGCCATAGCCGTCCGCTTTCTCTGAGGGTCAAGCGGGCATTGTCCAGCTGGAAAACAGGGGACACAAAAATTTTTTCGCAATCTTGATTTGTTTAAGGGGGTACGTAGAAACTTTGGGCCAAAATTTTAAAAAGTCGGCAGTGTTTTCAGTTGCATTCCTCTTTCTGTGAAGAAGATAGGTCGTGCAACGAGGGGTTCGGGCGTGGTTGTCTCACATATTGTGATAGCAACAAAAAGACCAAAGAGAACATTATTACAGCACCACAACAGTACATGTGAGAAAAGTATCTTTACACATATTTTAGACAGCTTTCAAATTTTCAGCACATAAAACAAATTTCCAGACAAGTTACATTCATTATTCGGGTCTATTACCGCTTAAATTCTTCACTTTTAAAATTGGACAACTTACGTCCCCTCATAAAGTTTCAAATTTTCAAAATTCTGAAAAAAAGATTCATATTCGCCATGAAATTCCCCACAAACTGATACCTAACACCCCTCCTACTACCTTAAAATCACGAAGAAAATCGCCCATTACACGTTCTGCCGTTGTTCGAAACCGTTGTCCACAAACGCGCCTTCCGCAGAAATTGGACAACGGTAATTTTTTTCAAAAAACAGCAGTTTTAACATCCTAAAGGTAAAATTCTCATCTTTTGTCTAGCTTCTGCTCATTATCACGATTTTTCTCGGAAACTCCTCAATTTAGAGCAATCCGGATCAAGGTGTTCTACCTACCACTGCGGCGAGCCGCCGAAAAATATCGCGCTCCAATGCCAAGCCGCATCTGTTACCTGCGGTGGTTTTGCGGGCACCGTTGCGCAGTGCAGTGCCCGCAAAACCACCGCAGGTGACAACCCTCTCTCACCCGCGCTCGCACCCCTTCTGCAGGGTTCGGCGCGGGGTGTGGATATCCACACCGGGGGGGCTAAGCTGCGCAATGGTGGAGGGAGTCTGAGAACATTTATCCTTGTCCCCACCTCGTGCCAAACCCTGCCCTTCTGTTTTAACAATACTAGTTGGAAATCGAACTTTTTTGAACCTGTGAAGGTTTACGCACCCACAAAAGGGTTCCACCCACCAGGAGGTCTCGATTCAAACCCAGTTGGAAATTTCTTATCCTTCAGAATGTAGTATTCTGCCAGTATCTGCTATTTGATAGTGCTATCAGTCATTGCTCTACCAGAAACTCCATCAAAATGCTTAGAGTTTCGAGAGTGTATCACTCGTTCTTCCCCCGTACCCTGAGTGACCCTATCCAACTAGGATTGCACCCGGGTGTCGTGAAGCCTCATGATTAGTGAGCTGTTATCGAAAGTCCAAAACGCCCCCGAATAATTCTTGGCATACGCCAGAGTTTTGCCCACACCGAGGTTGGGGTCCATTAAAAGTCAACGTTCTACATCCTAACTGTGATTTCCTCCACTACAAAAAATTGCTATCAGCTCAAGCTCGTCTATTGCGCCATTTTTAAATCATTCCTGACTTTTTGTGAGCTTACTGCTCGATCAAGATTAGGACAAAACCTAATGCAAGCAAGGAACAAGTATCCAGCGTTTTTTGATTTCTGCTGCGATTTCCCCACATTTTTTTTCATCGCTATGCCATCACTAGATTGTGAGACGATCTGGGTCACAGTTTTAATCACTTTTTTTCAATACAAATGTTGTTGCTCAAGGGCAAGTCAAAACTACACTTCCCGAGGCTAATCAGTCGGATAGGAAGTGCAGTAACTTTTTTTTTCACAAATCCAGGTCGAAATATACTTTTTTTTTGAAATTTTTGACCACAAAAACTGTAAAACATCTTCCAGAACAAGAGGGGGACTTCAAAGTTTTGAAAATATTCCAAAAATTTCGATCTCCAAAGGGGGGGGACGTAGCTTTCGTCTAGGTCCTGGACAACGGTCTGCCTGACCCTGCTGTCTCTACGGCCTCTTCAATAGTGCCTTTGCGGAACTATGTGCATGCTGAGAGCTTCCCCCCAGTCTGCGCTTTTCCGTTCACCGAGAGAGTGCCGCTGACATGATGATTTGGGTGGTGGTGGCTAGATGACATAAGAACGGGTACAAGAAGAATGAGAGCGCGAGAGAGCGCAACTCTATTGAAGAGACTCTTCGCGCCTTCTCTGCTATGCTTGTCGATGTCTCCGCGTCTCGTTTTCCCACCACCTCCGTCCATTTGTCACCTAAGGAGCTATTGATGCTCCTCAACGCCAGCTCGATACGCGCGTTAAGCGCGGGCGTGACGTTGAACTGTGAACGGCCTGACCCCACGATCGCTCCGCCATGACGGCGACGGTCATAATGACGGAGTCACCATTTTTATCAAAATTCTACCATTCATTTTTCCATCCGTTTCCTAATAACTAATTTCAGAATTATCGTCTGCTGCCATGATGGTGAACGCTTGTACACAATTTGCTTGCTTGGAAAAGATAAGGCCCAGAAAATGGTTTCCTTGTGAAATTTTTCGAGCTTTTTTAACTTGATTGAAACCATTAGTTCGCGCTAGAGATTTTTATTGAAGCACTTTGAAGCAAGTTATAGGCAAAAAGCGCTTCTGTTGCCAACTCTGCGCAGCCCTTTTTCCCTAGGATAGCTGCGGTATTGTACACCCATGCCTACCCAGGAGCCTAAGTTGCGATGAGGTTCTAAACTAAGGGAAGAAAAACCTAGGAGAGAGCTGGATGTAGGAACAAGCAGGTTCAGCGGGCTTTTATGCTCAGATTCACTCTGCTTCAGCGCCATCTGCACGTAATGCATGCAGAACTCCAGGCACGACGACGACATTTGATTGGTTGATCGATCGCAGCAGATTCATTACATCACTGCTCAGATCTGGCCATGACAATGAGGATTTTTCCCGCCAAGCGGCCCCGCGGCTTCCCACTTGGAGTGCACAGAATATAAAAGAAGAACAGGGGCCCACAACAGGCCCGACCTCCTCAGTCATCACTACTGGCCACGCCTTTTTTCTCGATTTTCGAACCCAATAGCGGCTAAATGGATGGATGAATTTGAGCCGCGTCTTCGAATTTCACTTCCTTGCCGGTATGTCTCTCCAGTCTGTTTTGGCCTCGTACAGCAACTGCGAGTGAGGAAAAATACGGGTCTGAGAAAACTTTTCCCAAAACTTTCGCTCCCGAAAAAAGTGGTACATTTCAGTAGCTATAACTTCGTTTGTAGGGGGCATTCACCGGAAATATGATTGGGATCAGCGAGTGAATCTCTCTAAGACAAGAATAGAAACTATGGTGAATCATTCCTTGACTGTTCTCCGCCTTAAATATTATTGCGCATCCTGTCAAGAGTATGGATGACCCTGGCGGGATCGCAGGCGACCTAAGAGAGACTACGTTGTACTATCGTCCGATAATGACGGTGCTGAAAATAAGTGTCGTTCATGACCGCGCCAGGATTGCGAGAATCAATATTAGCTACAGTTCACCTGCGCACTGCCGTTCAGTCCGCAAAGTTCACGCTGGTCGCGAAAGCGTGCTGCAGCGTGGTTGCGAGTATCCTCAGACAGGGAGGTGGGAGCACCCGGGCGGTGGGATCACACGGGCACCAAAGGCGAATATCGCCCGGGTGATCCAACATCCCTGTCTGAGGATTCTCGCAACCGCGCCGCAGCACGCTTTCGTAATCAGCGCGCAATTTGCGGACTGAACGGCAGTGCGGAGGTGAACTGGATATTCTGATTCATTTGAGTTGAGCGTTGGTATTTTTGGTGCTGCTGTTCCTCCCCTGTTAGGTTAGCTTACTCCTTTTTTTGCATATCGACGTACTGTGCTTCTCTGGGCCGAATTCCAGTCCGCAATTGCGTCTCGACACGCTTTGCGGCCGCACGCTCCCGAGTTGGTCGAGTTTCCAGCACCAAAGCAATCCTTTTTACGCAGTTTTCTCCAATTTTTTTTTCAGTTTCCAGTTTTCAAAACCCACCTGGAGTCAACAGATCGGCGGCTGCAGCGCTGAAAACTCTTCCGAGAAGGGAGCGAGCGGGCGCAAGGCGTGTCGAGACGCAATTGCGGGTCGGAATTCGGCCAAGAGAAGCACAATATGAGCCGCAGTAAACACTTGACCAGGTAATTCCGAGAAAAAGTTCAACGCTCTGAGTATCTCAAGATGACCCCCAGATATATTGTCTACTCATATGAAGTAGTAGGTCGCAACGCTACTTGACGGGAAAACTTGCATGCGGAAAAACTAAGGAAAGACTACTATCGATCAAACGATTTCGCGCCCGATTTATGAGCGCGGCTTCCTCTTTGAGAGACACGGACGATAACACAAATCTCTGAAGAAGTTTTCTATCCCGAAAAAATATTCATGCGTCATTCAATTATAAAAGCCTCACTTAGCAGTCCAGCGCGGAACCTTGAGATCGATAGTCATCTTCCCTGCATTTCCCATTTGCGTAACGTCGGCATGGATCGTGAAGAGGCTTCGCGTTCACTATTGAAGGTTGGCGCTAGCTCGGTGTCATCTGCTATAAATTAGGTGCACCGAGATTGCGCCAAATTTCAACATTGAACGCGAAGTCTCTTCAGAGTTCATGCCGATTATACTTTCCCGCCGAACAGCGTAGCAGCTTTTCTTTTGAATTACACAGGTCACACATTTGAACAAAATCCGCAATTGCACGACGACCTACTCCCTGGGCGGTGGACTGTATACGGTAAGCTGAGGTTATCAGTTTTATTGAAACTCTGTCAAGGTAGTGTGGATCATTAGCTCCGTGTTTGCTTTACGACTGATTCAGGTTGGGAACGGCCTTGAGATGACCTATTAAGAATCAGAGGGGTGACCCGTGCCGACTGTTCAGTCCACCGCTTGGTGCTAACACTCTCTGATGCTAGTTAGTTTACTGTGCTTCTCTGGACCAAATTCCGGTCCGCAATCGCATCTCGGCACGCTTCGCGGCCGCACGGTCTTGGACCAGAAGAGTTTCCGGCGCCGCAGCCCTCCGATCTGTTCACTCTAGGTGGGTTTTGCAAACTGGAAACTAAGAAAAAAATAAGAAAAAACTCTATAAAAAGGGAAATCGAGCCGGCTTTGGCGCTGGAAACTCGACCGACTCTAGCGCGTGCGGGCGCAAAGCGTGTCGAGACGCAATTGCGGACCGGAATTTGGCCCAGAGAAGCACAGTACTCGAGCTCTTGGCCAAGTCATCCAAGCCTGGGACCGTACTTTCACTGACGAGCGACGCGACGCAATGTTCACCATCAATATCGAACAAAAATCGATATGTCTTGTATGCTTTGTCGCTGTATGATCCCGGTTCAAGTGTTGGAAACTGTTTTGAACACACAGCAAAAGTATCCCTAATGCAGTCGCTATAGATGTATGTACATGTGTACGTTGCGATTTAATAGCTATATCTCTGCCTTGTTCAGTTACCTCATGTTTCATTTCTTTTTCCCTCCCGGTTCTCTAATAAACTACATTTTTTAAAAATATTTTTGTGAGCACGTCCATTCCAGTGTGTGTTGAGTAGATGTGGGAAATCTCCATCTTGCAGCCTTTTGGTTCAGTGTGGTATGACGCATACAAGAAAACCGTTCAAAAAAGCACCATTGGGGGTGAATTCCGCCATCTGAAATCGCTAGTTATCTGCTGGTGGACGAGTCGAGTGCCCGGCATCGACGATTCGGTGTATCAGGAGTCAGCAGCAGGCTCGAAACTAATATTTCATCAACAACTTCTGATTGTGATTGTAGCCTTCTTTGGGCTACATCCCTTAAATTTAGTAACACTAACATTTTTAAATTTGCTTAGTCTTGAAATTTTTTCTGTATGCTCCGAAACTGCTTTACTAGTGAATGTGCACATCACAGAATTTCGACCAGGGACAGCATGGAATTCGAATTTCTATTGGCCGCGTTAAGCACGAGGGCACGAAATGGCATCTTTGTTCATTGAAAATTTTAATTTTAGCGCGTTTTTCGTAGCACAGCCTTCACAGTTCTCCGGATGCTTCCGAACAAAATATTTTTTTCAATTTTTTCTCGAAATCTTTCCCCATCATTAACACTGGCTTCAATCCACACGGCAAGTTGCGACCGTGCTTCTGAGAAACGTTCCCTTTTGCTGGAGTATAACTAGGGCCTTAGCAATAGCTTTCTCAAATCTTCAAGACAGTGCTTTTTTAAAACACTAAGACCTTTACCTCGTTAAGTGAATGATAGTAGAAAAAGGTAGTTCGTTCCATTGGATACGATGCCTTTAGGCCTATTTCAGAGTTCCACTGCCGATTGCTGCTTTTGGGTCCGTCTGTGCTCGAATCAGCAGTGTGAGGAACTTCAGTCATATCACGTAACATTTTCACAGTAACCATTATGATTGCATCTAGACTAATCCAGGACTGCAACAGCCCTGGATTTTTGCAAAATAGAGTCTCTTAAAATAACAGGAGACAAGCCCCTTGGCACAATCTGTAGAAAATTACCCACATCTTCAGTCTTCATAAATTTTATGGCTGCTCTTACAATTAGAGACGAGTGGTGTGTTAAAGAAGAGCTGTAGGGTGAATCTTACATTTCTTTTCCCCCCTAAACTTATGTAGTCTCTTACTCGTTTTAAGTAAGCTCATGTTCCCGGTTGTCACAGCTAGGAGCGGTCGCTTCTTCGTCGGAACCTCCTTATTACGAGTCATATTCTACCGAGGCCCATCGCTCCGCTGCTGGTGATAATCGAAATCGACGGCTCAATAAAGGTTCTCCAGAGTTTATGTAGTCTGCACTTCTCAGCCACTGAGGAAGCCGGTGAGCTGCAAGTTGTAGCTTGCTTGATTCATATCTTGCTTAACTGATCGTATTTGAAAGTGAAACCTTGAGTTAGCTCAACGTACCATTAGAGAGCTCGGCGGTGTTTTAGGAATTCTATGGGTACGTGATGTGCGGTAAAAGCAAAAAGTTAACATGACAAGGCTATGTCGGTCAGATAAAACATGCGCATCCTTGATCCCTTCTCTAGTCTTGAGTACTCAAGATTTATCATCAACAACAACATCAACAGCAATAGTACTTCACTCCAGCCGCTTCTAGTTGTCATATAATTTTTATTGTACGAGTCGAGCATACTTATGAGTAAATTATGTTGTTTCTGTGTCTCAACAAGTCCACAATTAAGACGCGTTCTTAGCCAAATCGTGGTTTTCCAGGGTATGGTGGTGGCGGTGGAAGGTGGATTATTCCTCCTCGATTTCCACTGTTCCCTCCTGGACGGCCAGGGTATGGTGGTGGCGGTGGAAGGTGTATTACCCCTCCTTGGTTACCATTCCTTCCAGGATATGGTGGAGGTGGCGGTAGAGTGAAAATTCTACCTCCTGAACCACGACGTGAAAATGGACGGGCATCCGACACAGGCAGCATCTGAATATGTTGGTAGCAGCTTTTTCTATGCTCAACACGTGATCTTTTAGGTAACAACGCACCAGCGCAGCAGCAATCGATGCAACCCAGAAAGAAACCTTCAAAGTATTCATATCGATTCTGAAAATCGAAAAGTGAGCATAAGCTATAGCGTTTGTATGCTTTTATCGAAATCGTTCACGCAGTAAACCGCGTCTCATTTGAAAAGTTTCAAACTGATGGTTTCTCGCACTAAAAGGGCTGAACAAAAAACTTGTCTGTGAAAAGAAGTCAATGCAACAGCCATCTGTATGTCATACCAACTTGTCTACTGGATAGTGGGGATACATAAAAAATAGTCGCTCCGTAAGGTAGAGTACGAAACCTGCAGAGCGTCTGGCTAGCAAGCATACGCTTGCGAGTTAGAGTTGCTGTTTCCCTTGACTCATTTGGAGTTCCGTCCTCCTCTCTGCTAAGACCCCGTCATAGTCTGCTGAAAAGCTGTAGCCACCCCGGTCGATATGTATGCAATTTATTGCGCACCTAGGTCGAAAAATTCCCACGATATGTCCGGAGTGCACCCGCCCGCTGTGTCCTGTCCCTTCTGTGTCCGTCCCTGTCAATACGTATGGAATGCATTGCTCATACTGGTGGAAAATCCCCCCGATGTGACCGGACCCCATCCTCAGTGTGCTCGAGTGCGCCCGCTTAATCCATTTGCTCTCAGCCAACATACTAGGGATGACGCTGGATCACAAGGGACGGAGAGGACGCCGCAGGATCACTAGGTACGGGAGAGGACGGTGCGGTCCGGCGTTTGGCCGACTATGACGGGGGCCTAAGAATCAGTTTGAGGTCTAACTCTAGTAGACAAATTTCAGGACCGCGAGTGCGGCACGGGGTTAGCGCTTCTATCTGTCATGCACCAACCAGTCTGCGAGGGTGCCTCTACTCTTAATGACCCTTAACTGTTAAGCCCCATTCATAGCTGGTCGCTTCGACTTGAAGTCGAACGACCAACGATACTGTCGCGATCTGGAATCGATCCATGCCGCAACCTGAAATCGCTTTGTCCACTGATATCGAGTCGCTCGGGGGACGCAATTTCACGTAAAAAATACGGACGATTGTAGACAACGCCGCGTGAAATTTAAAAAAAACATTTTTTTCTCGATTTTTGCTGATTCCTCCTGATTTTTTTTGACTTTGGTGCCTTTCTCTTCTAGATAAATTAGCCTTGCACAGTGTTCCAACAAAAAAATGGTTTCAAAAGACGACGGGATGGAATTCGCTTGTACAGCAACATAAAACTACAACTAACGTTGGTGATTCCCGGAGCTCTTTATAATCGTAAATGTGTAAAAAATACTCGTTTTTCCCTTTCACATGCCGTCTTTCATGTGAGTGAGCTGTGACGTCCGCATTTGGCGCCGAATTCACCATGTCTCAACGAAGGATTACGGGCTAGTCGCTTCGACTAGACGAATCGCTTCCATCATGGAAGCGACCCGACTGGTTGAAGCGACCTAACAAAATCGAGCAGGTCGCTTCGACCATCTATGAAATACCCCAGTCGCTCGGCGGTCCTGACTGAAACTGCAAACTGTTCCAACCCGTCGCGACTCAGTGCAAGATCTGTTGCCGCGACGGGTTTTGTAACTGTTGGCAGTGCCGCGACTGGTCGAAGCAACCTACTATGAATGAGCCTTCCAAAAATGTAGCCTGGCCCCTAATCTCTTTTCGAACAAAGCACATTCATCTGATATTTTCTGGAATGATAGTCTGTTGAAGCAGATCATCCAGCAATCGAATTTCTGATTTTGCTTTTCTAGCAATATCGAAGCGCGGATAAGCGTGGATTCTACCCAAGAAAAGTTCTCTAGCTGTTTCATTACGCAGAATTTAGCCCTGGTTTCACAATAAGCTTATAGACCTGGTCCACAGCAAGGCGACTATAACACTGAGACACACCAGCGTGAGGAACGATTGTGCATTCTAATAGTAGGAATCACCTTCGCAGGTGATAGAGTATGGTATTGCTATGTGGAATTGAAAAACAGCTTCTAACAAGAAGAAGTGTCAAGTTGGAGAGGAGACACATTGACACTACGAGCTGATTGGATGCGCTTTTATGTTCCCATCCCTTTTTGCTTCGACATTATCTATATGTGGTGCATATAAATTTCTATACATGATTGTGAAACTTGAGGGGGACTCGCAATACAGCACAATCAATGTTGTGGATGAAACAGTAGCAAAGTATTATAGATATGATCGTTGCCTTATTGCTCAGGTGCTAGAGAAAAATACCTACCCTCTGTAAAAGATCGAAATTCCCATCACTCTTCGTGCATTCGTGTGGGCGCGGTGTCGCACACTCCAACTGCCCTCAGCTCTCTGGCTGTACTCAAGCTCCGTTACGCATTCGCGGATCTACGGTTTTTTCACAGCGTGTACATACAGTCGGCACGGGTCGCAGTGGTAAAGTGTGCCCGAATGAGAATGGCGGCCCACGTGGCCGGCGTGCTTGGCAGGGAGCCGTCGCATGTGCCGCCCCCGGACGAGTGTTGGATTTTTTTTTTGGCACGGCCGTCCCACCTCCCACCGTCTGCAGAGCTGATTGATCAGCGCTGTGCCTGCTGCCAGCCCGTGCCGGCCCCGTTCGTAGTCGATGGGGACTTTTTGCATGCTCGTCTGAGAGCTGCGTACGCGACGGCCGCCTGCCAAGCACGCCGGCCGCATGGGCCGCCATTCTCATCCGGACGCACCTTCTTCATTTATGATCTCTCCTTTCTGTGTATTCTCCACGTCTGGTTTTCCTCTAACCTGGGCATGATCTTTGCACAGTAAATTTCTTAATTCTGCCAACCAGGTTTGTTAGGTGGTCACGCTTTATTGGTCAACGTTTCGGCACAGCGCCGTTTTCAGAGACCTGAAAGTGGAAAAAGTAAGTCTCCTTTCTGTCTCACGACCTTCTCCCGCATGTGAAATATCGAGCTCAGCAGCAGCGCTGGGTCGACCTATCAAAAATAGAGCTCTCATTGGGGCTCATTCATCTCTACAACGGCTGATTCATCATTAATTATATCCATTGATCTTCGCCACAGTTGAAGGAATTGATGATGGCACTCCGGGCTGTCTCATGCCCACCCTATGCGGCCTCGTATCTGGCACGAGTTTGCGAGGGCCGTTCAACACAGGCCTCGGTCAGTAGTGAATGTGAGTCTCCAAAAACATTTCTTGACACAGAATTTCTCTATACCTTGAACAAGAATTGATTCTTACTGGGTTTCATGAGTGTAGAGATGTGAATTCGGCTTGATAATCTGTTTCTTTTGCATCGAAAGACGAATTATGATTTTCTTTGCACAAAAAGTTATATGCACATATTCTAAGAATTAAGTTCTCCTCAAAATTTTCTTAAGTCGCTGAAATTCATACTGTTAAAAGGAATGTCCAGTGCTAAACATAATTGAAATATCAGAGTATTCATCATTTATTGATCTCTATGTAAATGGTGATTTCTTCTATTCCAAGAAACAACGATTCTAGAATTTCTTGAAATTTTTTCCTTCTTTCTGGATTAATGTCGTGAACATTTTTCGGAAAGGTTCAAATTATTAATTTCATTGGAAAATTGTTTTTGAAAACTTTCGGCTTTGAATCCTGTGAGCATTGTGCTTCTCGTGAAGAAAAGGTACATATTCCCCATTTCGCTTAATTTTTGGCAAACCATCGCCGCTCAGCATTTGAAAAATACAAGTCTTCGTCCAAAACCAAAACGATTTGTTTCCCTATGGAAAATGCGAGTAAAGTTTGAGTTCATGGTAACGCATTTCAGAGTGAGGTGATTTTTCTTAATTTTAGACTTACACCTTCCAGATTTGAAAAAAAAACATTGCAAATCTGGAAGAACACGCTAAATAAATCATTTTAGGACATTCGAAAACCTCTTGAATTTTTTAACGGTTTCACTCAACCACCATCTGATGAGAATGAGGAATCATCCCTTTTTCCAGAATAATTCATCAGTTTTTAGCCGAGCAGAACCGTTCAAATTGCTCGCAAGGAACTACTTTTTTTGAAAGTGCCATTTCAAAGGCAGCATATACGCTCGTAAACGTGGTTGGGATAACTACGGAAATAGAATGGTATGGCCCAGATTACCACGCCTACGCATTTTGAAGTGTCAAAAACTACCCACAATGCCGTTACATGAGTTAGAAGTAGGCCCCACCCTGTATTTTCACGCCCACCGTATTTGCCCTTTTCCTCCAAAGCAAGGTTATTGGGCCATCTTCGCCATCAGTGACGTGTGTGGTTCACTTGTTAGGCAATCTACCAACAGTACCAACGGTGAATATGACCCAGCAACCTTGCGTAGCAGGAAAAGGGCAAATACAGGGGGCGTGAAAATGCAAGGCGGGGCCAACATCTAACTCGTTTAGCGGCATTGTGGGTGGTTTTTGACACTTCAAAATTCGTAGGCGTTGTAATGTGGGCCATACCATTCTATTTCCGTAGTTATCTCAATCACGTTTACGAGCGTGTATGCTGCCTTTAAATTGACATTTTCTCCAGAGTGAAACTGCTTTTGATTTATAATCAGTAAAATAACGAAAGTTTTTTTTGAAGACTCGATGCAACGAAAATGTGATTATTGCATAAAAGTACCACGTTTGAAGAGGTCGCGCGCTGATAAAAGTGAGCTCTCCACGCATTGGGTTGGCCCACACCGCACGTTTAGCCAGCGATAGGGTCATAGAAGGGCGACCAGTTGGAGATGAACTGGATGTGTTGAAAAGTGGCTTCGAGCAGTTTGCAGTTAGTAGCGTCAGGTCGCGGCGATTTGGCGATTGGATGGCAACATGTCTTGGTCGACGGCGAGCGGGCGGCGCCTGGTTCTTTAACTCGAAGACAAACTGAAGACAAACTGGTATCAAATTGACAAACTTGCTGCAGATTCACGGGAAGGAATCGTTTGACTTCAACCCCCTCTTTTGTTTTTTGCGAGCAGTACATATTGGTACAGTCGACCTGATAACAGGATCGTCGAAAAAGTGTACAGCGGGGAAGGTTTGGAGAAACCATTCAGATGCGCTCACTGACCCGGACATCTAAAAATACGCTATGTCGAAAAAAAAACGGCTACGAACGATCACAAAAAGATCTGTGCTCTAAACCTGAGTGTTCCTCTCACGCCACGCCCACTTTTTTCACCTATCCGTGAACAACTGAAAACCCGGCCTTAGTGGTAACAACATACATTCAGGAGGTTAGGATTCACTCCGCTCAACAAAACTTTCCCCATTTGATAATCGGTTGCCTTCTTATAGTCGGGTTTTCAATCAGACACTTGTATCGGTAGCCGTTGAGGAGGTGGGAGTGGTGTGAGCGGACATTTAAGTTTATGGCCGCATAGGGCTCCTTTGTGATCGTTAGTAGCCGTTTTTTCAGCATTATTGATGCAGTGAGCCCCGGTTCTTTCGATTTACGTTGGTAATTCGAACTGTTTTTATTGTGGACACTGTTTTCAAGGTATTCCGTCTCAGATAAGACAGCCCACTTCCCGCCTGCCAAGTCGGGCTCGTCGACTTTGCGCGGCCCCAATTTCGTATACGAGGCATAGCGCCCCACTTCCCGCAGATAGAGAGGCTTTCTCGTCTTCCCGCGGAGTGTCAGCGGACAGTCAGCTCTTTCTGGGGATCATCAAACACTCACTCATCGATTCCCTCTTTGATCCCATCATTGCACCACCCACTATAGTGAAGCCAATGACCGATTGCCGAGCAGAGAACGCTGTGTTGAAACTTTTTCCAACACACGCGCTGCGTGCGACGCTGGCTTTGGGCAGGTGAGCCACTGTCCGTTACTGGCATCTGCGAATGAGAATACTCCAGCAACCAGTGAGTATAGGAAGCTTCCTCGTGAAAGCTAACTTCTTACTTGTCAAGAGCACTTCAAGATGAAGTGCCCAGAAGAGAATTTTTGAAATTTTGTTTTGACAGACTTTTACTTAGAGAGTGATTTTCAAATGTGCCGCAGACTGCTTTGGATTGTCTTCTGTCAGTCATTAGAAGAGCCGTAAGGCGGTGGCAGAAGGGCCGCAGAGTGCTTGTTCACAGTGTTCGGGCAGTTTCAGAGCTGCCGACTGCCCGCTACCGATCTAATGGCCTTCTGCAGGAGGGGTTACGGAACGTCGGCTAGTGGTACCGTGGGTAGTGTGCTGTCTGTATCTGAGGTGTGAGATGGCTGACGATCGATTGGCTGTGTTTACCCTATACAACTTCTCAGGGAATGGGCATGTTCATGTTCTTAGAAGGAAAGAACTCTCCATGTGGATTATGAGTATGGTCTTAGTTACCTAGAGGGCCACTTTGAGCAATGTTACCACACTCTGCTGGCCACAACACAGAGCAGCAGCTGAGGCGACGAGTGGAGGATGGGGGCAGCACGTGCTCCTCGAGCAGCAGCTCGTCCCCTTGTGCTGCATTCGCTATTCTTGTGGAAGTTTGAGTTACTCTGGCAATCGCCGCATTCAATGCGTGTCGATTATGCATTCAACTCGAAGACAAGGTGGTTTCGAGCACAGTCAGGGAACGTGCTGCTAGGAGAGCACATGCTCCTATTGTGTTTCAAATTACAGCACGTGCCCCAACAAATAAGCCGTCCAATGATACACATTCAACCCGATGACAAAACGATTATCCAAAAAAGGAAAGTTTACGATGCACTCCTGAGAAGGAGTTTAGAAGTCGGCAGCTTCGCCGATTCAATTACCCAAGTTTGCGGTACTTTACCCACCCGGCCGCTGGAAGCCTCGTCCAATCGCTGACGGCCCCAGATGGTGCTCGGCGAGCCGGCCGCGTCGCACGTTGGTGTGTGCTACTACGATAACGCTGGACTACCTTGCAGCACGTACTCCTGCGATTGAATTTCGCGGAACATGCTCCTGCTATAAAATTTTGCAGCACGTGCTGCTGTTTGGAGCACGTGCCCCTGTGATGAAGTCTTTCGATGGGTGTGGTCACTCGAGTTGAATGCACATTCTACTCGCACTGAATTTGGCGGTTTTCTGAGTAGTTGTGCTTCATGAGAGCCCACGATCCACTGAGATGAAGACCGTTTGATCGCTTCAATTATATGCACCTTGTCTGAGGAAAAAAAAGAGAAAAGGTGAATTGACATATAGCTATCCAGATGTTTGTATCTGCGAGTTTGTGACAAGGAGCTCTCCATGCTGATTGTAAATACGCTCGTAGCTGTTCAAATGAACCACTTTGAGCAATGTTTCCACACTATGTTTGCCACAAAAAAGAGCAGCAGCTGAGGCGACAAATGGAGGACGAGGGCAGCACGTGCTGCTTAGAGCGGCACAAAGGCAGCGCGTGCTGTTTGAGCAGCAGCTCCTCCCCTCGTGCTGTCCTCATTATCCTCGTCGAGGTGAGAGTCTATTGTGCTCCGTTACGACCCCGCGATCCTCTGAGATTGCCTGATGTTTAGAGCAAATCGTTTTCAAAGGCCTGGAAGAGTTTCTAAACTAATGAAACCCATGAGATACTAGATTAAACGCCATTCCCGAGCCCAGGCCAATTAAAAACAGCCTTTGAACTTGAGCGATCTAACGAAACAGATAAGAAACCCACTCACACCAGTTCCAACAGCTACGAGCTCCTTACCGACCAGGTAGAACGCGGAACAAAACGCAAATGAGCCCATGCGTCATACCAGGACGGCTGATCTTTATCTGGCACACACAATGGTATGAAAGGTAAAAATTCACTGGTAATTGACAAACACTCATTCCTATTGTTCAGCTTACGGGAGCGGGGCTAAATGCAAAAGGCCTCCAATACTCGCTCCAATTTCCTCCTCACAACTCAGTATTGTGCACCTGACGCTGGAATCAACTCCTCCATGCTCTTCTAGCCTATGCTTTTTTTAAACAATCTCGCATCTTTTGCCAGCCAAGCGCTGGAATCAACTCCTCCATGCTCTTCTAGTCTATGCTTTTTTTTAAACAATCTCGCATCTTTTGCCGGCCAAGCGCTCCTTGATGCGTATATTCAGCATACTTCCCGTTCCGCCGATTCAAATTTTGTTGCACTTTGTCCGGGAAAAGTGGTAGCTGAAGAGCAAGTTTGTCGAGCCACCTTGTGAATCATGACATAGCAATAAATTTGAAAGGGTTTCCATCCAACCCGCCATCATCCGCCTTGTTATTGGAAACCGGGGTTGCGAGGAGACAGTATCAACCCACCAAATCCGGCATTCGGTTTGAATATGGGAAATCGTGCTAGGCTGTACACTTGAAAGCGTCCGTAGAGTAGTATCATTGTGACGTAGAGCTATTCTTCGGTTGCAGCTGCACTTCGGCAGACATGGTGAAGCAGCTCGTGATAGTATATGTTCAAACCAGGGTCAAGCGGGCCTTGCGTAAGTTTTCAAAATTGGAGCAATCCCTGCCCCTACCATCGCGAAATTTCTTCCGAACCCAATATTTTGCGAGCACCCTGCCAGGAACGATTTCTGAGCAGTTTATTTTTTTTCGAAAACAACTATTTTTTTGTTCTAAAATGACGAAGTAAAAAAAACCACCAATGGAATTAATAGGATATATCGTCAGTCACTGATTGAGGGGTAGCCGCGCCGCAACGCTGCTTGGCGGGAAAAATTGCGCGCGGCAAAACAAGGGATGAACGGCTATTGATCGAACGATTTCACGCCCGACTGCTCTGTCGCGGCTTCCTCCATTTGAGACACTGACAAGATTTTATTTTCTTCATTAGGGGCCAAAATGACTATCGTCAGTATCTCACAGGTATCGTTAATCACTGGATGAGGGATCGCCGCGACGCTGCTTGGCGGGAAAAATTGCGCGCGGGGAAACGAAGGGAGAGTGGCCGTTGATCGAACGATTTCGTCCCCAACTGCTGAGTGCGGCTATCTCCCTGTGAGACACCAAGGATAGGAATAATAAATCGGTCTTCTTGAGTGTTTTTGTTCGAAACGGAATCAGGTGGTGAAGCAACAAATTTGCTTAAAGGCAGCACACACGCTCGCAAACGTGGTCGAGATATCGGCATAAACGGGCCCGCACGGCCCATACCATGTCGTGAATGACTTTTGAAGCGCTGAAAACCATCCAGGATGACGATATTTGAGCGATCATGTCACGCACGCCCGTATTTTCACATTCCTTCGAGTAACTGAATGAAAAGTTAAACTTGAGAAAACATGTGATAATTGAGAGTGATAGCACTATCAAATGGAGTGCACGAGAGAAACAGCTCAATTCACCGGGATATTACATGTTTGTGCTCTGATGAAATCCTCCATTTTCGAAAGCCAGCCGGTGTAGAGCGGCATTCTCGAAGGTTGACGAAAGTTAATCGGTATCTTTTTGGACATGTTATACTCAATAAATCATCCTGGATGATTTTCAGCGCTTCAAACGTCGCTCACGGCATGGTATGGGCCGAGTGGGTCTATTTATGCTAGAATCTTGACCATATTTGCGAGCGTGTATGCTTCCTTTAACATCAAACTGGCTTAGTTCTTATGTGGAGAGATTCGTTGTAGGAACATAGGTGGTCAACGGTTGAGAATATACTTAAACTTCTTACCACGTTCGGCGGTCAGCAGATTTCTTCCATCCTTGAAAACAGCTTACACACTCACATAGAGACAGCTTTCCGCAAAGTATTAAGAGTCAGGTAAACAGCTTCCGATTTAAAGAGGCGCGGATGAACTGGGTACTGTAACTAAACTTCTAGCCATTGCTGAAGGCATTAGTTGCAGTTTTCGCATTTGGGAACTTGTGCGATTTGCCTCACTGCATGCTGAGAAATTCTCCTATGAAGAGTTCGAGAATATGGTACCAGATCAGATACTGGTGGGTTTTCCACTGTCTTTATCAATTGTGATTGTTTTGATTCAGAATGAATATGCAAACCCAGGCTGATTTCGCAAGCGTAGGAAAAGCAACGATCGAAGGGCAACACACAATGCTGACTGAAGATATTCCGTCTCTTCACACCACATTAATAGTATCATCAATCACCGGACGAGGGATCGCCGCGACGCTGCTTGGCGGGAAGATTTTCCGGCTATTGATCGAACGATCTTGCGCCCAACTGCTGAGCGATCTCCCTGTTAGACACCAACGAAAAATTTCAGGAACTGTACGAGCAAGTGAATTTAAACGATGCTCCCAATGTTTCGTCGCGGCTAGATTTCCTGTTTCCCTTTTTTCGGCATTTCTGAGTTTGCTTTGCTGGATATCATCACGTGATGGCAGGATCGCTCTAGCGGTACTCTATTTTTGTAAGCAATGCCTTTGTTCAGATTATTCTTACAGAGTGTATGTCTAAACTGAGGAATTCGTCGTCCGGTTCTCCAATAATCTTTGCTTTTTTTAGATAACCTCACCAACTTGGAAAATTCAAGATGATTCACTAAGGGTAACGGGGAAATGGAAGGGAGGCCAGGCTAAACAACATGCCGATTTCAATAGGAGATGTTCCTATAGGTATCATCACTTAGGGGATAATTCGCGCGAAAGAGGCGAGCGATGGTGACGGGAGCTGAGATGAGGGAAAGAGCGGTGCGGAGACAGCAGAAAGCGGGGAGACAAGAAAGGTTCAAAACAAAAACAAAGGTGCTTCAGCAGGCCAAGTGCCAGATGGTCCAGGCCATGGCGAGGTGGAAAGAGAACAAGGTCCTGCTCGGCCTGAGAACTATGACGAAAACAATCAGGGTGAAAGCCTCACGCAAGTGAATGAACAAGAAGATGGTCCAGCAAACGAGCCGGAGCACCCAGATCGCGCGGATGTCGTCCACGTCCTTGAAGAAGAGGCTATTGATGTTGACATCGAGTCGGATGATGAATGGATCAACGAGAGCGATAGAGGCAGTCAAGACGCTGGAGAGAACGGCCTAAATGATGTTTTGATGGAACACGAAGTCCCCCGTCCCACAGGTCCTGTCAATGAGGATGTCTCAGTCTTCCCCCCCCCCCGAACTTTAATCAAGGAGAGCGATCAACGAGAGAGACAGCATCGAATCGTAATTGGGACTTCCAGGTCCCAATTGTGATTCGATGAGAGCACAACTAGATGAACTAAGGGACATGCTGGATAGGCGGAACACGGTAAAAACTATAACATTTACTTTCACTCATCTTGTTGGCTGTACCTTTGGCTGCTATACTCGTTTCAGCTCTTGTTCGAGATAGTTGTTTGAGGATAGGGACCCTTGTCAAGGAATGGGAGAACGTCGTTGAGGAAGGAGAGGATCTGATGTAGAACGGGTGCATCATGGGGACACATCTGTACCGGTTACGGAAGCCGACGACTGTTTTGAAAGACTGTTGGAAGTGCAAGACGCCCGGATTAGGGATGGCGTACGTTTCACTACTCTATACTATCGTTCTCTGGGCCAAATTCCGGGCTATTGCCTCATGCGACACGGGTTATTCGTGCTGGGGCCACATAGTTCTGGCACGAATCACTCTTTTCCTAGCACGATTATCACGTGTTGCATGATGCAACAGCCGCAGTCCGCAATTGCGGACCGGAATTTGGCCCAGAACACGACAGTACATCTTTCTCAATATAATTAAATAAGCACGTTTTCAGAGGTTTTTTTTGCAACATACCTGACTGTATCACTGAGAAGCGTCCTACCTCGTACAAGAGAAAGTACGGTCTCGTTGACCATGAAGCACATAGCGAACGACGGGGTATGATTATGACGCACCCGTCTTAATTGATGGGTTTCGTTCGATTCTCGTATCAGGAGGCGGCCTTAGAATAGCGGTGGGCGGCCTTCCACATTTAATTACCCCATGGTCCCCTGAAATTCAGTCACTTAGTCTCATTCTTGGGGCTTCCAAAGGTGTGAACGTTATGTTAGGACCCACATGAGCTCACTGGCGTGGCTAACTCACCAAGTTTTGTGAGCGTGTCTGCTGCCTTTAACGAAATCCTGTTTATTGCATCCTTGTTGGAGGCTAGATTTCCGCTGAGCGCGGCTATCTACCTCCCTGTGAGACACCAACGATAGAAAGCCGTGCTCAGAAATCGGCCGTCAAATTATTCGATCAATCGCCACCCTCTCTACTTTATCCCGCGGGCAATTTTCGCCGCCAAGCGGCGTCGCGGCTACCTCCCGTCCAGTGGTTGACGATACAAACATTGTTATAGACTAGAAACAAAATGATCAGAAGGGAAGATAGTGACTGCAAAAAAAATGACTAGAAAGGAAGAGAATAATAATAATTTATAAGTCAATCACGAATGATGAACAGAACGAAGGAAGTAATCAAAGTAAATTCAGATTGACTTTAAAAGATCCTAGAAGCAAACTTAAGTTACCGCCTCTAAAAAAAAGTGGCTCTGTTTGAAAGGTCTGACGTTCTGATACTCGCAGGGAATTAGTGGATTTAGGGTTAAAGAAGAAAATAGTTGTGGTTCAGACCCACAGCGGCCAGCAGTATGTGCGCTTTTAGCGTTTGGGTGTGTAGGGTCTAACAAAACGAAAAAAAAGACAGTTTCTTGAAAGAATTAATAGAAACAGATGGAGTTAGCAAGATATATCTTTCTGCTTGAACTCCCCTGTTTACATCACTTCCGCCCCCAGAGGAGATTCGACCACGTTTCGACCAGTGTGCAGCCGTCTGTGGAATAACCCAACCGAGATCCAGCGTAACTGACAGGAGGTCATTCACAAGCGGATGCAGGGTATACTTGTTATCCGAACAGAATTTTTCGGATAATGGATCGATTCTAAAAATGCGCTTTTTTAAATTTTCGGATAACGGATCGAGTCAGATAATGCTATTTTTCCAATGATTCGGATACGGTTATCCGGCCGGATAATTTAGGATAACGTCGGATATTTTCGGAAGAAAGTTGAGGCAAAACGGTGAAAAATAAACCAGGCATTCAAGGCAAGCCTTAGAAAACATCCATAATTGAGCAAACAGTTCACATACAAACTTCAATCTTCACATATGCATATCAATAAAAATATGGAAACAAATCTTCAATTACTCTATCGTCGTTGGGAGGCACAATATTGTACATACATAGGTTTGGTTCAGGACAACTAGCAGGTAAAAAGTATGCAAAGCAACTATACAAAAACTTCTACCCTGAATAACTAGCCACTTGGTCATCTCACCTGACCACGCCCATTTTTCGGCGCCGCAACGACAATTGGTTCGATTCAGATAATGCGTTTATTCGAATTTTCTGATATCGGATTATCCGAATCTCGGATACCCGAAAATGAGTGATTCGGATACTGAGTATAATGCAGGGGCACCTCTTTGCACTTAATAAAAACTCATGGCACTGACTCGGGAGTGCCCACAGTGTAAGCCTCCGAAAATTATCAAATCCAATCATTGAAAACTGTTTTTCTTGAATATTGATAGAATTGAATTCAAGGGTTCCTAGTTTCTCCCACATATGACTGCCCGTTAGGAGGATCATGAATTCTGGGAGGAAAAATTGGATAAACAAATTATTTATTATGGCTCACGAATATCTTACTTGGAAAATGGAAGACCTTCCATTCGGCAGAGAAACATTTTCTTTTTGTTTTGGCGAGCATTGTGGAATCATTCTGCGGTGAAGCCACAGAAACAGCACAAGCCACAGAGCTAAAAAATTCAGGAAAATCTGCGAATTTTCCTCGCAGTGGGAGCATGTCATGAACATCACAATTTTTCTTCAAGCACTGTTCAGAGCCATGATAACCAAATTCCTGTAGTCGTGATGAAAAATAATGACCGAATTCTTGTAGCTTTTCACCTCAAACTAAGAGATCGAAATCCATGGAACTACACACTTCAATTTGATAAGCCATAATTAAAAACACTGTTTTTCTTTTAGAAAGACGAGTTCGCGGTTGAAAGATGCTGGAGGAATCGAATGCAGTAAATCTGATGGCAGCTGGTTTCAAGTTTTTGTAGCACGGATCAAAAACTATTTTGAAAGAGCACGAGTCCGCACGGTTCCTGTAGGAATTCGAAGCGAGTGACCTCTTGTTCGGTTGATGAACCTCGGAAACGTTAAGAGTTTACTTCTATCTATATCTATGCGATCTGTCATGATTTAAAACGAGAGATTTTGGTCGTATATAATCCGCCGGTAGAAGCGTTGCACCATTTAGACGAGATAAACAATCTTTGTAGCTTGTTCTGAACAGTCAATTTCTAGTGTTTTAGAACGTTCTCAATTTTAATAATGCCTACCAGTTTTAGTGGGCACCACACTGGAGTGCAATACTCAAGTAGTGGCCTGACGTAGGTGACAAACAATTTTAAGAGTGTACTCAAAGCTCGAAAAATGAAATTTGACTTTCTATATGCCAGCGCAATCACTTCATCAATATAGGTGCTCGCCAACGAAAAGATGCAAATCGCAAATGACTTCTCCATTTCAAATTCTTTATTTCTGTTTACATCGGATTACGGTGCTTATTCAATTTTTCTCTGTGTTTCGATGCTTGTCTGCCGGCCACTACGCATATGAGCCACTAAGGCGCATCGAAGGCTTTGGTTTGGCGGGAACACCTTTATGATCCGCCCACTAGTTCCATGGCTCTGTAGCTCCCCAGTTGGGTTACAATGGCATGTTAATTTCCCCTGTTCGTACCCGTGCTTTAGATCTTCATTTCCCGAAGTGACGACGATTTCTTTGAGAATTTCGTTGTGAAATCGGCGCGTGGAGTCATTGTCGGAATGTTCGTCAATGCCTACCCACGCTATGACGCGCATTTTTCATCAATTTTGTGGCTATTAGCTTTCATCTTAACCATCGTACTGTACAGCACACTCTATTGCAGAGATGGAGAACCGCAACTGGCGTTCACCTTGCTTTCTAAGTCAGACAAGCGCAACAGTTTTGAATTTTGTGTCTCCTGAATGCTTTCAATTTGAGAGAAACTATGACGACAAAACTTTCTGGAGGCTCTTTAAACATTAATCAAACCTCTGGATAAGGACTTTGGCATAAATCGGCACATCATCGCTCGCACTTGCCACTGCTTTCTTCACTCTAGGCTTCGCCATGGAGAGTACCAGGAGAGTAGATCGATGCTTGACCGCGCGTAGCGAGTGAAGTAATCGAATGAATGATGATGATTACGAAATTATCACAACCTAAACAATGACTACAACCCGGACCAACGATTTTTTTTGCTAGTCCCCGTCCCAGGCCCGATTTCTGGGAAGTTTATTATTTTCTTCCAAAAACAAGTTTTTCTGAATTTTTTGTTTTTAAATGACGAAAGCCAAAATTACTAGAAACGTAGTTATGGACTAAAAGCAAAAAAGCTATAAGGGAAGTTAGTGACTACAAAAAATGACTGGAGAGGAAGAGAATAATGACTACAAAATGATCACAAGCATAAACAATGACTTCAACTCGGAACAATGATTTTTTTTGCTAGCCCCACAAGGCACGATTTCTGGGCAGTTTAAAAAAAACTATTTTTTTTGTTTTGAAATGTTATTTCTACTTTTTTAGGTCATGCTGCCTACTTTGTTCTACCGTCTACTCTACCTAATTTTATCGGTCAGAAAATTCCCATAAATGTCATTGAAAAACACAAAAAAAATTCTCCAATCACGTAACGTACGAGTAGCATCATACAGAAAATACAAGAAATACACTTCTCAAAGAGGTAAACCTAGAGTGGATTGTATAGAGATTAGAAACTGAGATACAACAACAAATATTTACCACAACAAAACAGTAGTGACTTTTCCCTTAAGCGAGTAATAGTAGTAAAAATGAAAATAGTGGCCCACTCGCCTTGGTATGGGAATCGATTTTCTGATCCAGCAAGTGATGCTAATAGGGGGCGGGCGGGGGAAAAGAGGGAAGCGTGAAATTCTTAACAGAAAAGAAAAGCTGGAAATAGAGACGTGAAAGGCGTTGCCTCTTCGGTCGAGTAATAAGTGCAGCATGAACTACAATAAAAACTACAGAAAAAAATAAAACAACGATGACAAAATTTATCTTTATTTTTTCCAACAAAAGTGATGTGTATATCGAGAATGCAATTAAAGCCTGAAACAAATGCCAAGGGGAAAATTTCGTCTGTTATATATGTATCCTATATTTTATATGTATCCTATATATGTATCCTATATTTTTTATTCACGCCGTAGAATGACAAAAAAAGATGGACGTATTATTCGAGAAAAGCTGGAAACCTGCATTCTCAGAGAAAAAATATGGCACGTCTACCAATGCAATATCTTCTCCTGAAGCAAACAAACTGAAAATGCCAGAACTCAAGTACTGTATAGGTATTCACTCAAGTAACCGTATTCTACTGTAAGCCAATCCATCAGAATAGCAACCCTAACAATGAAGACACTCATCGTTATAGGGTACTGTCTAAAGATTCCATGTTTAGCCATTCCCGGAAAATGAGTATTTCTTCAGCTCCAAGACTCATTTCAAGATAACTTTCATCTCACAACCTTCAGAGCGCGCAGCTGTTCCTGTTCGCGTTGTATTGTAGCGTTAGCCCCCAGTTGAAACTTGAGGCGTAGCTAGAACCCCTGGAGCAGGCGATCGCTCAGTGATTTTTCTTAAAGTAATCGACGGCATTCTAGGTTATAATCCAAATTTCGGCAACTTCCAGGGATGGAGTGTACATTCATATGTTTGAAAAATTATGCGCGAGTGTTGAAAAGTTTACTTGTAATCTTCCTTGAACGCGCAGGGCGGCAGATATGAAGCTTCACCTCCACCTCCAGCTTCACCCTCCGCTTGAATTCTTTTCCGAGGGACAGACTGTATGTTCATGTTAACTGTCCGCGAATTTATGTGCAATAAATGGTAAATGGGCATACCATGTGGTGTACTGCTACGTTTGCAGATGATAAGTGGTGACGGATCGCTCACGAAAACCTTGCCATGTCCCATTGCCATGAGCAACCCAGACAGAAGAGTTTCTTTTTTCGAAAGGTACTGCGCCGTCGTCAAGCGAACGTGGCTCGTACCTCTGCGGAGAATGATAGCATGTGAGTAATATCGCAGGTGCGTTAGTCGTAGTTCCATCACGGCCACAATTCAGATTCTGTGTGATCCTGGGCCAAACTTGAAATGCTTCTAGAGCCTCGAACCTGCAATGGCTCTCGCGCGGAGCCTGCCTGACTCTGAGCACGGCCCGCGAAAACCTTTGTGCCATGCCGTGAACTTCCGGAATCGCAATTGTCGGCATCAACATAAGATCGAGGAGGAGTTCAGATGGAAAGCGATAGCAAGAGGGACGCAATGTATCGTTCAGCATACCAAATTTCACGTGGTGGTTCTCAACGAAGCGGTGAATATGTATCTACCATGGCCTTATAAATCAGCTCTCTGCTGCCGCTCCCGTTTGTGTAATTGTGGCTCTCTAGTCTTTCTCTTAGTTACTCATCGTGCACATCACCAGAATTCGGTACAAGCAGCGTAAACAAATGAAAACTTGCGAGGAGAAAGATCGGAATAATCGGAGCCTCCATCGAACCATTGGAATCAAAGCACATGTATTCTGCTGTTCGGAAGAGCTAAATGAGCTAGAAATAAGACGAAACGATATCAAAATGAAATACGATGGACGAAAGGTGGAAGAAACGCAAAGAAAATATTCTAAAGCGATACATCGCTAGAATCAAAGAGAATCAATATTCCTATTATTCGAAATTATTTAATTTAGCTCGAACATTTCAAAACCTTTGGAAGCCTAATTTCTGAAAGAAATCCTCGGAATATTCGTATTTTACACAAAAAGGGTGATCACTGAACGGTAGCTTAAGGCCATTCAACACCTCTACTAACTTAGAGCAAAACCGCAGCTCAGATGGCTGCCGACCAGCATTGATTAAACCAAGGTTTTGTTCGTGACAGCGAGGTTGACTCGTCCATCAGCCCCTATCAGGGTCGTACACTCGTCCACCCTCGGAAAATGAAGAAAAAAGTTGAGGAAACTTCAGGAAGGCGCGTTTCCGCCGGTCTTTCTTCACAGTTGTGATATTAGCTATCTACAAAACCGTTTCGGGAAGTAATCTCTACATACATATTTCATCGTGACCACTTCGTATGAGCACATTCGAGGCTGTATTTATTTTTACTACTAGCTTCACTTGTACTGTGTGATTCAAATGTGATTTTGGAATCCTTTATTTCGTTTTTTTTTAATTTTTAAACGTCCGTCTTCTTCAGCGTAACGAATTATCATTATTATGGCAGTTTCATTCGCCCAAGTCTGCCGTGGCGAGCGGCTGCGTGTCACACCTCTTAAGACCGGCCGTTTATCATCATCTTCCTTTTCGACTCGGAGCTACTTCTGTGCTCCTATTCTACCGTCTCTCGTCTGATTATTATCATCTCGATTCGAATGTGCGATTAACTACTCACGAATACTCCTGCTCGCACACCGTTTGTGCAGAAATCGAAGAGGCCGTGAACGAGTTCTGAGTCGTCCCCGACACAATCAATGGAAGATCATCGACTTGCCGACGCGATCGACCACATCAACAAGGATCCAACATTGCCTGCTTACTTGAAAACCGTGCTGGGATTCGTGCTGGATAAAATTATGGAGAAGGACCGTGAGTTGGATACACTGAGGACGGATAGTACGCAACTTTTGGCTGAGAACGTCCAGCTAAGGAATGAAATCTCTTCGCTGAAGTCTAAATTTTCAGTCTCCAAAACCGATCTTATTGATTCTCAAGATTCGTTTCATTCACCTATTCCTTCTTTTGCCGAGCATGAGAGGCTTAGGAGTGTTGTAATTTCTGGCGTGGATGAATGTCGTGATCCTGACTCTCTAAATCGTATAGCTCATGACTGTGATCGCATTAAAAAGTTGCTTCAATTCCTTGATATTGATTGTGTGCCACTTACTTGGTATAGACTGGGTAAGCCTCATTCCATCCGACAAAGGTTGCTTAAAGTAGTCTTCCCTTCGCGTTTCTTGCAAAAGTCTATGCTCGAGCGTGCACCGCGTCTTCGTTTTTTTTTTTGCTGTTAAAGGCATTTTTGTTCGCCGCTCTCTTGCGAAAAAGCAATTGTCACAGCTTAGTATTCATAATCGCCCTGGTAATGCTCAACCATCTCGGATTGTAGATTCTCCTCGTAATGCTCAACCACCTCAGATTGTAGATTCCGCTGTATCAGCTCAAGCACTGAGTCCGGCTCCCATACATGCTTTTGCGTTGATGACTTCTGTATCTCCATCTATTCCCATGCCTAACGAGTTGTCGTCTGTCGCTGTTACTCCATCGGGAAAAGTATAAATTATCCTCGGAATGCAGGTAACGAAATTTCGTGTCTCATGTGTAATGTTCATTCTTTAACGAGCAATGCTTGTCCTTTTGTTTATTCAGCAACCTTGTTTGACTGCGGTATAGCTGCTCTAACGGAGACATGGCTAAAGTCTAAAGACAAGATTGAACCGCTGCTGGGAGAGTTATGTTACAATTATGAGATATTTAGATGTGAGAGACCTAGAGCCAAGGGTGGAGGAGTAGCGTTAATGGTTAAGCATTCTTTGTTTCCGGTTCTCATTTTCGAAGAGAGTTTTCCCAAATCTTAAGAAATTCTTGCTTGTGACCTTAGCCTGTAAGAAGGTATGCATAGGGTCGTTGTGGTCTACAGAACCCCAAAATGTGATGCAGGCCACAGCGAACAGCTCATTAAGAGCATTAGCAATCTCACCTCTTGCGGCTATCCCTGCCTTCTTATGGGCGATTTCAATTACCCAGAGTTGGTGTGGGACCAGTCGCCCTCTCAGGTCTCCGGGTGTTCTAGATCATTTCTAGATATGATTGAAAGTCATAACTGTACCCAATACGTCAATTCTGCAACTAGATTTGAACATGTTCTGGATCTTCTTTTTTGTAACGAACCAAACATAGTCGACAAAATCGTGGTGACCGCCCCCATAGGTAAATCCGACCATGCCACCGTCACATTTAGTCTTATTGCAGAACAAGAACCTCCTCGTTTTATCACAACGCATGATTTCTTTATTTTGAGGCACACAATTCATCTGTTTGTTCCCATACGTAAAGTCAATATTTCTCGAGCAAATTTACCGCCCTATTTACTTGCAGCTCACGAAGCAAAAATAATGGCGTAAGCTCTGGTACAGCCGTAGTGACCTGTTGATTTCGATTATCACCAGCAGCGGAGCGGTGGGCCTCGGTGAAATATAACTAGTGATAAGGAGGTTTCGACGAAAAAGCCACCGCTCCGCGCTGTGATAACCGAAAACATGAGTTCACTTGGAATGGAGCAAAGTCTACAAATAAGCCGTAATTACAAATGATGAAACAGATCTCCAAGACTATAAGAAAGTTTCAGACCGATTCGACAAGATGCTCCTCAAGTATAACATCTCAGTAGAGAGGAAAATCATAGAGTCTAACGATAGGTCGGCCTTCTTCAAATTTCTCAACTTTCGAATCAATCGTAAGGAAGGTGTTTGTGTTCTTAGAAAATCGGATGGTTCTATCGCAGTTTCGGACTTGAATAGGGCTGAGCTGTTGGCTCAGAACTTTGAAAAGGTCTTCGTAGGTACCGAAATAACCAATGTCATGATATGTTGGTGTTTGATTGTGTTTTGTGTTTATTTTATGTATAAAGAGGGTTGTGAACTCGTATTGACCTGTTGGGAATGCTGTAGTATGAGAGCGAAGGGAGATATGAGGTATCAGTGATACCGCATGGTGAAATCCATATCAAATCATGTATAAGCAGGGCATTCCAACCCTACGGAGTCAGTGTGATCGCCTGCAGACCCCGAGTGGTCTCCTACCTCTGAAGCCAGCCGACCAGCCGGATCGAACAAGCTCGGTCTGAGTCACTTCCCAAGGATCCCGGTCGATCGAACGTGATCGACGTCATCCATAGCTACTGCTACTCAAGGCGTCGACAGACGCGCAAGCCCGGAGTCGTCAGCCGACGAATCATAACCGGTGAGCCAATATCTGTATTGCGCGCAATTCATTGTAGGCGTCACCCGGTGTGGGCGTAGAGCCAAGGAGCGCGCATCTGTCCTCCTTAGCTTTAGTGCTACAGCTATCCTAGGCAGAGTTCACAGTCCTATCACAAGTTGTTCTCAACACGAGATAAACTTTGTGATAAGACAGTGTTCTGAGTCACACCGCGTAGATCTGCCAAAGATTGCAGTTGAGGTCGATTACCACACACACACGATATTTCCAGGTGAAGGCATGGAATCTGCAGCCAACAATAGCACCCCACTCATGCCACACAACTGTGACGGTGAGTCACAGGCATCGGGGACTGACCTGGGCATGATGGGCGACAACGGCACATGCCCAGATCAGCAGACCCATGCCCCAACCTCTGACATGGGGGCCAAGCCGCCTCATCGAATCTTTGTTGCAGATCCTGTCGAGGAGCATGTTGACAAACAGAAGTGGGAAACGGCACTCCGAGCAAATGGAGGTTGCTGAAGTCGAGCATGACGAAAGGAAAGTGCCACAGGCGAAGTGGACCTGTAAGTTACACTGGAAGCTTATTCTGAAGAACATGCCTAATAATGTGGACTGCGCCCTGCAAGCCCAGGTTAGGGGGCTAGCTGAAAAGAAGCGGCAGGCTGTTTTCAGCGTGGTAAAAACTGCAGTCGACTTAGTCATTGCAACCATTGCTTCCGTGCTCAAGGATGTAGTGAAAACGCAAGAACTTGCGCGCAACTTGAACATACCCATTGATACGTTAGCGCGAAGGAACTGCCCAACGTTTTGAGTGAAAGCATCAACAGTCCAATGGCTAAGCTGACAGAAGTGCTGGGCTGCAGCAGTGCACATGTATTACCTTTGTTAGAAGCAAAGGAGACAGAGAGATTCAGCGACTTTACGCTCAAGAGATACAATCGTTGCAGGAGACCAGCAAGTCGCTGGAGTACAACCAGCTTTATCGCAAGTCCAGCAATCAATCCAACGTATTGCCGCTGGTAATGGATTAGCAGAGACAGATTGCGATAACCGGTGCGGTTTCTCAAAACTCTTTTCAGACCGACCATCGATATCCGCCCCGCCAAGAAACGACTACTGCACCTATGCACCTGATAGATGGGAAGCGCACACAGCCACCGCCAGAAATCGAGTCCGCAGTCCAAGGAAATCGTCAGAATACATCTTGCCACTCGCAAGAAGGTGGGTCGAATAATCACTCTCATCTATATTATTGTCTCCTAGTGTTTCGCTGGAAAGGTGCAGACCACATTCGATTACGCTGCCAGCGGTGCGTCCATCTGCGTTCTTCCTAGCGCTTAAAAGAGGTTTTGACTTTGAAGCCTACAGTCAATAAGTGGAGGTAAAGAAATATGATGGCAAATGTTCACACAGTGACAGGTTCCTGCGTGCACTAGATGCTTGAAGTACCCAAGATCTGTGTGTGAGCGACACAGAATCAGAAGGGACATATTGCTTTAATCTGCATCTTGTCGAAGTTCGGCACAAGCCCACATTATCGGAACTTGCCGTGTGAAGACTAGAGGAAAATCATTTGATGAAATAGTTAGGGGGAGCTGAGACAGGCTCAGGAATACGACCCAGTGAGAGACCTCAGAGCTGAATCAGAATAGGAAAATCTGAGGAAGACAGCCGGAGAATCTGTCTTCGACTTTTTTGTTGCAGGCTCCAGGGAATAGCCAAACTGGATGGCACCAGAGCAATACCTAGACTGGTCCAATTGCGTGAAGTAAACTGTGTACGAATACCTGCGTGATTGGCCGGATTCGTATTACACGCCTGCTCACGACGCAATTTGATGCTCCGGAAGGCTACAGTGTTTTTGCAGGAGGTGCGCAAAGTTGTTCTACGCTTGGAGCGTTCGAACGCTACTACGCTACTGACGATCGGAGAACATCGTGGAGTGGGCGCAAGTCAAAAGATTGACGAGGGACACCGAGTCGGAGAGACGTGCCTGTCGTACCAGCACCAAGCTAAACAGCCCAAGGGCTGTGTTTCCAGTGCGGCGAGGTAGGACATTATGTCCAGCAATCGTTCCCCAAGGTAAAACCCTCCACTCAGGCACCTTGATCACAAAAATGGAAGCAACAAACCAAAGCGGACATCAGACAAAAAGAGCAGCGACATCAGCGTACACACTCTTTTCTACGCGTTTGCAAAGTCGTCTGGTGCCGTAATGTCAACAAGAAGCCTGCTGCGTTGACGAAAGCTTATGGAGGAGCCGTGCTACTGTGACATCGAAGTGTTTGGTGCACATAGCCAGGCGCTAATCGATTTCTACAGGGGTCCGTCATCTCTATCATACCGGTATCGTTTTTTGCAACGTGCCCAGGAGCGAGGGCCGACCTGGACAGAATTGGCGTTTACCATGTTGGGGAACCTGGAGGTGACGACGTATACGATGCGTCAGGAAACGGCCAATGCAGTTCCTATCATGCGGGGTGGCAGTGGACATTAAGAAGTCAAAGGAGCGCGTGAGGCTAAATCTCAGTTGCACGTCATGCATTCCTGCGATGACCAAGTTTTGCTTGGCAATAGCAAACGTTTTGGCGGCACACTAGGAATAGAGGTCAAGCTGAACCCAGTTGCGTACCGCTAGTAAGCGGTGACGCAGCGCTACGAGGAAGGGTCGAAAGTTCTCCATCTCCGCACAAGGCAGCATGCGGCAATGAAAAGAAGTTGTTGATTCCTCCTCACTCAACAACCGCATTGTTGGGGCTCACAGGACATGGCAGCGAAAGAGGCAGTCTTTTGGTCAAATACTGATAGAATGGCATCAGGTGTGTGCCAAGCATCAAAAGGATCAGGACAAGTACCTGTGGTAAATAGAAGATGTCCAGCCATGGGTTATCCAAAAAGGAGAGGTTTTAGGTGAATGGGTCGAACGACCGCTGGTATGACCCAAAAACTGCTGACATTCCTGGAGACATGATGGAGATGCGTAAGAGTTGATACGCCGGTGCAACCAGAGAGAGAGGAGGTCGTTGGAAATAATCAAGATCGCTTGGAGTCAAACAAAACAGACGGGAAGATCCCAGGACAGTTCAGAGATCTGATAAGCCAAAGTACAACCCAGCTTGTTCGCCGTTTCTGATGTTGAGCTTACCCAAACGCACCTCATAAGTTACGACATCGATGTACAGGGCAATTCCCCGGTACGGAAAAAAGACTCACCCGGTACCAGTATGCATTAGGAGTGCAAGTCGAGGACATGTTGAAAGATTTGGAAGAGCGGCAGATCATAGAGGAAAGTGCGTCCCCATGAACATCTCCAATTGTTTTGGTAGCGAAAAAGGATGGCAACAATCCGTCTATGTGTGGATTACAGGGAGGTTAATAAGTTGGGTGAAAAAAGGACTCCTATCCACTCCCTGCTATCGATATCACGCTCCAGAATCTGAAAAGGCAAACGATTTTTTACGTCACTCGACTTGGCTAGCGGATACAAGGCAAATACCATTGTCTGATGCGGCGAAAGGAAGTCAGGCCGTTCACGACGACTTCCGGTCAATTTCAATTCCGCGTGCTCCCCTTTCGAAACTTTGACTACAGCGCCTTCCAGCATTTCAGCGACTGATGGAAAAAGTCCTAGATGGGGTGATCCGGTAAAGAAGTTTCCGTTTATATAGATGATATACGAATAGCGACGGATACGATTGGAGGCGGCACTACGAGGTCCTGAGGAAAGTGTTCCAGGCATTCCGTCGCGCAAATCTGAAAGTCAAACCGCAAAAATGTCGTTTGCTTGACTGTCCTTTCTGGGACACGTAATAGGAGCAGAAGGCATAGGCCCGGACCCGAATAACACAACTGTCCTTTCTGGGACACGTAATAGGAGCAGAAGGCATAGCCCGGACCCGAATAACACAACTGTCCTTTCTGGGACACGTAATAGGAGCAGAAGGCATAGGCCCGGACCCGGATAAGGTCGACAAGATTGTGAATTTTCCTGAACCAACGAGATATAGCCGAGCTTCCAGGAGTTCCTTCCTAGGCTTCTGCCGGGCTATTACCCAGGAAATTCGTGTTAAGGGTTTGCTGCGACGTACAGCAAAGCCGCTGCAGGCGTTGACAAGCCCCAACGTCAAGTTTGAATGGGGAAAAGACGAACAGAGTGCATTCGATGCGCTGAAAAGGTTGATGGTACAGGCTCCAGTACTCGCACAACCTGATATTGAGAAGGCGCTCTGTGGTATACGGCCTTTCATAATCTACACAGATGCTAGTCGTGTTGGTGTAAAGATGAGTGCTAGAAACTTGCTGCCACAGAAGAGCAGGAAGACGGGTTTCTACATCCCGTGTACTTTGCCTCCAAGCCACTCTCTGAGTGCTGAACGGAATTATCATGTGACTGATCAAAGAGGGACTTGCGATAAGTTTTTACAGCTTTAAAAAGTTTCACTATTTCATCTACGGCGTGCATACCTAATAAAGAACCCGATCATGCATCGCTCACATCTTTGTTCAAACGCACCAATGTATCGCCGCATGTATTATTTCACGATGGGCGATGGAAATTCAGCGATACTGCAGCTTACGATTGAGACATGTAACAAGGTGCCGCTTAGAATCGAGTAGCCATTACGTGCCTTATCACGAGGAATCGTCGACCTGAATCAAGACGTACCCCCTACCCATAGGGAGGATGAAA
The DNA here is from genome assembly GCA_029168955.1 of Aplectana chamaeleonis. Classification (NCBI taxonomy): domain Eukaryota; kingdom Metazoa; phylum Nematoda; class Chromadorea; order Rhabditida; family Cosmocercidae; genus Aplectana; species Aplectana chamaeleonis. Next base: position 95,595 of record JAPDOI010001934.1, read on the forward strand.
AAGTCGTATCTTGCTAACTACAAAGGACAAATTGGCTGGAAGAGCTAAAGTCTGACGAGGACTGGCGTCCTGTGATCGATGCTGTTCAGCAGGGTGTTGACGAGAGAGTCAAACTTCACGACACCAAAAGTTACTCGGTACGAGCGATTTTCGTCTCGAAAATGACCAGCTGAAGCTCCTCATGGAAGAATGGTTCCTCCAGTTCTTGTTATTGTACCAGAACCAAGGAGACACCAAATCTTCACCGAACATCACGAGTGGAGTCTAGGCGGACCTTCGAAAACAACAAAATGTATGAACAACTCCGGAAAAAGTTTGTTCTGGCCCGGAATGAAGAGCAGATTTGGAAGGGGCGTGGTGTGGATAATACCAACGATGTTTTTGCACGACAAATCCAAAAGCGCCAAACATTCCCAGCCATTGAGACCCAGGTGTTCTCCGACGCCCTTCCGCTTCCCGAGGTTATCGGAGTGGATGTGTGTCGGAGATGGGGCTCACAACGCGCGGAAACCGTTACATTGTAACCGTGGTAGATCAATTCACGAAGTATCTCGGTGCATTTCCGGTACCGGATAAAGAGCGAGAGACGATTGCTGAGGTCATTTTACAGTCCACTGGGGTATCGTGCTGAAGGAAGAATGGCCCGAATGTATTCTCTCCGACGAGGAGAGGAGTTTGAGAATGCTAAATCGTCACGGCGTTATGCGATATACCTAAAAATCCTAGAACGAAGAGGATTCACTAAGGGCTACTGTCCCCGCGAAATGGATTGACGGAGCAGGCTAACGGTACGATCGTGCGCATGTTCGAAGCGAAAAAGACTGCGGTTGCGGCCGAGTGGGATCGGATCCTTCCAGCCGTCGTCTTTGCGTATAACGCATCGCCTCACTCCAGCCACAGCGGAGAGTCCTCATTTTCTGGGTATACGGACGCGACCGCATATCCATCTGCAGTGATTCCGCGAGAGCACCTATCATCAAACATTGTGGACTACGATAGCTACAAAACTGAATTCCTAAGTGGATTGAAGTTGGCCGAAGGAATGTATAATACAGAGAGCATTCAGAGGCATATCGATCGTCGATGAAGCCACATACGATAAGCGATGGAAAACGTTCAAATCACAAATCTTTCCCAAGAATCGGTGATCGAGTATATATGAAAGTACCCGCAGAAAAAAGAAAATCATCGCATCCCCAAGTTAACGGTTGACTGGAGGGGTCCGTACCGGGTGCTGAAAGCTAATTCGGCACTTATCACTCTCATCAGGGAAGATGAAGAGCCGAGTACAAGGTGCAATTCGATCATTTTCAATCAAGATACCACCAGGGATCGACAACTCTCCAGTCTTGAGCAGCAACACTACTAGAGGGGGCGCCGTGGGCGTCCTAAACGTAACAGAACAAATGCGAAAGTGTCTGCACCTATAGTAAAACCGAAACTAAGGGCTGAAACTTTGAAAATGTTGTATACTATTTCTTTCAGCGATCAAATCAGTTCCAAGCGAGAACGGAGAAAACTTCACATGTCGATTTCCGTTGCTCTGGAGTCTCTTCCATCATCAAGGCCAGGAATTGCGGTGCGCGAGAACCTCTGCCATGTAGTCGACAGTCATTCCGAACGTTCCCATACCGGAATGGATCCCACGGACACCTTTCACACTAGCGGACGCTGCCACAATAATGATGCAGACGCACATCCCACACGCTTGAGAAAACGCGATCTGTTGCTGGACCACTCGTGATGATACCATTTCACCGAGCGGATTGGCTGTCGCGTATTCGTATTTTTAAAAATGTCTTACATGCATATCCGGTGGTTTCACCCGATCAACGCTGTCAAATGAATATGAAGATCACCCACCGCGACCATTCACTGAGGAGCCATTACTGATCAGCGCTGTCCCGCATCATGGAAAGGCTTCTGCATCAGAAGATCGAGCTCTTATGCAGCCCTGGTCATCGGAACGATGGCTCAGCCTTGGTCATATTTACCAACTCTGATTTGGGGAGTGATGCTCCTACCCGCAGGTTTCGAACATGGACTACACGAAAGGGTTTGAAGAGAAAATACTGTGAAGCAGATTTCCCACGCCTACACAGTCCCCGAGAGACGTGCAAAGAGACTGGTTCAATTTATTGTGTAGATTTGGTTATCGATGCCATCGTTTGCCTTTTCTCATACGCCCTCCTATGAGGCCTCCGATAGAAAAGCGATTGGTATACCTTGTGCGTTGGCTATCACTGCAATGCATTTCGGAAGGATCGGATCTTTTTCTCTTTCGCGGAAGTCCGAGAGAAACGTCAGAATCAGGTGCCGGCGTTGATCAGTACGAGACCTAGTCAACCAGACGGTAATGCAGCACCCGTCACTTAAGAGTCGGATTGTCAACTTGTTGCCCATTATTCCGCACAGCCGAAGACTCTACCAGGAACCTTGCCGGCAAATGCCGTGTCAAACTTCCCAAAACAACTCTCCTATACTCCGTCGGCTGCAAAGCGTTTTCTAAACGCCTTGGTGCTGCCACTACTGGACTCCATTTGTCGCTCATTCCGTACACTCGCACCGATGAGATCGAAAGAGGCTCAGCTGTTCAGAAGACGTCAATAAGACAAATAGGCCACAAAAGAGGAGACGATCAATCACTGGATGATCCGGGACAATGAAGACAAAATGCCTGAACGCCGAAGACACGCGGTACCTGAAAGACGACATGGTAAGAGGATTTGGAAGAAGACCTGAACCGTACAATCGTGGCAGGTTCCCCAATAAAACTACTACGGCTACCACCAGTAATCGGCTGAGTGGAACAGCCTTGTGCGGACAGGGGACGTGTCATGATATGTTGGTGTTTGATTGTGTTTGTGCGCTTATTTTATGTATAAAGAGGGTTGTGAACTCGTATTGACCTGTTGGGGAATGCTGCTGTAGTATGAGAGCGAAGGGAGATATGAGGTATCAGTGATACCCGCATGGTGAAATCCATATCAAAATCATATATAAGCAGGGCATTCCAACCCTACGGAGTCGGTGTGATCGCCTGCAGACCCCGAGTGGTCTCCTACCTCTGAAGCCAGCCGACCAGCCCGGATCAGAACAAGCTCGGTCTGAGTCACTTCCCCCAAGGATCCCGGTCGATCAGAACGTGATCGACGTCATCCATAGCTACTGCTACTCAGAAGGCGTCGACAGACGCGCAAGCCAGGAGTCGTCAGCCGACGAATCATAACCGGTGAGGAGCAATATCTGTATTGCAGCGCGATTCATTGTAGAGCGTCACCCAGGTGTGGGCGAAAGAGCCAAGGGCGCGCATCTGTCCTCCTTCGCTTTAGTGCTACAGCTATCCTAGGCAGAGTTCACAGTCCTATCACAAGTTGTTCTCAACACGAGATAAACTTTAGTGATAAGAACCAGTGTTCTGAGTCACACCGCACGTAGATCTGCCAAAGATTGCGAAGTTGAGGTCGATTACCACACACACGATATTTCCAGGTGAAGGCATGGAATCTGCAGCCAACAATAGCACCCCCACTCATGCCCACACAACTGTGACCTGGTGAGTCACAGGCATCGAGGACTGACCTGGGCATGATGGGCGACAACGGCACATGCCCAGATCAGCAGACCCATGCCCCAACCTCTGACACCAACAATTTTCAGCAATACAGACCCATGCCCCAACCTCTGACACAACAATTTTTCAATCAATAGCGATTACCGCCCTGCGATGCAGGATTAGTAGTCTGTTCGATAGCCATCAAATATTTGAAGTCCTCTCCGAAGTGGCCGAGCTTGGTACATCCAAAATCTCAGATGAGTTGCCGTTCCCATGCATTAAAAAAGTTGCTATGCAATATGTGCTAGACCGTTGGAGTTTTCTTTTTCAATCAGATTTTCTCGCTCTATTGTGCCTCGGAAGTGGCGACACGCCTATGTGATTCCACTTAAAGGCACAGTACACCCCTCAGATATGAATTTTGAGATTCACATGTAATTAAGTCGAAGATCCCTCCTGCACTACCATACCATGACAAATGCAGAGGCCTCAATCCCCTCCAAATAAGCGAGATATAAGCGGAAACCACCACAGGCCCAGAACCTAACAGATTTTCGAACTCCATAGCTGCTCGATGGATGGATGAATTCAATAAGTCGTCCGTTCTTCCAGTCCATTACCGGACTGTCTCCTTATCTATGGCTTTCTCTCACGCAACGATTGCGAATGAAGAGAGAAATACAGGCCCTGAGACAACTCGTCCACCAATTTTCACCTTCAAAGTCTAGGCATCTTTTGAAAGAGCCACAATAGCTCTGTTCAAAGGGGATCTTGGACGATTTCGGAGACACCACTGTGATCAGCGTGTGACTCTCTCCAATATAAACACTCTGGAAATATCTCCAGAATTTATTTTCTGGGTGTCCTGTGCCTTCAAGAAAGGAACCCCCGTACGATGATCCTAATAGCTATAGAGCCAATCAGTATAACATCAGATTGCACTCTGCAGATTATTCGAGAAGAATAATTAAGAAATCGCTGGTAACTTACCTCATGACTCTAGAAACATTTTTGTCTGAACAACAGCATGGTTTTAGAAAAAGGCAAATCTACTACAACTCTTTTGCTAGAATCTCTGAATGACTGGACCCCTAGATTTGGACGAGAAGAAAGGCGGTTGATGTGGTATACTTTGAATTCAGAAAAAGAAGAAGCTCTCTTATTTGATAAGGTCGTTCACCACAACCTCCTCAACTAAATTGGTGCTCGTTGGTGTTCACCCACTATCATAAATCAGTTGGATTGAAAAAGTTCTTAAGTGACCGCACGTTCCAAGTGAATGTAGAAGGGACACTGTCCTCGATCAACCACTTTTTAAGAGCTCGAGCCTTGGTGTTCCCAGGAGGGAGCTGTCTATCCCCATCCTTTTTAATGCTATACTCGTTTGACCTCCCTGGGGCCATTGACGAGCTAGGTGTGAAATGTAAAATGTTTGCCGATGATTTGAAGAAAGTTTATGATACGGTAGGGACCTCAAACGCTTCACGCATCCAACTTGCTATTGATACTGTTGCTAACTGGTCTCACAACAACATGCTCCCGCACTTTCCGCTGAAACAAAGGTTCTGCATTTAGGTGCTTCGAATACTGAGGCAAGGTATAGTCTAAATGACACCACACTTAATTCGGCTGATTTTGGAGTCAAAGACCTAGGTTTTGTAATCGATTCCCAAACTCCACGTTCGATCAGCATTTAAGAAGTATACAAGCTAAAAGCGGGGGAACACCGACTTTTCCTTTTGTTCAAATCCCTCAAGACTAAAAATTAAATTCTTCTCATTAAAGCGTATAAAATGTACGTTCGTTCAATTCTGGAATACGGAACCTGCATTTACTTCCCAAATAAGAAGACCATGGTCAACAAACTGGAAAAAGATACCCAGAATAGTTTTACCAGAAAGTTTGTTCATTCGCTCGTTAGGAATCACGTACGGGAGTATCCCACGTTTGGCTAATAAGAAACAGAATTCTTAATCTGCATAACAAACGTTAGACCTTAGGCGTAGGAAAAGAAGTGATCTAATTCATGGTATATAACATTCTTAACTCAGAAAATTGGTCTGGAAAGAAGAAATTTTCAGAGTTAGCATTATCCAGAACGAGAGGTGAGCGGTTCCAAAAATTGTTTTTCACCAGCCTCGAAATTCGATAAGGCGCGGCTTTTCACTTGTCCGAAGCTGGTTCCGGAGTACGCAAGGATGTGAGAGCAGAGCTACACAAATTTCGGACAGTCTTGCCATTTTCAAAAACACAGCTCTCTTTTATTGTTACCTGCACTAGGGTTATTCATTCGTTTTCCGTGGCTTTTAGAGTTTTTTCCTTGTTGAATATGGCTTTGAAATTCCATCGCTCCCCTTTTTAGTTGTGCGTCTACCATGTTTTTTACTCTCTTCTCATTTGCTATTTTGTTTTTGCTACGTTTTACATGTGCATCACATGTAATGCAATTGAAATTTGAGAGACTCGTAAATAGATGCTGCTCCGTTCAGTGCTCATGTTGCTAATGGTCAAAGTCATATTATCCAGTTTTCATATTTAAAGGCAGGGTTCGCTATAAGAGCAACTTTTGAGCTCTCTTCCTTGAGAATGTAGATTTGGTCATCACAAAAGTAAAACTAAGTGAAAAACCAAAATTTGCAGGAAACACGCTCAAAAACAAAGTATAACAGCTGATTACCGGTGTCGGCCGGCCCCCTTGTTAACGAGAGATTTTCATTAATGCCTGCTTATCCGCCCATTATTTTGCTGTCAAAGTAGTCCAGTAGTGTCCAGAAATGCTCAGAAATTACTTTAGAAGCAAAATAAAAAGTTGACAAAATAGGCTTTTACACAAGTCTCGAAAGTGGGGGCGGGGAGGACATAAGCCGTCCCCTGTTCCTGAACGTTTTTCTCCAATTTTTATTTATTTTCACTTTTGCGATGGTCAGAGCTACCATTTCATGGCGATAGCACACCACCCGATTTTATCGAGAACCCTGCCTTTAACACCACATTTAACGTTTAATGCAGTATTGCATTTTCGCTATTTGCTCCTGCGTATTTTCGACAAATATTGTTTTTCGCATGGTTTTCTCGCTTAAAAAAGGAATAAATTCTTTGGATTTCACTGATGCTTCTGCGTGATCGTCACGACTGAGACCTGTGGAGGACATTTGTTAGGTGTTCCACTAATGCCTGTGCAGCAACAGGCATCCGATCTAATCCGATATTGGGAGCAGAGTCTAAAAATTTTTCACAGACGTCAAATATGCGCCCACCGAGGGTTCCAACCCCTTATAAAAAATCAGCGAAGGCTTGATCCTCAAACGCAATATCACTGAATGCCTATATTGTGGCGCTGTTGGCAATACTATTACCAACACTCCTTTAATACTATTACCAACACTCCCATGATACTATTGACAACACTCCCAAGGTCAGTGCTAAAACCCAACTTCTGGTCTCACTTAAAGGCACTGTTCACGATGAGAATCGTTTTTCTGCTTTTCCGCCTATCTTGAAGACGGTCCCATGCTGATTCCAATGGTGTTTTTGGAATCATACAAGACCTTCTAGGAAGAGAATTATGGCCCCTCAAAAATTGAGCTACGGAAGCATGATAGACGAGTTGTCCGAGGCTTGTAACCTGCGCCTGTTGCAGCCGACCTATGTAAACTGACCTGAGTAAAGAGAGATGTTTTGAAGTTGAAGGGAGAAGAACGGGGCTATTGATCGGAAGCCAACGCATCATCTCACAATCTCGAAGTTTCATTTGTTCACGTCGGTGGGCGTGGAAAGTGCATCTGGGGTGTGACGAGCTGACGGGTGTCCAACTTTGGGGCCGTAGGGGACCGTTCCGAGCTCATTTTTCTTAGTTTTTTCAACGTTAGGGTTGCGCTAGGCCCCACTGCTGCCACAGAAGAGGTGAATAGTCGATAGCAGAGGTAGTCACGAGAACATCACATTGAACAGTGGCAAATTAGGTTTAAGAGGGTAGGCTGTAAAGTTCTAATTGTCATCAAGACCACTGAAAACGATCGGACTGTTAGACTAGTACACAAAGGTCCTTTACCCCAGCGAATGCTGTTTAGACATTTTGAAGCCGTTCCTGGAAGGTGATCGCGAATCACTTTCCTAGGCCAGTGGCATGCTTTAGCGACACGTGGTCGCGTCCGCTCTGCTCAGCGACAGCGACTGCCTATCGTCCTTTAAATGTGTAGCTGTCGCAGTGCGTAGCGCAGCGGCAACGACTAGCATCAGCACATTTACAGTATGCCAGCCTTCCGCGACACGTCGCTGCGACGGACTCGCGACAATTGTTCCTACGCCGACCAGTGCTGTTACTCCGATGCTGGCCCCGCCACGATTTGTGCTGAATGTCGACTGTCGCTTGGCCAAGCGACAAAGTATTCATTGACCCAAAAGATTCTGAAATTTTTGACCAATCGCACTTGTGCCCCTGGCAATGCATGGTGTCGGTGAAAATAGTGGTTAAAGACGATCCTGTAGGTATGTACACTTTCGTCGTCAGCAGGCGCTTGGAAGGAGTGTCGGAGGGGTTATTGCGACATCATGGTAAGTTGATAAAGAGGAGCTGGAGAACCATCTCGATTTCCAGCAACGCTAATGGCGAGGATTTGTCGTATTGCGGGTGGCGGCTTGCGAGCACTGATCCGAGGCTCTTGCGACCTTATTGTCCTCAAATGCATGTAATGACAAGGGCTGCGATATGAGTTTTTGAGAAATGACTGCGTCAGCACTATAATCTCGCTCATAAGAATTAGTCAGAGGGCGCGCGAGGACGCCCTACCGTGTCTTGAGCCTTCTTTTCCAATGAGTTCTTTTGAACTGAATGCTTTTGAATCTGAAAAGTTATCTAAGATCATCTTTAAATGAGTTATCCAACGAAGTTGTGATTATAAGCAGTTTGATCGAAGAATGTTTGGGAAAAATTTGCAGTGTGTCATACAGTGTAGAGCTACAGTACGCAAAGGTACTGCGCTGCTATCTTTCTCCGAGTTAAGTTCCGGTCCGCAATTGCGGAGTTGCATCATGCGACACGCGATAATCGTGCTGGGAGAAAGGTGAATCGTGCCGGACCAAGAGATCCCTGCACGATTGACACGTGTCGCATGATGCAATAGCTGTAGTCCGCAGTCGGCCCAGAGAACGACAGTATGTATACTACATAACACAAAGGAAATGTTTTCCAAAACTCTTTCTATTTAATTGTAAGCCCTGACAAGCATTACGTTGTTTGGCAGCTCCTCACACCTCGATTTTTAATAACTTTTCAGACCCAGAAGAACTTGATTTTGAAGGAGGAATTATCAAAAAGGACCCTAAATACGCGAAAACACACCCTCGCGTACTTTTTTACCCAATCCAATGAGTGGTAGTGCAGAGTTCGCGTAGTAGTTCTAGTCTCATGATTGGACCGGGCCGCTACGGTAGATCACCCCGCGCGAATCGAAACCCCATTCTCCAGTGAGGCCGCCAAGAACGTGCGGCCATCCGCCTGGTCCATGGGTCAGACCAAGTCGAAAACGGAAACCATATTTGACAGAACCTAAAATGATGTCCCGCGGCTAACGCAACATCGCACTTTTATCGAGCATGAGCTTGCGCTTATCTTCTTACCGCCAATCCAGCGTTTCGAATCCTTGTCTGTTAGCTTGGAAACCAATTTTGGAAAACCTGTATACTATCTGATAAAGGAACAATCAGCGTTGGCCCGCACTAGAATAGCCTCGGGTAGTTGCGGAAAGTTTGCTCACTGATTGTTCCGAGATTCTCTTAATTTAATGGTTAGGCCGGTACTCAACTGTTTCTTTTGATGTTTTTTCCTATGTCGATTGTGCACTATGAGTGCGAGAATAAATATAAACCTGCTCTACCCGAGTCCAAGCCATAGTGCAACAGATAACGAAAGCAGAGAAAAAATGGTTGCTACAGCAGGTGCGGTGTTGCTGAGGAGTTGATTTCTCAATAAATTTTGGAACGTTTCAGACGAATTTACAAACTAATTAGATGCTAGTGGTTATCGTCACGTTCCTGGTCACTAATGAACAACACAGTCGGAGAGTTCACTTCAGACATAGTTTCGACACGTTTCGTGATGTGGAAAAACTTGGATTAGATTATTGGTTTCTACTCCTTCAGAATTGTGTGAATAGGTCTTGAAGATAAGTGTTCTAAAGCCGGTGGCTAGTGGATAAGTTGCGAAAATCGTGTACTCCGTCGTCGAAAGTATGGAAAACTTCATAAGAGGAGAATAGGTGGCATGGGCAACAGCGCAAAGAAGGTGGGCGAGAGAGAAATAACGGCATTATTGCGAAATTACATTCGCTCCTGTGACCTTTCTATAGTCTCTTCAATTTCATGCTCCTTCTGCATTTCTGAATTTAACTAGGCGATTGATTCTCTAAAATATCTTGTTTGCTGACGGTAACCTCCACTACATTCATCAGGGCTACCATAGTACCTGCCGAAAAGATGGCTGCTTAACTACTGACGCATTTAAGCGCACAGGCCCTGTATGTTCAAATGTGCCTTGCAAATGCTAGCTTACGACCTGTGAAGATAGCTGAGATGACAGGCAATGTTGCCTTCAAAACGGATGCGAGCCTAGACCGCTGGAGTATTAGCTAAAATTTTCGTCAATGCACCTCTGCTCCAGTACAAGCTCAGAATTCCTGTCTGCTTTGATGAAGTCTGAGAGTTTGCTCCTTTGCAAAAGTCACGATCTTGACAGATCCCGAACGTGGGTGACACAGCTTTGAACAGCCACTAGGCCACAGCCCACAGTAGCATAGAGCCCCGATTATAATTGACCGAATGGTTTCTACTCCACGCAGTCTTCTTGTCATTTTGTCATCTCTCGTCGACCGATAGAAAAATCAGCGCAAGAGTGCGCTCAACGTCATACGAGCTTCTCACTCGGCTGATGGCGGTATTTAAAAATCCCGTTGCTTGCCACTTATGTGTATAAGAGTTAGCCTCCCAGAATATCCTGTTCAAGTTCAGTTGATACTCGAGGCAGCAATTACTTCTATAGCGTCCGTAGCGTATTCAATAAATAAATCAATGAATAAATGAGGAATAAAAAGAATGAATCAATAAATGGATTAAGTCAATACATGGATAAATAAATAAATAAGTGGTAAATCAAATATCGTATACGCTGTAAATTTCAAAATTTTACCTTTTGGTATTGCAAGCCATCCTCAAGGTTCACAAAGGTGTCTAACAAATTATTTATATGCACCACATTCAGTTAATGTAAGAGCGATAAAAGGAATCAAAGCGTAAAAGCACGTCAATTAAGACTTTTCCGTCATCGTGGTCTCTATCCGATGTCTCACCTCTCCCTGTTAGCGTTTCCCATTCCACATTGCAAAATTGTACTCCATTGTAAGGCAGATATATTTGATGATACACTAGTTCACAACGTCTGCATGTCACGGACGCTTAGCCACCCTGTTGTGAACCGAAGTAATGATCCTACTAACTACATTTGGCTTGGTGTGTGTAACCGTCTGTGTGTGTGTGTGTTTGTGTGTGTGTGTGTGTGTGTGTGTGTGTGTGTGTGTGTGTGTGTGTGTGTGTGTGTGTGTGTGTGTGTGTGTGTGTGTGGCTGTATGCAGGTGCGTCCGAATGAGAATGGCGGCCCATGCGGCCAGCGTGCTTAACGGAGCGGCCGTCGCGTGCGCGCCGCTCCCGGACGAGCATGCGAAAAGTCCCACCGCCATCGACTACGAACGGGGCCGGCACAGGGCTGGCAGCAAGCACAGCGCTGATCAATCCAGCTCTGCAGACGGTGGGAGAGGGACGGCCGTCGTTGAAATCCAACGCCTCGTCCGAGAGCAGCACATGTGACGGCCGCCTGCCAAAACACGCCAGCCGCGTGGGCTACTCCATTCTCATTCGGGCACACTTTATGCGTGTGACAATGAACGGAAATTAGTGTCGTCACCCGTCGTTCGCAATTGACACCCGGTTGTCACACACACTGTCCACGCGTGCAGCCTTGGTGATTGACCTCCCGTGTCAATGAGGTAAACATTCTACTAAATATATTAGGGATTCATGCGTGCCTATTGCTTCATCTGTTCATTCATAATCACTTTCTAGAGAGAGACAGCTTTCTGCGATGAGCTCAAGAGTGAAGCAGGACATCAATCTAAACCGAAATGTTCACAAATCCATGGAGAAGTGTGTCATAACTTCCCTCCATCGATTCTCTTCTTTCGAATCTGTGTCCAGACTGTAAAGGGTTATGCATTACACTGCGGAAGCTCCTGCGTGAGCTTGATTGGCCACAGTGTAACTGATCCCCATGAAAACATACAGTAGCTCCACAAAACTTTTTTTTAAAGAAGCTTTTTGTGACGTATTTTGCTCATACAACTCTGAGAAATATTGTACGACTTCGCCGCAACTCCACTTTCTTCGGCTTGGCACCTGCTGGAGGAGTCGCGGGGAGATGCCGGGCAGGAGCGTGGACTGGCTCTTTCATTGACCAAATCGCTTGGTAGGGTCGCGGAAAAAGTCCTGAGGAGTCTATGGTAGATTTACGACACGCTTCACCCGCGGAGAAGTCGCGGCGAAGCCTGTGGAAGAGTTAAGGGTCGCTGTGGGTTGCGGGACAGTCCGGGGCGGTGGAGTCGCGGAAGAGTCGCGGCAATATTTCTCAGAGAAAGCGCCACGTCGCCATATCTCGCTTCGAAATTGACGAAATAAATTTTAGAGTTATTTCGATGTCAGTGATGCGTCTGAGCCATTCTCTGTCTCTGTCGTTTATTGTAGTTGTCTCTGTCGTTTCCTGTGATTCCTGTCAAGTTTTCTTGGAGTTCAACATTCTTTTCTAACACTATCGTATCGATCAGTAAAGCAATGAAACGACCTCGAAAATCAAATCGGACCACGCCAGAAGCAAGTTATGGTGATGCAGCGCCTCGTGAGCGCTCAACGTCGCATAATCCTTTTTCTGCAACAAATTACCTTTTGATACAATTTGGGCTTAGAGGCATCGTTCGCGCTGAGAAACCACTTTCCATTTTTTTGGCTCAATTTCATGAAGAGCCCGATAGATCACACCGGTAAACTTTGGCGCGTCAAAAACTTAGGGTTATGAGGTTGGAAGGGGTCTTTGCACGGTCGAAGGTTTTTATTTCTAAGCGATTTTGGGTAGAAGAAAGGCGAAATTCCCCTCACCCGAAAGAATTTCAAGGCGTGAAACCAATTCGAGCGTTCAAAAAACTTATTGCACTGGACACACCGAATTCCAACGGAGGGGGAACGTTTTCAAATGATTTTTTAAACGCGTTTGTTTATCCAAAGCAGGAGTTTTTTGTGGTTTCTTTGCTATTATCGCTTACCTCAAGAGCTTGCCTACTCGAAAACATAGAAAAATAAGACACCGTTTTCTGCACGTACGATGCCTTCAAGACTGTTGAGCACAGCGAAGCACTGATCTGCAATTTAAATAATCCATAGATCCTAATGCACGCCCACAAGCACGCCGCGAAGCGTATTTGGTAATTGTGCACATTTTACGTCAATACTAGCGCTATCTCGAAGCCTTATCTCTTAGAGATATGTTCTTTGAATGTAGATCGAGGCTCCACTTCCAAAATCACTTTCTATATAGGAGGAATTTACGGTGTTTCAACACCTTTGTCGAAACCTGAATTAGTCACAGACTGATCATGAAGTAATGAATGTAATGATAGTATTTACGAAACCAGGGCGATGATGTGCGTTGTGCAGTGCTAACGGGCATCGTTCACGATGGATTTGTTTTAGAATTTTCTATATATATATATATATATATATATATATATATATATATATATATATATATATATATATATATATATATATATATATATATATATATATATATATATATATATATATATATATATATATATATATATATATATATATATATATATATATATATATATATATATATATATATATATAATGGGAGCACTAGTACTATATACTAACAACCACGCTGAAAAAGCAACAAAATAATCACTGCAAACTACTTTTTTGACCGAAATTCTCTCATTCGAATTTTGAGAAGAGAAGAGGTTGATCACTGGGATTCGCTGTGTTGCAATGATCTCTCGATCCAAATGATGTTCTTCTTTCCTTTAGGTGATTTGTAGGAAGAAACTGTTAACCGATATATGGTTTTCCGTTTTCATTTTAGTCTGACGCACGGACCAGGCAGCTGGCCGTGCGGGGTTAGCAGCCTCACTGGAGAATGGGATTTCGAATCGCGCGGGGTGATCCACCGTCGCAGCCCCGTCCATTCATCAGACTAAAGTTATCACGCTAACTCTATCTACATTCTTCGTTGGGCCCAGTCAATCATTCAAACCCAAGAATAGTGAGTGGTTTCCAGCGCGTACAATGTAACCCAAGGGCATTTGTGGCAAGTGTTCGATTCTTCAGCTACGGGAACCCGATGTTACACAGTTGACAATGACAAACATAAACCCGATTGAGCAAGTGAAAACAATTTACCATCTTAAGAAAACGGTCTATGAACATTACTTGCCCTGGTTATAGAAGCGAGAGTACAGAGACGGAACCACTATATTTAAGCGAGCAATTTTCGGAAGAGTAGAGCGATATTCACCAAATGGTCGTGCGGTAGAAGAGTGAGCGCTAATGCTGGTTCTCACTCCTTCGTGCACCTGAATTGATGACCGGATCACGTCAATTTTGTGGCCATAATGTTTCCCTTATGAAGTAAGTACTATTTGAAAATGGTTTTTGAGCAGAGTGTAGAGCGGAACTCTTAGCGAGTGTAAAGAAAACAGCAACGCTAACCGTAAGTTTGCTAACCACAAGTGTGTCAGGTTTCCATCCTTACTCCAAAGAACCGATAGCTCTTTTTTACTGAATTAATGGACGAGTTGTAGCAGTTAAAAAGTGACCATCAAGAGTTAAATCTTCTCTAATGGACCTGCTTCTGGCAAACCCTTTGAACGCTTTCGGTGAGGTTTTGATTCAGATAATGCGTTTTCAAATTTTCAGATATTGGATCGATTCAGCTAATGTCATTTTCCAATGATTGGGATACGGATATCGACCGGATAATTTCGGTTAACGGATATTTTCGGAACAAAGTTGAGGCAAAACGGTGAAAAAATAAACCAGGTACTCAAGGCAAGCCTTTGAAAACATCAAAATTAGACAAACAGAGGCCTTCATCGCATTCGCAGCATGTTCACATACAAACCAATCATGCATATTAATAAAATTATGAAAACAAATCTTCAATTACTCTACCGTCTTTGGGATGCACAGTATTATCCATACACAGGTTTTCAGGACAACTGGCTTGTAAAAAGTAGCAAGCGACTATACAAAAAACCTCTGCACTGAATAACTAGCCACTTAGTCCATCTCACTTGACCACACAATTTTCCGCCGCAACGACTCTTCAGATTTCGGAAGAGAAAGGAAAATCCCGGGTTGATGCTTTAAACGAAGAGGCGGAATATTATATTTCCATAAATTGTCATCGGATAACAAGTTTGGGCTACTATAGACGCATAAAGTAAGCATAATTCACGTACCGTTGGGTCATTCTGCACGCCGAAAAGGCGGTTGCAACTGCCCTAGACATGCTTTGATTATTAAACTCCTAGTTCTGATAAATCTAGAAGGCGCAGGAAGTTATGATTTGCACCATAGTGAAAGCTTATTTCCGGAGCTTCCCCTTCACCTGCAGTTGCGTAAAACGTTGTTGTGTCGCAGCGGAAGGAATACAGTGCTGTTTCTGCGAGATCTTGACGTTCATGATCTCAGCGCGATCGTATGCCAGGCTGCTAGCGGCGGCATTATGGTAACCGCAACTGCACATGTAAATGAGTTTTTCGAAATGAAGTGTGTGTTTGTAGGAGCACTTTGTTGCAAGCTCCAACGCTGGTTCGATACACAAATCAATAGTTTTGATAGTCATTATCTACCACTTTCCCAAGAGTGATACGCACTTGCGCAGATGCTTCCAGATAGACTATATTTTCTTAATAGCATATGGAATTTCAACTAAAACATGAGCCACACACAACACTTGCAGACAGTCGACGAAACTTCAGATTGGCCAGAACCTAGGAGCTTTTAAGAAAAATTCAATCACAATGTACTTCTATTATGAATATAATGTCTTGACTTCAAGGTTCGTTCTTTGGGAAGGAGCAGCAGTATCGACCTGATTTCTTGTGGTATTCAATGCACTTGCGCTCAGTGTCTTATAGGACGTGCACTTGAGGGAACTCTATTCAAAACAGATGGTTACCAGACGCCTTATTTTCGGGAACCAGCTTCACCAATCATGATCATTCCATTGGCCGCACATTCCAGATGACGATTATGCGTTCTTGACATCACTTCGATCGTCACTCACTAACATTTCATAATGTCTTCTGTTAACCACACTTGTTTTTTGTGAAACATGAAATCTGCCTATCTCTTGAACACAACAAATCATCTATGGAAAAGATCGCAGGCAACACTTATCTGGAGTAACTTGACTTCATCCAGCGAAGTGGTATAGCAAACCTTTTCAGCTAACTTACGATTAATTCGAATTTGATGTTCCGTGGATCACTTGATCATCAGCTTTTTTTCCTTTGCATTCACCAGTAATCTTTCTACCGTAAGCTATGAAAAACCACCGTATATCTATCGTGACCTACCGTGAGCTGTACGAAACCGATGAAGGTACCTCAGATTCGTGTGAAGAACTTCGAATAGACCCCAGAGAAAGAAGTTGAGTGTAGAATATTCCAATTTTCTCCTTCTCTGATTTTTTGTTAAGTCTAAGGTTCGCCAATGGGAGGTGACTGCGCGCAAGGTATCGGTTGTACATTATTATATAACTAAAATTTCGAAGATCTATGACTTTTTGCCATTTCAGAGGAGGAAGATAGCCTAAATGGCTACCGAAATGCCGGAGCGGAGAGTGCAGGGAAGAGCGATGACGACTTATTAGTGAGAGCAGTCCCATTCGTTTCAGTACAGTTTCGTGAGCACAGATTTTTTTGTACTGGTGGTGCGAATGTCTTTGCGTTTAGCTCTTTTTCTGTAAATATGGTTATCTGCTATGATCATGCAGCCCCCATAGCTGTGTGACTTTTTTCCCTTTTTGATCTTGAATGTGGTCATTTGTGCTCCGAATGCAATTCAAGAACCTATTATTCTCCCATAATTTTGTTGAGAATAAACAATTTTTATAAGTGAGTTTGATATCACTTGTTGCTATTGTAGTGACTTTGCTGTACTAATTGAATTATGGTTTCGATCAATAAACAATGATCTACAATGAATTTTCTACTGTGAAAGGAATGCGAAGCTACTGTGCTTATCTGGGTGAAATTCCGGTCCGCAATTGCGTCTCGACACGCTCTGCGGCCGCGCGTTTTCGAGTCGGAAGAGTTTCCAGAGCCGCAGCTGCCAATCCGTTGACTCTAGGTGAGTTTAAGAAACTGGAAACTTAACAAAATTGAAGAAAACTGTATAAAAAAGCTATATCGGGCGGCTTTGGGGCTGGAAACTCGATTGACTCGAACGCGTGCGGCCGCAAAACGTGTCGAGACGCAATTGCGGACCGGAATTTGGCCCAGATAAGCACAGTATATGTGCATAGGTATAGGAAAATCCACGATTCCACGACAGAATTCTCACTGTGAGAAAAATGAGAGGTGACATTTTCATTACAAAATCCGTGGTATGAGAAGAATGTGAGGCGACAATTTCACCACAGAGCTAGTAGTGTGAGAAGAATGTGAATCGAAGGTGAGGCTAGAGTAAGGCGAGACGGCATCTCATCGGGAAGTCCCTCACTTTTTTCCCAGGTGGGGCTAAAATTTCACCGTAATGAGGCTACGCCAAAGCCGATTTTTCGGAAGTTGCCTTGATGTCACGAGGCGACTCTTACTTTTCATCGAGGGAACTCCCAAGCGAATGCCAGAGTTTATCAGGTTATTACGATAGATTGCAGTAACTACACTCCAACTCCGTGAAAAAGCGAAAGAAAGCGTTTTTGGCAAATCTTCCCCCTTTCCCCATAATTCCGTCCAGCTCAGTATTCGGTAAAATTCTATTCCTAGAATCATCTCATCAAGATTCACAGAGTGGTGTTTGACCTTCGTTGATTGATTTGGCTATGGGTTAAAGGCAGCAGACACGCTCAAAATGGTATTGATTTTATGACATAAATCAAAGGTTTAGAGCTGGTTGTATTGGGAACTGACGAAAAAAAACGAACTGTGCGCAAATAGAGAGAATAACGGTTATTTTGTTATCGGGTGAAAGTGGACGAGTTTTACCGCGCGCGGTGGAAACAGCGGATATTAATAGGAACAAAACGGGTGTGAGTGAGACGCCGAGATACACCTACAGCGTGTACTGGAAGGTTCACCTCGTTGGAAGCATCAAAAACCAGTCAAAAGACCGTATTAGTACTATCAATCTGAACGAGTTTGTCTTTTGGGGCGGGGTTGCAGAAATTTTCAATTTGCATTGTTGAGATTTAGTAGTTTTGCCTCAGTTTTGACCCTTCCAACTGCGTGAGCAGTCTA
Source organism: Aplectana chamaeleonis (assembly GCA_029168955.1). NCBI lineage: Eukaryota > Metazoa > Nematoda > Chromadorea > Rhabditida > Cosmocercidae > Aplectana > Aplectana chamaeleonis. The sequence goes on from JAPDOI010001934.1 coordinate 113,739, forward strand.
CTAGGAGCCATGCGACTCCAGAAACGTAGTTATCTCAACAACTTTTTCGAGCGTGTCTGCTGCCTTTAAGTATAGGTATCTCGCGCTTTCCGGAACACTTTTGGACACGTCAGGAATGCTGAACAGTCTCTTTCTTTGTGATAATTCGGTACGTGTTTAGAAAAAGGAAAAATACCTATGGTTAATGTATAATAAAAGCTATCAACGAAATTCGAATACAATGTTGTGGACATCGTTGAGGCGATTCTAGCACTATCATTCTCTCCCGCGAGAGCCTAAACTTGACCGACGATCGAGGTCGGGCAGAAAAACGCAAGGAACCCTTCTTTAAACACTCTGTTCTGCGAAGTGAAAGGGTGTTTATTGTAGACTCTGGTTCATTTCAAGTGAACTCCCGTTTTCGATTATTAGCGCGGAGCGGTGGCTTTTTCGTCAGAACCTCCTCATCACTAGTTATTATTCACCGAAGGTCACCTATAGTAGAAAGCCACAGGTCACTTGGAGCTAGCCGGAGTCTAGCCGTGGTTTGCTGTGAACACGCTCATACCAAGATCGCGTTTGCTACGTTTCTACTCTTCTTTTCTTCTAGAAAGTTCACACATATGTATGTACATAGTGTGGACATGTGCTGACATATGACACTACCTTCGTGAAAACCTTTTGGTATACTTGGGCAAAACTGTTAAAATTTTCGAATTTACGAATATATTCACAAATCATTTCTTTTCGAATTTCAAATTTTCGAACAAATTCGAATATCAATTTTTTAAATTTTAAATTTCCGAATACAGTACGGTCGGCTGCCAAGGGTAAAAAGGCGGCGGCGGGCGGCGGCCGCCTCCGTTTTTATGCGGCGCCCACTTTAGGAACTGTTTAACGCGTTCAACGACTTCCTCGGTTGTTTCTGTTCGTGAGAAATCCTTGAGGCAGCCCTACAATTCCACCAAAGAATTTTGGAGAAATGTCAACTGGTTTGAAATTTTTCGAAAATTGAACTGGGAGAGTGGCGAGTCTTCAGATGCTCATAAACAATTCCAACACAACGTTATATCGTTAGTGAGAATTGTATGTGGTGCAAAATATTCAGTATCTAAAAAATAAGATGTTTTCCCAAAAAACTCCGAGCTGAAAATAAAAATACTCTGGATGAAAGTTACAATACAGCGCTATGCAGCCCGACTGAAATGAATTTTGGGCTCAGACAGGCCTATGCTGATTGAAATGTTATAATCGTGATTGAATAATTTATATGCCCAAACACGAAATTACCGAAGAACTTTCTGGTTGATCGCGCATTTTGAAAAAAATCCGAAAATTGGTGATTTTTAGAAATCCAGTGTCTATTAAAAAGCCCATCAAATTTTTTCCTTTAATGTGATGAATGTTCTTTTGTAGAGCTAAGTATGTGACACCACTGGTGAGTTATTTGGTTATTTTGCTCTCCGATTTCCAAATTATCATTGACTCAACATTGTTCTGCGGGACGCAACCAGTTTTATGAGGCCCTGGACTGTATTACTCCTACAAAAAGACTTGCCGAGGAAGTTAACTATGAAAAAGTATGTGTGGGCATCAATAAAAGTAACAGAATAAGAGAAACACGAAAACGAGAAAATTTAAAAATTTTTCGAAAATTTCGTATTTCGTGGTTTTTATTCTTTGGAATTCAGCACCTATTTCAAACCGTTATCTGGCAATACGACGATTATAACCTTGATCTCGAACGAAAGCTCGTATTTCTACCTTATCTAATAGTTTGAGGCGGATTCATTGAACAATAGGTGAGAAAAGTTTTTCCAAAAAGTGCTCCGCGCTCAATTTAGTGATGTTTTTAATATTCAGCCGTATGTGGATTTATATGAAGAGAGGGGCTGTGGCACTTCAGCGAGTGTTTTTCTGCGTGTCAGTGGAGGTTTCTAAAATCCAAGGAAATAATTTTACAGAAAATTATTCAACTTCGATTTTGCAAAATATGACGATATCAAAAGTTCTATATTTACACCAACGTCAAACACTCTTCGTTCAAGCTTAATCAATGCTCTTTTCACAGACGAAAGAAAAGAAGGGTAGCCAATGAACCTCACATTGTGGACAAGAATCACTCTGTGGTGATGGAAAAAATAGGAGCCAAACCCAGGCCATCATGCTCATAATTCTTTGCCTCACAAGGGAAGTATGCAAAGCGTAGGTCTGATCTGCCAAAACGACTAGTGTCGTTAGTATCTCTCGTGGCTTAATAGTAAAACTGCGCAGTATCCCGCCGCGAGCCGCAGGTTCCAAGAAGTTATAAGCTTAAAAACTCATTTTTTGGGCTTTTTGTACCTTCCGAAAATCGCGTTATTCTTCGGAAAATCCGGAAACGGATCTCATGAATGTGTTCAGCACCCAAAACTATCCACCTGAGCATAATCTGGATGAACGCACTTTTTCCGTACTTTGTCCAGACTGAGAGCGTTTTGGACTTGTAGGGATTTTCGGTTGGGCGCTTATTTCTCCTAATTGAGGGCTCTGGAAGCGTTTTAGAAAAATGTTCCAGATTTGACTTAAAACTCTTCCAGAGGGGTTTTGGGACGCTGATCACGAATCTGTGATTTATTAGTCGATTTTCAAAGTTTTCGGCTCATTTCGTTTGAAGATTTCCAACCGGGGAAAACTTCGAGGGAAAAACGCCACTTTCGAGATTTCCGGATTTATACGATAGATATGTCTCAAAATCATTCTCTCAGGGTTATTTCAGTGCTAAACACGAATCTGGAGTCCGTTTATCGATCTATTGCAGATTACGGTAGATTACGGTGGGTATACGGTAGTTTGGTCAAAATCTCAGATTCTACTCAAAATTTGTATACGGGGTTATTCGTGGTAAAGAATACGAATTTAACGTCCGTTTATCGATTTTCAAAATACTAAGGTGGGTTTTGACCCCTAAATGACGTGTTATCTACCGTAACCTACAGTAAACCTCAAAATGTCGACAAATGGACTCCAGATTCGTGTTCGCCACCCTAGATTACCACTACATACAACTTTTGAGCTGAATCCGAGAAAATTTTTGAAACTTCAAAAAATGCCTGATGGGAACCCTTGCCTTTTCGCCAGGCTTAAAAAATGCTCATAACTTTTGAACCTGCTGCTCGCGGCGGGATACTGCGCATTTTACTATTGAGCCAGAAGAGATACTCACCATACTAGTCGTTTTGACAGATCCGACCTGCGCTTTTTATACTTCCCTTGTCAGAGTATACTGGATCGGAATGGTTCCATATCGTGACATTGAAGAAGAAAGTTCCGTACAGAATACTAATGGGTTGAGTCTCCTAATGGTCGTAGAATAGAATCTTAAACGTGGATGCGAAAAATCTCGATTTTTTCGTCGATGGAATTCTGAGCTCTGGGTCCGGTCTGGGCTCACTATTGACAGATGGGTGCCAGTAAAGTCCGATCGACGAAATTCGTCCTCGCACACAAAAATACCCAAACAACATTCAGATTTATAGAAAAAAACGAATACACCAAATTTTGTGCGAATTGGGATTCTTGGAGGGTATCTGTGCGTTGGAAGCTACGAACGTTCCGACTGAAAGCGAAAATTGAAGAAATGTGAACTTGTCAATACTGAGAAGACTTCTTTGCGGTAGTATATAGATACGAATATGCAGGTTATGGCTAACATCACGGCTCCTCTGAATATCTTCAGATTCGTTCTTCTGGTATCGTTATACCCTCGCCCTGCTACTCGCTGACTTCGCACCTCCAGTTGGACGCGTCAGGTCACCACAACGGCTCACCAACAGCACAGAAGTCAACTCATGTATCTCTTCAGAATAGAAGTAATTTCTTGTCTCGGTTAGAAATTTTCAGAATCTTCATGCCTTTCTTGCGTATGTATAATTTTGAATCGGAGATTGTTCTTGGCATGGTACACAAAGGCATATAGCCCTGTACTAAACTTGTGACCGATTCGAACAATTATTAGAATAATTCGAATATCCGAGTATACGAGCATAGAGCTAGACGATAGCGATTCTCTTGGAAATTCCAATTTGTGATTTTCCTCGAATATTTGATTCATTCCAGGACTCTAGGTTTTTTTATTTCGAACTTTCTGCTCGTTCAGGTGATTAAATTATTCGTGCTTTTTAATTCCCGATTAATTCGGAAATTTTAATTATTGACCTTTTCAAACTTTCCATTCTATCGGGATAGAAAATTATTCACTTTTCCGATTATTAGATTCAGAAAATTGAAAATTCGATGTTTTGAGTACTCGACCAATGTCGGTTGGCAACATTTGAATATTAGCTATGCTAAAAAAAATTACAAAATATTCATTAATTACTCGGAAAATACGAAGGTTAGAATCACTATCCAAATAATCGAATGAATATTCCGAATTCTCATTCAAATCGAATAGAAACAAAATTAGACTTGTTCCCATTTTCTCTACTCATTGGAAAAGATTCCAGGTTTTCTCGAACTCGCTCATTCGTTCGGAAATGTAAAAAACGCGTTATTATAAAAATTCACTCAGTTTTAAATGTGTCTTATTCGAATGCGTTCATTCATTCGCTAACTTAGAAAAGGTATATTTGAAAAATTAATTTACTCGAGACTTATCAAAAGTGTTAATCGAATTTTCCATGTATTTCAAATCTAGGGTGCAATGCCAATGTCTAGTACTTACCCTGATCCGATACTGAGCCGTTTTCAATCCGAATTACCATTAAACTCCTAAACATGCCTCAATTTTCATTTTTTTTGAGACTTTTGATGTATATGGTTTCGTGTTTTCATTTTTGTAATAGTTGTTGCATCCAAAAATAGCTGTGTAGAAGAACTATATAACGGTCGACTTCTGTGCTGTTGGTGAGCCGTTGCGGTGACCTGACGCGTCCAACTGGAGGTGCGAAGTGAGCGATTAGCAGGGCGAGGGCATAAGGATACCAAAGGAACGAATCTAGGCATAATCAGAGGAGCCATGATGTTAGCCATAACCTTCATATTCGTATCTAAAGACTACCGCAAAGGAATCTTCTCAGTATTGACAAATTCACATTTCTTGAATTTTCGCTTTCAGTCTGAACGTTCGTAGTTTTCAACGCACAGATACCCTCCAAGAATCCCAATTCGCACAAAATTTGGTGTATGCGTTTTTCTATAAATCTGAATGTTCTTTGGGTATATTTGTGGGCGAGGACGAATTTCGTCGATCGGACTTTACTGGCACCCATCTGTCAATAGTGAGCCCAGACCGGACCCACACCTCAGAATTCCATCGAAGAAAAAATCGGGATTTTTTGCATCCACATTTGAGATTCTGTCGCACGACTATTAGGAGACTCAACTCATTAGTATTCTGTATGAAAACTTTCTTCTTCAATATCACGATATGGAACCATTCTGATCCAGTATACTCTGAGGCAAAGAATTATGAGCATGATGGCCTGGGTTTGGCTCCTATTTTTTCTTTTACCACAGAGTGATTCTTGTCCACAATGTGGGGTTCAATAGCTACCCTTCTTTTCTTTCGTTTGTGAAAACAGCATTGATTAAGCTTGAACGGAGAGTGGTTGACGTTGGTGTAAATATGGAACTTTTGATATCGTCATATTTTGCAAAATCGAAATTGAATAATTTTCTGTAAAATTCTTTCCATGGATTTTAGAAACCTTACTGACACGCAGAAAAACACTTGCTGAAGTGCCACAGCCCCTCTCTTCATATAAACCCACATACGGCTGAATATTAAAAAACTTCACTAAAGTGAGCGCGGAGCACTTTTTGGAAAAACTTTTCTCACCCAATCTTCAATGAATCTGCCTCAAACTAATTTATAAGGTAGAAATTCAAGCTTTCGTTCGAGATCAGGGTTATAATCGTTGTATTGCCAGATAACGGTTTGAAATAGGTGCTGAAGTCCAAAGAATAAAAACCACAAAATACGAAATTTTCAAAAAATTTCAAATTTTCTCGTTTTCGTGTTTCTCATATTCTGTTACTTTTTGTTGATGCCCACATATACTTTTTTATAGTTAGCTTTTTCGGCAAGTCCTTTTTGTAGGAGTTATACAGTGCAGGGCCTCATAAAAACTGGTTGCGTCCCGCAGAACAATGTTGAGTCAATGATAATTTGGAAATCGGAGAGCAAAAATGACCAAATAACTCACCAGTGGTGTCACATACTTAGCTCTACAAAAAACATTCATCACAATAAAGGAATAAATTTGATGGGCTTTTTTAATAGACGCTGGATTTCTAAAAAATCACCAATTTTCGGATTTTTTTTTCAAAAATGCGCGATCAACCAGAAAGTTCTTCGGTAATTTCGTGTTTGGGCATATAAATTATTTGAATCACCATTATAACATTTCAATCAGCATAGGCCTGTCTGAGCCCAAAATTAATTTCAATCGGGCTGCATAGCGCTGTATTGTAACTTTCATCCAGAGTATTTTTATTTTCAGCTCGGAGTTTTTTTGAGAAAACATCTTATTTTTGAGATACTGAATATTTTGCACCACATACATTTCTCACTAACGATATAACGTTGTTTTGGAATTGTTTATGAGCATCTGAAGACTCGCCACTCTCCCAGTTCAATTTTTCGAAAAATTTCAAACCAGTTGAAATTTCTCCGAAATTCTTTGGTGGAATCGTAGGGCTGCCTCAAGAATTCGTCACGAACAGAAACAACCGAGGAAGTCGTTGAACGCGTTAAACAGTTCCTAAAATGGGCGCCGCAA
>JAPDOI010001935.1:0-120461 GCA_029168955.1 Aplectana chamaeleonis
GGTCCCGTAGACTTTTATGGCGTCCGGCGCACTTTAAATGGGTCCCGTAGACTTTCTATGGCGTCCGGCGCACTCCCAAATGGGTCCCGTAGACTTTCTATGGCGCGTCCGACGCACGCCTACATGGGTCCCGTAGACTCTTCATATGGCGTCCGATCACGCACTCGTACATGGGTCCCGTAGACTTTTTATGGCGTCCGGACGCACGCCTTCCTCTCCTCTCCTCTCTCTCTCCACATGGGTCCCGTAGACTTTCTATGACGTCCGGACGCACGCCTGCACATGGGTTCCGTAGACTTTCTATGGCGTCCGGACGCACGCCTACTATGGGTCCTTCCGTAGACTTTCTATGGCGTCCGACGCACGCCTACATGGGGTCCCGTAGACTTTTTATGGCGTCCGGGCGCACTCTTAAATGGGTCCCGTAGACTTTCTATGGCGTCCGACGCACGTCTTAAATGGGTCCCGTAGAGACTTTTTATGGCGTCCGGCGCACTTAAATGGGTCCCGTAGACTTTCTATGGTGTCCTGGGACGTACTCTTACATTGGTCCCGTAGACTTTCTATGGCGTCCGACGCACGCCTACATGGGTCCCGTAGACTTTCTATGGCGTCCTGACGCTAGTCGCCTACATGTGGGTCCCGTAGACTTTTTATGGCGTCCGGCGCACTCTCAAATGGGTCCCGTAGACTTTCTTATGCAGCGTCATCGCACGCACTGCTTAAATGGGTCCCGTAGACTTTTTATGGCGTCCTGGCGCACTCTTAGATGGGTCCTGCAGACTTTCGGCGGTGTCCATGACGCACTCTTAAATGTGGGGTCCCGTAGACTTTCTATGCGCGTCCGACGCACGCCCCACATGGGTCCTGTAGACTTTCATATGGCGTCCGACGCACGCCTTTCACTATGGGTCCCGTAGACTTTTTATGGCGTCCGGCGCACTCTTAAATGGGTCCCGTAGACTTTCTATGGCGTCCGACGCACTCTTAAATGGGTCCCGTAGACTTTTTATGGCGTCCGGCGCACTCTTAAATGGGTCCCGTAGACTTTCTATGGTGTCCGGCGCACTCTTACATGGGTCCCGTAGACTTTCTATGGCGTCCGACGCACGCCTACATGGGTCCCGTAGACTTTCTATGGCGTCCGACGCACGCCTACATGGGTCCCGTAGACTTTTTATGGCGTCCGGCGCACTCTTAAATGGGTCCCGTAGACTTTCTATGGCGTCCGGATTTGCACTCTTAAATGGGGTCCCGTAGACTTTTTATGGCGTCCGGCGCACTCTTAGATCGGGTCCCGTCAGAAGCTTTCTATGGCGTCTGGCGCACTCTTAAATGGGTCCCGTAGACTTTCTATGGCGTCCGACGCACGCCTACATGGGTCCCGTAGACTTTCTATGGCGTCCGACGCACGCCTACATGGGTCCCGTAGACTTTTTATGGCGTCCGGCGCACTCTTAAATGGGTCCCGTAGACTTTCTATGGCGTCCGACGCACTCTTAAATGGGTCCCGTAGACTTTTTATGGCGTCTCGGCGCACTCTTAAATGGGTCTCCGTAGACTTTCTATGGTGTCCGGCGCACTCTTTACATGGGTCCCGTAGACTTTCTATGGCGTCCGACGTGCACGCCTACATGGTGTCCCGTAGACTTTTTATGGCGTCCGGCGCACTCTTAAATGGGTCCCGCGGTAGACTTTCTATGGCGTCTCGACGCACGCTTACATGTGTCCCGTAGACTTTCGACATGGCGTCCGGCGCACTCTTAAATGGGTCCCGTAGACTTTTTATGGCAGTCCATACCTTTAAATGTCCCCACTTTCTATGGAAAAACCTGGCGCACTCTTACATGTGGTCCCGGTAGACTTTCTATGGCGTCCGACGCACGCACTACATGGGTCCCGTAGACTTTCTATGGCGTCCGGCGCACTCTTCAAATGGGTCCCGTAGACTTTCTTATGGCGTCCGACGCACTCTTACATGTGGTCCCGTAGACTTTCTATGACGTCCGACGCACTCTTACATGGGTCCCGGTAGACTTTCTATGCGCGTCCGGCGCACTCTTTAAATGGGTCCCGTAGACTTTCTAAGTGGTGTCCGACGCACTACATGTGGTCCCGTAGACTTTCTATGGCGTCCGGCGCACGCTTAAATGGGTCCCGTAGACTTTCTATGGCGTCCGACGCACGCTCACATGGGTCCTGTAGACTTTCTATGGCGTCCGGACGCACTCTTACATGGGTCCTGTAGACTTTTTATGGCGTCCGACGCACGCTTAAATGGGTCCCGTAGACTTTCTGTGACGTCCGACGCACGCTTAAATGGGTCCCGTAGACTTTCTATGGTGTCCGGCGCACTCTTAAATGTGGGTCCCGTAGACTTTCTATGGCGTCCGACGCACGCCTACATGGGTCCCGTAGACTTTCTATGGCGTCCGCGCACTCTTAAATGGGTCCCGTAGACTTTCTATGGCGTCCGGCGCACTGCCTAAATGAGGTCCCGTAGACTTTCTATGCGGCGTCCGGCGCACTTTAAATGGGTCCCGTAGACTTTTTATGGCGTCCGGCGCACTCTTAAATGGGGCCCGTAGACTTTCTATGGCGTCCGACGCACGCCTACATGGGTCCCGTAGACTTTCTATGGTGTCCGGCGCACTCTTACATGGGTCCCGTAGACTTTCTATGGCGTCCGGCGCACTCTTAAATGGGTCCCGTAGACCCTCTATGGGGTCCGGCGCACGCCTACATGGGTGCCGTAGACTTTCTATGGCGTCCGGCGCACTCTTACATGGGTCCCGTACACTTTCTATGGTGTCCGGCGCACTCTTACATGGGTCACGTACACTTTCCATGGCGTCCGGCGCACTCTTAAATGGGTCCCGTAGACTTTCTATGGCGTCCGACGCACTCTTACATGGGTCCCGTAGACTTTCTATGGTGTCCGGCGCACTCTTACATGGGTCCCGTAGACTTTCTATGGCGTCCGGCGCACTCTTAAATGGGTCCCGTAGACCTTCTATGGCGTCCGACGCACGCCTACATGGGTGCCGTAGACTTTCTATGGCGTCCGGCGCACTCTTAAATGGGTCCCGCACACTTGTTAATGGCATCGTGCGGGCATCGATGTGCTTATTCAAATCTCTGCGTTTCGCGCCTCCGTGAACGCGCGTCGCGTGCCAGCGTCGCAGTCTTCCCGTTGATATTTTTGAACACTTCATAGAGTCGTTTCTTCAAACTATGAGAGGGGCGTGACCGGGTAGGTGCGTTACCTACCCGGTCACGCCCCTTCCCGCTCGAAAAGTTTCATTAATACGGCCACAGATCAATTCCTAGCCTGCCCGATAAAGTTGCTATTGTAATATGAAAACTGTCTGTGATTTATGAATTCGGATTTTTTCAAGAAAAAGCGTAGGTGAACAGTCACATGAAATCAGAAAGAGGAGTTCGTTTTAAATTTGACGTCTACTCCCTTTTTTATGAATTTTCGCGATCATGAGAAGCGCATCTGATTTTCAGGCAAAATAAAATGATTTTTTTAATTTCTTGAAATTTGTTTCTGCCTTATTTCATTTTTGAAATGTATTATATATTTATTTTCACTATAAAAAATTATTCTTAAACGAGACGAACGCTTGAAAAGGGAGGAGAAGGAGAAAGTTTCGATATTTATTAACAATTTTTATTATTTACACTGTTTTCAATCATGCCTATTTTAATTCCGTAAATATTCTCAGCATTCACCATTCAATCTAATAATTTTGGCACATATGGGTCGATATCGCCTCCACTAGACCGCTCATGATCATGCATAGCCAGTGGACATAACACATCTGAAGACAAGCGACCCAGGATCGTAAACATGTCCCAGTGGCATTTCCTAATGGCCATGCGGACGGCAGGGTCGGAGGAGTGAGAGATATGGTTTCCGTTTTCATTTTAGTCTCACGCATGGACCAGGTGGCACGCAGTGCGGGGTTGGCGGCCTCACTGGAAGATGGGGTTTCGATTCTCGCAGGGTGATCTACCGTCGCATCCCCGTCCAATCATCAGACTAAAATGATTGTGCGAACTCTAGGTATCGGCTGATGTCAGTGAGGATTTATTAGTTTGAATCCCTAGGCTCAGACCATGTTTGATTGCAAGAAGAAAGACGTTATTTCTCTTTCAGCGAATGACAGAAATCAGTCATAGAAGGTAACGAGATTTTTTGTTGCTGAAGGAAAATCCAATTGTTTGAAAACTCAAATTAAAATGGACATCAATGAATAAAAAACATGAAAAGACCAGCGACGGCACAAAAATTCGAGATTCACATTGCTGAAGTGGTGTTTGTTTTTAATGCATTTTTGGCATTAAAAAGTGTAGAAAACATGCTGTTTAATGTTTAAAAAATTCTATCTGATAATGCGACAATTTTATTGAACAGTAAAGTTGAAATCTCATCACCGTTTTCTAACTTCGTTCGAAACCTTGATAAATTTTTCACATAAATCTCTAGTTCTTCAGAAAAATTAGTTAAGAATTTGCTTTTTCCCTAAAACAATTTGGGGAGTAATCCTATGGCGAGAAAATGTTGATTCTGCTTCAGCAAGTACTCGCTAATATTACTAAAAAAAACTGTGCAATAAATTACTTTACATACGAGGGGTGCGAGTAAGTGCTACAAAATTTAAAAAATTGTGCGCAGTGGAAGTGGAAAAAATTACGAATTTGTGTCCAGCTTCGGCTTTCCACTTTATAAGCTACAAAAGCGAGCTTGAAAAGTGAATTGATCGAACCCTTCCGACAATTATGAGTTTAAGAAAAAAATTGTGTCAGTGGCTTTGGCAAATTCTCAATTTTTTCACTCCTTGAATTTAAGGTTATACCCAACATTGAAATTTTGCTAATCAAATTGCTCCACAATGAATAATAGGTTGCATTTACATTTTACAAAATTTGAGCTCGACCACCTTGCATGAGCTACCCAAGGCTTCAACACATTTTTTTAAGAAATGAACAATTCAAAAAAATAATTGGAAGCTAGACCCATATTCAAATCCAGTAGTTCGTAGTAGAAATGGGGTTAACGCATTAATAGCATCGTATTGCTGGTCAAGAAAGGTTTCACGTTGACATGGAAACAAGAAAACTCTCATGAGTTAGCAAACCAATGCTTTTGGGATCAGCGTTTATCGAAAGGGTTGTCATTGGGGTTGAATAGAAATGTTCATCAGCAGCACAGTAGCTCACGATTCAGTGGAATACAGACGAATAGCGCAGCAATACAGTGAGGAAGTAATCAAATCGAAGCGCTCGTGAAAGAGGCACTCTGGAGGCAATCTCGTCCGCGCCGAGGGGCGGAGTCGGGCCCGCCTCTCTGGCTCCGCCCGCAGCAGGGTGCCTGTTGTCTACCCCCGGATGAGATCGCTGTTCGACACAAGCTGTCGCTAAACCCGTAAATTCTCGCAACAATAAAGGCGAGAATTAACGGGCTTAAAGACATCGAAATGGAGAATATCGCCTTCGTTTTTGCGTCGAAAATGCTTAGAGCTTGCACCCTTGCACCTTGATGCGAGACGAAGCGGATTTAAGCGAGCGTCGCCAGAACCCGAAAATCCTGCACTAAGGAATGAGAGAGCATAACAGGCCGCCCCCTTGGAAGCATCTTGCTACCCATGGGCAGAGTTGTGAGCTGCTGGATACGAAAGGGAAAACTTGGCAGATACACAGAACGGTGCCCACAACGATCCATCGGTTTAATTATCCCACGAAAATATGGAGAAAACCTAAACAGGCAGCAGCGACCGTTTATCCATACGTATTCCATCACACTGTTTTGCCAGTGGAGGTGTTCTACGAGTTTTATCATGTATCAATGTACCAACTTCATGCGTATTCAGCTTGTTAAACGATGTGGATAAACGGTCGCTGCTGCCTGTTTAGGAGGCCCCGAAAATATGGTGCCTCCATACTTTAGACACGCACCGTAGTCGTCCAACAAATAGCAGAAGTCAGTCTTCAACATGATAAGGTTTCTTAAAAAAATCGCTCCCATCTGACTTAAACCCACAAAGTTTCTTCCAAAAGCAAATAAAATTAAATATTATGTTCAAATGAATAACTAAAAATAAATACAGAATCCCGAAAAACCGTAATTATTTTCGAGGAGAGTGTGAATGACGAGCAGTTTTTCTGCTTTCAGGTTGTAATAACCGACTTTACGACTATAGTCGGATTTTGAACTATTCGAATATTCGACTTTTCGACTATAGTCGGATATCGCACTTTCTTGAATATTCGACTTTTTGACTGTAGTCGGATATCGGACTTTTTCGAATATTCGACTTCTCGACTATAGTCGGATGTCGAACTTTTTCGAATATCGGACTCTTCGAATAAAAAGTCGACTTTTTTATCCGACTGAAACAGTCGGATACTCATCCTATTATTCGATTCGGAACAAGTATACCACACACGGAGGGAGGAGCACGGACGAGATTAATTGCTGACGCGACGCGCGCGGCGGAATTTTTCATCCTACTAACCCGTCACTGGAGCACGCTTGCCACAAGCTCGCGAGATTTCACGAGATTTCATGTTTTTATTCATTCTCACATGAATTTTCTTTATGTTCCTGGGTTGTTCCTCTCATTATCTTATCCTGGACACTCATTTTAATAACTCTTGAATGTTCTCGTGCCGTTGTACCGCTTGATATTTATGGAAAATGTAATATGGTATTAAATATCAAGCACAATTTTAGATGTAGTGACGGAATCGTTGCCGCCGACAACCAGTTTGGCTTTGGATTATGAAACATAAATAGTCATGTGAGAATCATTAAAGGCAGCAGACACGCTCAAAAATGGTATCGATTTTATGACATAAATCAAAGGTTTGGAGCTGGTTGTATTGGGAACTGACGAAAAAACGAAAGAAAACTGTATGCAAATAGAGGAATAACGGTTTTTTGGTTATCGTGTGAAAGTGGACGAGTTTTACGGTGCGCGGTTGAAACAGCGAATATTAGCAACAAAACGGTTGAGATAGAGAAGCCGATTTACTCTTACAACCGGTACTGGAATGTTCAGCTCGTTGGAAGCATCAAAAACCAGCCAAAATGACCGTATTAGTACTATCAATCTGGACGAGTTTGTATTTTGGGGCGGAGTTGCAGAAGCTCAGGGGCGGGGTTGAAGAAATTTTTCGATTCGCATTGCTGAAATTTAGCAGTTTTGACTCGCTTTTGACGCTTCTAACGGCGTGAGCAGTCTACTAGGAGCCATGCGACTTCAGAAACATAGTTATCTCAACAACTTTTTCGAGCGTGTGTGCTGCCTTTAAACAAATGAAATGTCATGAAATCTCGCGAGGTTGTGGCAAGCGCGCTCCAGTGATGGGGTAATCAGATAAAAAATTCCGGTGCGCGCGTCGCGTCAGCAATGAATCTCGTCCGTGCGCCTCCCTCCGTGTGTAGAGAGCCCCTGACCCGCCGCGAGAAGCCAAATGCCTGTACGTATTGCGCTTTTTATACCGGTTGATCAAGTAACGGGCACGTTTTCACACGAAGAACAACGAATCGCGTCTCTCAATCCCATGATGTGGCACCGCAGTCGCACTGAGAGCAACCGTAAGGGAGCCGAGGCTTCTATAGCATTAGGACAAGAGTCGCGGTTGCTTCTCGACCCTTGGCTCCTGTCCGGGAGGTGACGTCATTATAGAGAGGAGCCAGTTCCGCTTTGAGAGATGAGCTGTGATGTTTTCTGACGATGTGTTCAGGCAAGGCTTGACAAGTTTCTTCTTAAAATTTGGAACAGAAGAAAAATACGTTCCAACACAAAAGGTAAAGTTGAATATTTAAGAGGTTGAAGGCAGTGTTCACGATAATCTTCGATGTTGAGTTTTTTTTTTCGATTCTGTGGCTCAAGAGTAGAGCTGAATTGACGAAGAAATTGAAAAAAAAACACACCAGAAGGGCACTAAATACTTTACTTCCCCCCCCCCCGCCTCTTCACTCTTACAGGAACTGTTCGCTGTGACAACAAAATCTCTTGTGGGCCCTTCTTTTGTAATTCTCTACTCTCCGTAGCTGCGTTCATTCCTTCGGGCCCTGGCTAATTTTGTTTTGCCTAAAATATTCCTCCAATTTCAGTTAGCCCCATTTTTCGCATGTGACAACCACCGTGGACATGTTCATCCAACCGGACAACTAGTCCATATTATAGAATAATGTCACTGAAATAAGACGTCTGAATGCGCTTCTCGCCGCCTCTTCGTAACTTTGGTATCATTTGGTGGCCAACACGTTGTTCTGAGTGGAAAACTCGGGAAAAAGATCATCGTGAGCGCTACCTTAAAAAGGAGTGGTCGCGATCAAATATGCTTGTCGTCTTTCTCTCGCTAAACCTTTTTCTGGGTCTCAAGTAGTAGGACCTGTAGGAGAAAATCGCAAAAAAACTTTGTTTTGAGCGGAACTTGAAGCCTGAACTTCCTTGTATTTTGATGGTGGACGAGCCCACTCCACATCATCGGCATCGATGACCTCTTATACCAAGAACATCACCCGTTTTTCACCGCGCTACCTTCATAGTTTTTCAGCTGTTTTTGATTAAAGCTGATTTTTGTAGTTTTTTCGATAACATTTTTCATTGTGACCACTGCCTTTAAAGGCAGCGTTAACGATGATCATCCTCGTTGACTTTCCACAGTGAAATGATAGGCGAGAAGGACCCTAGGCTCCCAGTGTTGAAAGAACGGTAGAAAACGAGCCAGGAGTGGCAAAATAACGGCTGCAAACAAGCGCTTTGGTGCCCCAGACACGCCTGGTGCCCCAGATCCGCCCCTCTAAATGAACAAATGAAGACTCAGATTACAGGAGTGATCAAGTGAAGGAAGTGCTGATAAGTGAGCTGTTTGCTTCATTGCACTGATGGGTATCATCCTTCTAGCGGTCAATTCCTCCACGCTCAAAGATCAGCGTATAGAATATAGGGGCTCAAAAGCGCGTCTTTCGTGTTCTTTTTAAGCATGCCTTGCCATATAGGGCACCAGACCTTCCGTAAGCCGTGGAGATATCGGAAGTGAAATTTATCGTGAACACTGCCTTTAAAGGATTTTTAGGTTGAAGTGTTTTTCCTCTAAAATTTCAGGGTTTTGTTTGAACTCTCCGCTGTCAACCCCTACTTTGTGGACTTACGTAACTGCGCAAGAACGTTTAAGATTATGATACGGTTCTTATCGTGGACTCTGTATGCAGTACATCCAGAAAACGCTAGCTAGACCGAGTGGTGAAGTGCCCACAACGAAAACTGTATACAACTAATTTCCAACATACCGCAGCTTGTGTAACAATAAATTTTGTCTAGAATAAAGAGAAGCTGTTTGGAAATAATGTTAAGGGGGCGAGCTACATAGTTCTCGGCACGCATACATATGAGTGTCGTACGAATGCCTCTTTCCGAAAACTGTCGGTACTTGTACTCTCACAGCAGAAGTTGTTTGCAGACCTATGTAGCCGATCCTTTCCTGTTTCCCTCGTTCTCACAGAAGTGCATGCGCACTGTTACAATAGGAACCTTATGCAAAATACTCTATCAAAGGTGCAACTGATGCTGTCCTACGCTCCCATCGACATGATAAGCGATTACAATTCCTGCGATGCCTAACTAGATCTTCGAAATAAGCGGTACGTGAATGCCGCATTTTATCCATTCAAAAGGATCAGAAAGCAACAAAAAATCAAAGACGGGCTATGTCCTAATTTAAACATCACAGTTATAAATATCGTAAACACAAATTGGGCAAGAGTACCAAAAGGAAAACAAATTGCATAGCGAAAGAGAACAATTCAAATAGCATCTAGAGCACTTGTGTGGAATATCCACAAGGTAATAGTTGTACCGCAATAAAGAAGCATATGGTTCACTCTATACAGCATACGCGAAGAATCTAATAGCGGTTCACCTATTTCAGGAAGAACTTAGGTGACTGGAACGGCTTAATGTGAGAGTAATAGTCGAGAAGGAAATCTTTGGACTGTCTATCGTTGAATGAACCGTTTATGGTGCAATTTTGGCAAAGGAATGATGCCGGGAATTGTAATTTCGGATACTGCGGATCCTCTGTTTCGCGCCCCTGAAGTCGTGCGTTGACAATATTGTGTGCTCGCCACAAGTACAGGAATACGTCTTCTGGGGAGTGAACCTGAAACAATTTTCTAAAGAGATACTGTTTGAAATCATTCGTCTCTATACTGTCATTTTTATTTACATAGGAAGCCTTGTTCTGACTGCATCGCTACTGTTTACCGTCGCAGCGACTAGGCACCCGCTGCTGCAGCGATGTGGTAGCGGCAGAGATTTTGCTCATAAGCCTTTTAACAACCAACGCGAATCAATCAATAGCTGAAAAGCGATGGCTAGTAAAGATTAATATCATATTCCGATTCGTAAACTTTGATCTCGTCTCGTAAATGAATCAATGTCCACAAGACGAAACCAGTCATTAGCTGGTATCCGCTCCGTCACTGCCAAATTGGTTATCCTCCGCAGCCACCAGCCGCAGTAAAAAACAAGGCCTAAAGGCAGGGTTTGCGATAAAAACGCTTGTTGTGCTATCCTCATGAGAGTCAAAAGTTGGAGAAAAAACGCTCAGGAGTGAAATATTGCTGGGTGGCCGCCAGCACCTCCCCCCTCCAATTAATAAGATTTCTACAAGTGCTCGTTTTTCCGTCTTTTATGTTGCTCCTAAGGCAGCGTCCATACGTGGCGAGAGCGGGTGTTCTCGCTGTTGTGCGCCTCTCGACGCTCCTCAACGCTGCCAGGAAATCAACACAGGCAAACACCCCTACCTCGTGTTGATTCAATTGAAAACGTTCGATCGGGTGATCAATCGCTCGAGTCTGCGCAACTCAGAAAAATGAAAACATGTTACATGTAATATAAAGTATGAGATACTTGAGACATTCAAGTATATTACCTTTATATCGCATGTAACCTACACTTATATTACATGTAACATACACTTATATTTCATGTAGCCTAATTAGAGCCGCAAGTTGAAGCACGATGCTTCAAGGGTTGAAGCTGCAAGTTCCAGGCCACCGCTTCGGGTACGAATCAGCTACCTTTAAGCTCTTTTGGACATCGCAGGAGCTTAAAGCTTGCTGCTTCATGATTGAAGTAGCTAGCTTGGAACCCACAGCTTCATATAAGAAGCAATGGGCTTAAGCGTGCTCAAAAATTATTGTATGTCGCTCCCTCTAATCCTCCACACGATCAAAACGGATTATGAAAAGCGAGAGATCAACGACTCGGCCAGGGCGAGTGACCACCCTGTCGAAATTCAATGCAATGGCCTGCGCTCATGGCTAAGATATGAGGCGGCCCGTATGCTGTGCGGGTTTGCAGAAGGTGTTTAGCATGGGCCCTAAGTTGCTGGAGATAATTGAATTATGTTACACTTATACTACATGTAATTTACTTTAGTAGTGATAATTCACATGTAACTTACATTGACGGAGATGTATTACAAGTATATTGTAATCGTCTCTTATTTTACAAGTATTATGTTTTCACCATCAAAAACATATTACGTGTGACTTTTGGCCCGCGAGCGAGAGACCGATATATTACATGTAACATACATCGGTGGAGATAATTTGCAAGTAATATACATTGGCCAATTTATAATACATGTATATTAATTCAGGCCTTTTATTTTACATGTAATATGTTTTCATTTTTCTGAGAACGGCTGATGATTTCCCACGGTTTTCAACTACCGTGGTGGGATTATGAAAAACAAGGGCAGTAGTTTTGATACAGGTCTAATACCACCTGTTTTGGTGATGTAAGCTAACTAGTAGCTAGTAAGCTTGAAACTTGCTGCTTGCTTCGGGGTGCTGGCGCAAGCGCGCGAGAGCGAGCGGACGAGGGCGCGCGAGAAGGAGCGCCTGTGAGCGGCTAGCGAATCGTGTGCCCACGATGCCCATCGCACGCTCTCGCCACGTATGGAGGGAGCCTAAAATAGTTGCTGATCACTTTGAAAGTCAACTGACTATTTTGAGAGCAAAATAATAAGCTACAAAACAGGCAGTCAAAGAAATCTAGTCAGCTGGGATGGCTCGCACACTCCCCAAATTGCCGTTCTAACTTGTTTTTATGCTCTTTTCTTGTAACTTTTCATTTATTACCGCTTTTGTAATGGCCAGATCTCTATTTTAATAAAGAGAGCTCAAAAATGGTTTTTATCACGAACCATGCCTCTGAGGTAAATAAGGTAGTCTCTACAGCGTTCCTTACAAGGGAACTACTTTTAGTCAGTCTGGCCATTCCGGATGAGATGTGCTTTTCTAGAACGGTTTCTGGAGTAGAATCCGATTGTGGTTTATGCAGCTGCCTAAAACCGCTCTGAAAAAGGTAAACGTGTTTTCCAGAGCCTGGCGGCTCCATGTGATTTTTACAGTGTTTTGAAAAAAATCGAATTCGGCCCAAAACTTGTACATATGTAGGGGTAATCTATTTTGCTGAACACGAATCTGGGGTCCGCTTGTCGAATTTTCTGAGGCCTGCTGTAGGTTACGGTAGGTACCGTGCCATTTAGGGGCGAAACCTAGCTCGGCACTTCGAAACTCGATAAGTTGAGGTTAAATTCGTATTCACCACCCGGAATAACCCCCACACACAAATTTTTAGTCAAATCTGAGACTGACCAAACTACCGCATACCCACCGTAATCTGCCGAAGATCAAGAAACGGACCTCAGATTCGTGCTTAGCACTCCAAATAACCCAGCAGAGAAACAATTTGAGCCAAATCTAGCAATTCGGAGATCGTCAAAGGTCGCGAATTGACATCAGAATTTCGTCCCATGGAAAGCTTCGAACGAAGCATGCCGAAAACTTCGAAAAATTGGCAAATAAATCCCGGAATCGTGATCAGCGCCCCGGAAAACCCAACTGGGAGGAGTTTAGTCAAATCTGGAACATTTTTTAAACGCTTTCAGAGCCCTCCAATTGGTATAAAAAAACGCCCAACCGAAAATCCGTACACGTCCAAAACGCTATCAGTCAACGCATCGGGCAAGGTTTGGAAAATGTGCATCCAACCACACTTAACTCAGGAGGTTGTTTTGAACGCTGAGCACAATAACGAGGTCCCTTTCCGGATTTTTCAAAGACTGAAGCCCGTTTTGGAAGGTATAATAGGTACGGAAACCTGGCGGAAAACGCCTACAACTTTTTTGAGAGTGGTTCTAGGCAGCTGCAAAGACCATAATCGGATTCTGCGCCAAAACGGTTCTAAAAATTCATTTCATCCGCATTGGCTAGGCTGACTAATAGTACATAGATATCTTGTTAGAGGCGGTGTTCACGATAGTTCTTAATTTTGGAATTGTTTCACTATAATCCACTACTTGATCCCTAAGTAGAGCTGAAATGACGAAGTATGCCGCGGCAACGCGCCAGAGGTACACGGAATGCTTTAGTCTCACTCCGCCCTAGTACTATCAGAGGATCTGTTTTTTATGACAATGAAATATTTTGTGAACAGGTTCAAGGCGTTTCAGTGCATTTTCGCCGATGAACCGTGATTTTAGTAACACATGGAGGCCAACGCATCGTTTTTAATGAGAAGCTCGAAAATGAAAACCATTGTGAACCCTTCCTACAAGACAAATTTGAAATGCAATTACCTGTGCCTCCATCGGGAATGTATTCGTAGTCATTTTAAGGAAATGCTCTCGACAGTGCAAACATCCAAAGAATGAGCCAACCCAGGCTCGGATCGCTTGGAGAGGTTCCAGTGGTTTGAAGTTGGCCACTGCAAATCAACAAACTCAGGCAATGAAGAAAATTCTCTGAACATGGATGGTGCTCCTGCACGTCCCGGCTGAGCTAACACGGTCTCATTAGATCTTATGACAACCCCGTTATAGCCTCCACTTTTGATGACTCCTTCGATACCAGGCCGATAGACCGTAACCGAATAATAGAAATTCGAAGAACTGCTGTCTGTTCATATCTACGACAAATCACTGATAACCTTGCTGTTTGTTTCCACTACGTGTGATTGGAAAGGGCCTTCCCTACCTCAAAGCATTCAATTTGCTGGTTTCTCCATGATTTTTGGCTACAATGTGCATGCTCTCAATACTCAGAACGAGAAAAAAATGGAAATTTTTATTAAACTTTGTATCGCTCGCGAAAATTTTCGCACATCATATTCCGGCACGAATGTGATCTGCTTCCTTAGTGCTATACTTGCGCAAAGTTTGGCACCTTAATTGCGCTGATTGATGAAAAAACACCTTTTGATGCAAGGATTAAAGTGGGACTAGGCAGTGAGAAGGAGGTGTTGTCCTGTACGCGGGAAGTGGTTTTTACATGTTATAAACGTGTGAGCCGAATCCCTGATCCCAACCTATCAGCATGCTCGCTCACTTCACATAAAGTGTGTTCGAAAGAGACTGCCCACTCACGCGGTGTCGAGCGGCCGTTGCAAAGGCATTATTTTCGGACAAGCCTTCCCACGATTGCAAAGAGATGGCCGAGGTATTGCTCTTACAAGGGAAGGATCATTACATGCCGCGGCCATTTCAATTGAAACATTCGTTTCTAGGATTAATTTTGACGTAGAATTCGGATTTTCACTCTGTAGCTGCGAATCGTTCCTCTGAACGGAGCTATGAGCATTTTTATATTGATTTCTATAGAAAAATGGCATTGTATCTGCCGTAATCTGCAGAAATCTTCCGAAAAACCGGAAACGGACCTCATACTCGTGATCAGCACCCCCAATAACCCCTGGCAAAATCAGAATAAAATTTTTTTTCGACCTTCGGACCCCCAAAAGTGGATTGAGTTATCACCTGCGTGAGCCTACGAAGGTGCAATTTTTTTTGCCCAAACGTCGTATCTCTGAAAGAATACCCCGTGATCGTTCACGGATAGAATCCCCTCGGTTTTTGGTAGGGGCCGAGAGGATACTAGCATGGGGCCATCGCGCAACGATTGCGAAATTCTGCCAGTCTCAAACCGAGAGTGTACCGCGTTCGTTCATCGATGCTTCCACGATGCTCTATGGAAAAACCGCGAGGAGTCGAGCCTGGGTCTATCACGGAACGATTGCGAGATCCTACCAGTTTCAACCTGAGGGCAAATCGCGTCTATACATTGATGTATTCGGGGCGTTACATCGCGGATCCGCGACGAACCGAGCCTGGAACTATCGCGGGACGATCGCGAGATTCTGCCAGCCTTTGGTGGTCCAGGCCCTCTCGATGTTTCACCCGAGCGAGTGTTGCCTATGAGATCAACACGAAGCTATAAGGTATTGCTCTCGCCGCATTAAATGGAATACGCATTATGGTGCGTCTACGAGTGAAGCGACAAAAACGCCTACAACTCCTTTCAGAGAAACGATTTGCACCTGCAGAGTAAAAATTCAAATTCCACGTCGAAAATTGGTTCTAGGAATGCATATTTCATTTATAATGGCCACGGCATGTAATAATCCTTCCCTTGTTAGATATTTCTCTAAAATCTCTGCTTATCGATATACAGGTCCAAAAATGCGTCCGCGAGGCTACTCGAAACGCACGCCGACCGCGTGGACGCACAGTCCCTTTCGGGCCCACTTTACAATACCTATCATAATTATGCAACACCCTGTTTTTCCATGATACCAATTTTTATGAAAGAGATCAACTTTTTCCGTTACCAACATTGCAATCAACACGCAAAATAACTGTACAAACCTTCTTCTTAATTCTTTACAGCTTTAGTAGTTTTTTTAAAATATTTATTGATGTTCTGTGCGCTGCACAGGGTGCACTTTAAATATGGCGACATGGATTTAACCGCATAACTTTGTGGAAACTCATCGAATCACAAACATCGCAGTATTTTTATCAACTGAGAAACCTCCATACACTGTCATAGAATTCATTTGATATTGCCTTCCCGGTTCTTGATAATAGTCCCCAGACGAGCAGGATATGCGTCCACCGCGTCCCGCAGCACTTCCTAGGGAATTTCGTCCTTTGCCTTCTTCAGACCATCCAAACCGGTGTGCTGTTTTGCAACAGCTTTTTCCTCCAAAAGTGACCACACAAAGAATCCATAACGTTCAAGCACGGGGAGTTGGCAGGCCATTCATCTATGGGAATAATATTCGGGAAATGGGCGCGACACCAGTCCTGCGCCTTCTTGGCTTTGTGAGGTGGCGCTCCGTCCTGTTGGAGGGTCCATTCCTCGTTTCCGAAGTGAGCCTGAGACCAAGGAAGAGCCGCCTTTCCCAAGATTCCTTCAAAATAAACATCCGTGTTAATTTTGACCCCCTTTTCCAAGAAAATCATAGGTGTGCACCACGTGGAGCAGTCTCCAGCAAACCTGAGGCTGGAGCACAGTTCAGTGGAACGACTCTACTCACTGCATCGGCTTCATTAGACCTTGCATACACCCTGTGATTCTGAGGATTGAAAACCTGTTCAAAAGCGAACAATTTCTCGTCAGTGAAAAGCTTGAGGAGATGTTCTGCTTTTTTGGCCCTCGACAGCTGCTTGCGTCACTTTTCTTCCCCTCCCTACATTTGTGCATCAGTCAGCTCGTGTCTCTTCACCTCTTTATTGGGATACATTTCTAGTTTCTCCCTGACTATTTTACCCATGGTCGCCTGCGAAACGTGAAGCTGCTTCGCGATTTTTCTCATACTTCGCACCGGATTGTACTGCAGACGCTCTTGATGCTTTTCTGAAGCTCAGGTGTGGTGAGGGTAACCGGATGTCTTGAGCGAGGTCGATTCTTGATTGTATTACGTTCCAATGGGCATCTTTAGAAGACGCGAGATCCCAGAAGCTTGATGACCGGCATCCCTGAGCGCAAGAATCGCTCAGAGATGCCGGCAATCAAGCTCAAGAGATGTGAAAATACGGAAGGGAACCAAAAAGCATGGTATGCTTCAATAATAACTTACGTTCCTGCTCATGGCTTGCAGGTGTACTTCGATAGCTTATGATCTCAATCTACTCGCTCATTTACCAGTAGGGTGACGCTCCGAGACTGCAAGCGAACCCGGGTAAAATCAGATTTATAGCAAGAAAGAAGGACGTGCTGCTGTTGCAGGATCTCCTATTGAGCTGCAAATAAGTCTGCTGGTGCGGCTTCTCCCCTAGTACGCTGCTGATTTCTCTGTTGTCCCCTCAATTGTTGTTTCTAGTGCGATAGATGTTCTACGACGCTGTGGGTATATGCACATAAAGTGTGCCCAAAAGAGAATGGCGGTTCACGCGGCCGGCGTGCTTGGCAGGCGGCCGTCGCATGTGCCGCTCTCGGACGAGTGTTGGATTCCAACGACGAACATCCCCTCTCCAGCCGTCTGCAGAGCTGATTGATCGGCGCATTGCTTGCTGCCAGACGGCGCCGGCCCCGTTTGTAGTCGGTAGCGGTGGGGACTTTTCGCATGCTCGTGCGAGAGCGGCGAACTCGACGGCCGCCTGCCAAGCACGCCGGCCTCATGGGCCGTCATTCTCATTCGGACGCACCTTAGCACCCACCTTTGTTGAAAGAGTGGTTGACCGTATGAGGCCGGTTCCAGACGGTGATCTCGAGTGGCATTGTGAACATCAAATTTGGACGCTGAGAGGATCGTTCCTCCTGCGCATCGCAAAGAATGTTTTCTTGCTGTGAACCGTGAAGGGGATGATGACTTCGTTACCTACCTTGGCGAGGTTGGCCTCCTTGCTGCGAGCCATTACAAGGATCGTACCTAATTGCGGTAGAGGAGGTGGTGGATCAAAGTATCTCTTCATATACATGATGTGTTGCTGCTAGCAGTACATGCTGCTGATAATGGGGGATCGCTTTCCGAGATCGAAATCGAACTTAACCCCTCATCGGCAGTAAAAGGTACCCCTAACTGCAGCATGAGCTGCCGATGAGAACAGCGTTGAAACTCGGTGTGCGTCGGCAGCACATGCTGCTGACAATGAGGTGTTGCACTCGACGTGGGCCATGAAATGCGATTTCTATGGGTTGAGGTTCCACCCCTCGAGTGCGTGAGTAGTTGGAGATGCAAACAGCAAATGTTTCCGCCACATCGACGGACTAGAATGGAACAAAGTATAGTACTGACGCACGAGTGAGTAATGAGCAGCAGATAGTTTAGCGGTTCGAGAATTACTAATGTGATGAAATGACAGAGGCAAACTCTACTGAGTTGAGACTCTTTACCGCGGTTCAACTGCGCGATAACATCACTTACTCACTCGCGCGTCAGTACCCAGAGTATGCCTTCTGTAGCCCACGTTGGAGTCGTCCTATGCGTCAGTAATGGACCGCAAGCTATGAGCCGATTGGAAGGAGTGGGCGAGATCCTTGCGATCAGGGTTTGGCTAACGCTGTGATCATCGCAGAAAGGCCACTGCTGTGGGCACTGAGAAGACCAAACCGCTAGCCTTGTAACACTATCTTCTTCCGTTTCCGAGCTGACAAACCCCAAGAAAGGGAATGTAACAGCCCAAAAGGTAGCGGAAAACGGAACCGGAAACTGAAAAGTTCCGCACTGCCGTGGTGTGGACCAGCAGCCGGCCGTACAATCGATTGGCGAGCTTCAGCAAACCGTCGTTAGTGGTAATATGACCCTATCCATGAGTGAAGCTCGTTTGAAAGTTTTTTTATGAGCTAAAATTTTGGCTCCAATCTGAAATAATGATAGTACATCGTTATTTTCGGAGACATTCTTCACCTGTACTATTACAGAGATGGTGCTGTTCCCTTTAACATGTTTCCCCTTTGACAATTTGTATCCTCCGGTTGCAAGCCAAATTTACTCTGTTACCTCGCGCGCTTGTGCGCAGCAGGGTTAGAGACAGCGAGAAAGAGTGGGGGAGAAAGAGACGCAGCGTAAGCGCTCAAACGCACGCCATGAACGGAAACTAGTTTCACTCGGAAACACAGGATATGGAAGCTGCGTCCCAATTCCCTATTCCTGAATCCGGATTTCCACAAAGAATCGCACACAGTTGGCCTGGGATCTGGTAGATTGAAATGTTTTCGAATAATTTTGGCAGAACGCAAACTACGTGATGTTTCTTGAGCAATATTCATTTCATCGTGCCTTGGAACGAAGCGGTCCCAGCACGATTATCATCCTGTTGCGTGATGCAACAGCCATTGTCCGCAATTGCGGACCGGAATTTGACTCCAAGAACGACAGTATCTGATTGATTTTATCTGAATCTGTTTTCATTCTTGTAACATTTTTTATGTATTGACTTTGTTACAAGCTTTTCCTTTGTTGAAAACACCAGCTATTTTTTATTTTTGACCCAGAATTTCTACGTCCCTCCTCCCCAAAGAATTTCCTTCTCTTCACATGTTTACGTCCCCTCCCACCGTTGTTCGACCGGACAACAGCCGCCCAACCCTTGTGTTAACACTGCCACTATGGTAACAAGTAGGCCATCTAATCTTCAGCCATGCAGGAGTTGGTGTGCTCATGAGAAAATCAATGTCGTTTTTGTATTTTTTGTGTTTGCAAGGTATTTTCTTTGAAAGAAGTGAAAAAAAGGCGTGCAAAAAAAGTCAGAAAATTTTTTTTGTTAATCCCCGGTCTAGCGATCCGAAAAATGGCGTTGAGAAGATGCACTAACTCTTTTGGTAAGCTATTTTTGCCACAAATTGCCGGAAAAGCCTGAATTTTGGCAAACGGAAACGGCCAAACCTAAAAATGACCGACAATCGGCAAATGCAGCACACCCCCGATTCGGAGGCATTCATCCAGCACAATGGTCCATGTTAAGAAGATTCGGGCGGACCCGAGCCTGACCTTGCGAATGCCAACAGTCTGATGGGCGCTAAAACGTCAAGATTGCGCTTTGAAAGAAGTGGTTCAGAAGTTTTTACACCTAACTTCCACTCATAAAGTCGACCGTCTCCAATTTCCGCAGAGGAATCTAACAACCAATTGGAGTAAGATGAGGTTTTAAACTGGGATTAAGATGAGCACTAAATGTTCACTAAAATCGTTTGCGATTTTCGGGTGATTTTTTTTTTCGACGAGAAGAAATTCAAACAAAGGCAGCACACACGCTCGTAAACGTGATTGAGATAACTACGGAGATAAAATCGTATGGCACAGAATGCAGCGCCTACGCATTTCGAAGCGTCAAAAAACGACTTATAATGCCGCTACACGTGTAAGAAGTTGACCCTGCTTTTGTATTTGCCCGCCTCCTATATATTTACTGTTCTCCCCCAAAACAGGGGGGGGGTGGGCCATTCCACCGTCGTCGATGTATGTGGTTTACTTATTGTGCTAAGTGCACCACACACAAACGTCGACCGATGGTGGGAATGGCCCAGCATCCTTGTTTCGGGAGAGAACATCAAATGCAGGGGGCGGGCAGATACAGGGGCGGGGCCAACTTCTTACTCGTGTAGCGGCATTGTGCGTTGTTTTTGAAGCTTCAAAATGCGTTGGCGTTGTGTTAGGTGCCATACCATTCTAATTCCGTAGTTATCTCATTTACATCTACGAGCGTATATGCTGCCTTTAAATTCAAACCGCGGCTGGCGCGGCGGTTGAATTCTCAGAGATTGAGATTTAAACAGCCACGCCAGCTGCGGTTTGAATTTACACGTTTTCTTGAGGAAACCTGCCGCGGATCTAACCATACCTTTAAAGGCAGTGGTCGCGATCAAACATGCTTGTCGTCTTTTTCGCTGTAAACTCCTTTCTGGGTCTCGAGTAGTAGGACCTATGAGAAAAAATTGCGACAAAAGCACTGTTGGGGGGGGGGGGGGGGCAAATTTGAAGCCTGAACTTTCTTGTCTTCTGATGGTGGACGAGCCCACTCCACATCATCACATCAGACCTATTATATCAAGAACGTCAGCTGGCTTGAAATTGAATTTCAATCAATGAATTTTCTGATTTATGTACACATCTAGTCAAAAACATTGACTGGAGTGCTTTCTTTCATTGCTCAACTGTTTTTATCAGGTAAATTTGCATGTATTGCCTCCTCTGAATGTCGACGATTTTTGACTGTTCGGCATTAGACTTCAATCTTTTTGGTCGGCGCTGTGCACGTGTGCTCGAACTGGCTTTTTTGGGCCCTAGAAACTCCAATTCTAGCACGTTTTTCACCGTGATATCTCCATAGTTTTTCAACTGTTTTTGATCTAAGCTGATTTTTGTAGTTTTTTTTTTGATAACGTGTTTCATCGTGACCACTGCCTTCAACGCGTAGCTTATGGAATGCGAAACGAATCTTGAAGTGTCCCCGGAACCAATTCGCAAATTCCTATAGGCGGTAAATGTTCGTGGTGGTTACGGGTACTCTGTAGTGTCATCAAGGCCAGGTTCGCTCATTCCTCCTGTCGTACGGGCTCCGACTAATTCCATGGAGTGATGCAGCATCACCTCCTGCCATTGACGAGAAGCCACAGGCGGCGAACATTGACATTTCAGCAGTATATTGCCCATGTACACCGCAGGGCTAGAATTCATGAACTCATTGGGTCCCAGCAGGGTTTGGTTTGGTTAGCTGCCCCAGCTGGGACCAAACCGAACCAAACCACCACCTCGGAGGTGGGGTTAAATGAGACCCAGGCGTAGCCCAGTCCTGATCAAACCTAGCGATAATGAATCGCTGGTTTGCGAACGTTTCCAACCAAACCCTACTGGAACCCCCGGTTTAGCGTTCATGAATCCCAGCCCAGAAGATAAACTTCCTTCTGCCGATGCCACAATATTAGAGTTTTCGATTGGCTGACGGGTCACCCCCCTGTTCAAAGTCTGTGGAGAACCATAGGGGGGTCATCGTAGGCAAGGTACAAATGTACTGCAGGCAATTCCACTCGATTGATAAGCTGAAGACAGCGGTTTGCGACGTTAAGAGTGGTAGCGACGCCTCAGTTCTTCATAATCAAATGAAGAATAAAGTGTCCACATACAATGAAGAAGTTGGAAATTGAAAAAAATCATAAAAAGTTTTCGGAGAGATGAAATTCTGAAGCACGGACATACATATTCATTGGTTTTCGAATATCCTGAGTACGCCCATGATAGTGAGGGACGCGCAGCGCTATGCTGGAGAGTGATTTGGGCAAAATATTGGGTGTTCATATGCAATAAAACGCACTGTGGTATTGTGCGAAGTTGGTGCGAAGTCGCACGGCTAAAACGAAAGCCCGTCAATGTTGACGATGCCTATGTAAGATTTCATGTCAGCGCGCTGCATCTTTGTAAAATTGTGTCGATCCATCGATTTCCCTGGGAATGGCTTCCAAACCAGGGTGTTCATAGTGATAAAATAAGTTGATAAACCAAATATAAACCAGTATTGCAACGCGGCTTTTAGCTCGTTTTTGAAGACAGTTTCGAAAGAGCGACAGAAAAATTACACTGTTCTTCAGCCTGCTTGTAAGCGGAGACTGTGAGCGCATGGAACGTAACCCATAAACCACATGTGTATCCACGGAATTGGCCACTGGATCCACGGCAATGATCCCAGTCTGAGCTCACAGAAAAGGGATTACCAGCGGCTTCCTGAAAATCGAACGTTTCCTTCGAGAGAAAAAACTTTCTGTTCTCAAACTAAGCCTCACTACGAAGCTACGAAGCCGAACTAACCTCAGCCGCGATGAATTCTTTCTGCCAATCGTCTGTGGAAATCGCTTTGTCCAGACCTCGATTCTCGAGAAAATCTCGCAATCGGGCGAATACCTTGACAGCGCGCGTCGAACGATCCAGAACACTCTAGGCGGAAACATGAGAAATAACTCACGATCGAATATTATTGAAAAACGCTGGGTTTCATCACACGAGACACACGAGACAACGTACATCGTTTCCAAAAGTAGTTGAGACAGGAAAATGATCGGCAAGAAGGCTGACGAATGCATGAAGGGCAGTGAGATTACTGCCAACAAGCGGATCACCAGTTCGGGAACTCTCACGGAATAAAGCATATCGCATCGCTTTTAACATGTCTACCTCAGAGACGTAGAACAAGGCACGGCATCTGAATAGATAAATGTATTCATTACCACAATAAGAGGGCAGTTATGTTGAATTTCAACGACCTTTCCGCGCCTCTTGAATTTTCGCTTCAATAATTAGTCCTATCAAATGTGTAACATATATTCTCTTTGTCAAGCTTCGACTAGTGAATGAAGGAGGAGTAATCATTGCGGCGGGCCATGAGGCATTCGCGACACCACCGGCCGGAGGGGTTTCAATCGCGTGTGACGAATTTCCGCCGCAACCCCGTTCATTCGCTAGACCACTCGGAAGAATTAAATCTAAGAATTAACGCTTGCATTGAGTAATTATGCATCTCAGAAACATCAAGGAAAACTGCTTTCTGACGTTTCCATTTTTTCCATTGGAAGGAGATATAATCGGGCTAACTGTGCAGAAAGCTCGACAACCGTGCTGACATCATTTACAGACGGGTATATGCATGTGTGGGCGCTAATGTCACTGCTCTGCCTCAAAGGCACAAGACACCCGAAAAATTAATTTTCAGATTTCATGCTTATCTTGGAGTCACATGCTGATCACAGTGGTATCCCTGAAATCGTCCAAGACCCCCTTTGAACAGAGTTATGGCTCTTCAGAAATCCCTAGATTTTGAGGATGGAAAATTGGTGGACGAGTTGTCTCAGGCCTGTATTTCTCTACATTCGCAATCGTTGCGCTAGTTCGAGACAGGATAATGAGGCAATGGACTGAAGAACGGCGGCTTGTTGGAATTCATCCATCCATCGAGCCGCTATCGAGTTCGAAAATCTGTTAGGGGGTCGGGCCTGTGGTGGTCGCTTATATCTCGCTTATTCGGAGGAGATGAGATCTGGCATTTGATACGTGTTATACAGAAGGGGTCTTCTACGCAATTACATGAAAATCTCAAAATTCATGTCTGAGGGTGTACTGTGCCTTCAATGAGGCGTCAGAACTTTTTTTCCTAAAATGCGAGAGTAACCGAAAAGGGCGATATACATGACACACGCCCCACGGAAACTAAAGGGATACGGTCATGTCAAATGTCAGAACTACAATGTATGAGCACATCACCAGCAATAGCAAAAAGTGTAGAACTTTTTTGAGACGTATGAAAACCTTTTCGAATGCACTGATAGAACTGATGATAAAAGACACTCTTCGTAATCATGCGTAAAAAGTTAATGTCAACACAAGTGCTGAGATTGAATAAATGGCGACAAGGGGAAAAACGGAAGCACGAGTTCCACAAAAAAATCCTTTTATATTGGATAATCAGGCTTCTACATATAAACACACTTACTTTTCTGGATTTGTATCACAGGGACTAGTCCTGTTTTTACGACTGTGGAACTGATGTTCTTGCTTTGCAGATTCAGCTTCACCAGAAAGGAACGACTCTAGTTCAGCCAGGAGTAAACGACGAAGCCTGAAAGTAATCTACTTCAATGTAAAGCTGAGCTGAGTAAAGCTTCAATGTGTAACTGGATTGAGAAGAGAGCAAAACTGTGGCTCCCCAAAAGCTCACAAGCACGTGACGATTTTCGGAAATGTATAAACACTCAAAGGCTTCGCATACTTTTTTTGTAATACTTAGCCTTGGTCTTTGCACTATGTACATATGTACCTATGTAAGTGTGATACGCAGCTCTGGATAGCAAACCTTCTTCTCAATGCTTCTTTACAATTCCAGGAGAACTCAGTGGTTCCTGAACCCCATACTGAGATTTGAAAAAAAAAACTTCAACAAATTATGTTCGATTTTTTCTAGTAAGTTCAGCCCACCAAAGTTTTCAAAGTAGGTAGGACGTCAGATACTTTATAATGGCTTAGCCGAAAAACTCTTCAGCGAACTCTGTGAATCTGCAAAATAAACAATTTTATGTACACTACCTTACAAAGCTGCATCTTTACCGTCAGTAATCGATTCCAACTTTTTTCGAAGATCGGCAAGAATTTCATGTTCAATTTTCAGAAAAAAAAAATGCCCGATAAATGGCAAAATGTGTACTATGGAGTACGGCATTCTCCACAACTTACGAATTTGAAGTTTTGCAAGTAAAACTGCTTCAATAATGCGGAAAAGATTGAATATGCAAAATCACAAAATCTGCCGGAATAGAATAATATTCCACTGAGAATTTCTGCAAATTCACATACGAAGAGATGAAATTTCCTATTTGCATGGCTTGATAGCTTTGGCGTGTTGCTAGAAACTCACTAACATTCAGAAATCTCAGTCCTTGAAATTTTCAGTGAATTTCGGCATGGAATTCGGGAAACATCAGCTTCTGCTAAACGAAGTAAGAAGCAGAAGACAGAAGAAAATATATGCTTTCGAATACCCTCGACTAGAGCATTTTTTTAGCGTCACAATTCTATAAAATTCCAACTTGAAAGTTGTAAAAAACATACAAAGGCTTTCTGCAACCATCTCAAAAGCAGGGTTTTCTATGAAATCGGTTGTTGTGCTATCCCCATGGAATGGTACATAGATCTGGCCATCACAAAAGAGAAAATAAGTGAAAAATTGGAGAAAAAAACGCTATGGAATAAGTTATTGCTTGGTGTCCTCTCGCCCCCAACTAATCAGATTTCTTAAAACGCCTGTTTTGTCAACATTTAATTCGCTTCCAAAGTAGCTTCTGAGCACTTCTGGAGACTACTGACTACGTTAGGAGCAAAATAAAAGCCGGATTAACGAGCACTAATGAAAATCACGTTAATTAAGGGGCCGGCCGATACCTGTAATTAGCCGTTATACCTTGTTTTTGAGCGTTTTTCCCTCGAACTTCCGGGTTTTTTACGCTCATTTTCACTTTAGTGATGACAAATCTACATTCTTATAAAGAGCGTTCAAACGTCGTCTTTATCGCGAACCCTGCCTTTAAATACGCGGAAGTCAAAAATGCTCACAAAGCCATTCTCATTTCAGGAACTATTTGGTTGATGCATAATTATGGAACGTTTTTTTTTCAAATATTCAACAAAAACAAAAACAAAAATTGATCAAAATATGTTTAAATGATCATTCGAGAGCATATTCGCCATCAACTTCAAGAACTGCTTCCCATTTGCTTGGCAGTCGGTCGATTCCACGTGCAAAGAAATCACGATTTTTGGAGGCAATCCACTCTTTGACATCAGCCACCAAGTCATCCAAGTCGTTGTAGACTTTGTTTTTTTGCAATTTTTTCGAACAGCGATTGACATTCTAGCCCGTTCGTGCATCTGTCGTTGAGTACGGCGGGTGTGGAAGCAGATCCAACCCCTTATCGGCGAA
Source organism: Aplectana chamaeleonis (assembly GCA_029168955.1). Lineage (NCBI taxonomy): Eukaryota > Metazoa > Nematoda > Chromadorea > Rhabditida > Cosmocercidae > Aplectana > Aplectana chamaeleonis. The sequence continues at coordinate 26,275 of JAPDOI010001935.1, forward strand.
GGATTCGATTTCACGACGCTGAACATGTGGACTGGCGTTATCGTGGTGGAACACGATGTGGGTTTTTTGCGCAGTCTTTTCGCCTCGATTGCAGCGTTAAGGCGATCAAGCTGAGCCAGATAGAGGTCGCTGCTGATGATGAATTGCCGCTTGCCATTTCTGTCAGGAAATCAGCATTTTAGCCGTTCATCTGCGCCGTTAAACCAATAATAAATGCCATTTTAAATGATTTCCCAATGGATGATTCCGCTTCTGTCCCACCACACACACCACATAGCCTTCTTACGGTGCACGCCTTCTGGTATTCCTTTGGGAAAAAAAAACCTTGCGAAACGCAGATCTTCTTTAGTTTAACGTTTTTGAAGAGAAACCATGACTCATCCCCAGTGACAAGATTCTTCAAAAATGGTGTTTGTTAGTTTCACAGCAATAAATCGGTGAAAATTCGAACGCGTTAGGCTTTATTGTTGTCGGAGAGATCGTGGGGCATCCATCCAGCCAATTTCCATACCTTTCCAAGCTTCTTCAGGCGTCGAACGACCGTTGATTGATTGACACTAAAGTCTTCAGCCAGCACTTGCGTTTTCAGGCTTTCGTCCTCTTCCAAGGCTGTCAGAAGTGCTTGATCATCAGAATCCGACGGCCGATCTCTTCCTTCTTTATACTTCCAACTAGTGTCACCTGACCTAAAGCGAATAAAAAACTTTCCCACTGCACTATCAGTAATTTTTCCTCCGCCAACAAGTTCGTTGAGAAATAACTGGGTTGCGGTCAATCCTTTCTCGTAGTGGTAGAGCATAATATGGCGAATATGAGTGTGATTTTCGATTCGCATTTTTCGACTAAATATTGTGGAATATTATTTAAATATTGAGGACGAAACGCCAATTTTTACTAAAGAAAAACGCGTTAATAATAACGTTCCTTGTTATGCATCAACCCAATAAAATACGTAGGATTCTCTGATTTCCTACAAGCTTCGAAAAAACTTTAAAATAGGTCAACATAATTTGCTGAACCAGCAACGCAAAGGTTGCTCTCTGTACAGCGTTGCGCCTTAAACCAGAAAAAAGCTTCCGATAGTAATCCATTTTTGAGTTCCTCTGAAGTAAAGAAACCTCACTCTACAACAAGTATTGGCTTCTTGTCTGCGCGTTTGAAAATCGCCAATGAAGGAAAGTCTGTTAGCCGAAGAGCGTCTGCAAGCGGATGATTACGCAAACATCGTCGCACTAGAAGCCGATCTCGTTTTCGATGCAGATCCAATAGCAACTGAAAAAGGCAGAAAAGAATCGGAGCTATTATCATGTATGATGAATATGTAGATCCTTGTAGATTGTTGATGTAGCGTCTGTGGCAACTTTGTAATTTTTCCAGAAACGGAAAGTCGCTAAAAATGTAGAGCCGCAATGGTGAGGAGTGATCAAAGACGAACCAGAAAAATACTAAGCCCCAGGGAAGTTAGGACCTCACTCCTCCACCCAATTTCCTCTCTTACCTGAGCTCCTGTCAGGCTTGCCTGATGATTTTCAAAAATAATAGCCGTATATTGAGCACTAGCCGGTGTTCCTTCCCAGAGATCAGACCACGTCACGAAACTGAAAGCTGCAGTCAACAAAAATTGACAGCCTCCACACATCCTCAAAAAATCTTCCCACACGTTTTATAGAAAAGGTACTTCAGTGAGAGCATGCCACATATAATGAAGAGTCACTCACTCTCCGAGGTAGTCGAATTTCGGCCAATCCGCGAAGCGATTCACTGAGTAATCGTCCATAACAACCTGTGAGTGCAATATGATTTTTATGCATGCGCTCGATGGGCAACTATTTTATTGTTTGGTGTATAAACTAAGGTGGGAGTAGCAAGACCATACGCGAGAAGATGGCAATTTTACTGCGATTCAAATACATTCCACGCGTAGAGCCGGTACCACATCCAAATGTTTCACCAGACAACAAGAAATGCATTCCATACGAAAACTGAAGGGCAACCCAGTGTTGCTCTGGACTGTCTTCTAGAAAACTTCTCTACACCGACATCACTCCTTTATCCAGTTTTTCGAAGGACACAGAGCATCTTCGAGCCCAGTGGGATGAAACGTTAAAGGCAGTGTTCACGATGAATATAGCACTTGACTTCGACGCTAAAGTGGGATTGCTTGGTCCTGAGGTAACTAATGGTCAAGAAACAGCGAATAAAAACGTCCAGAATAAGCTAAAATACGGTTTATAACGTTCAGTGCGTGGACGAGAATCATGGGCCCAGCTGATTTCCGCAAACGTGCGCAAATCGTGAAATCTGCTCGAATTGTGCAGGCTGAACGCGGTAGAGTTGCTTGAGCAATTTGTCATCGGAACGTGTGCGGCGCCACAAGTTCGTCCGAATGGGGGCGGAACGGGATAGGTAGGAGCACCGGGATAACCTTCAAAGCCACTTTTATTGATTTCTGGCCCGTTTTCGTTGCTTTCTTTGAACCTATCTTTTCCAACACCTGCCAACTTAGTGTTTCACAGTGAAACCTCGAGAACAAGATTTCTCATGAACACTGCCTTTAAGAGGAACTTACAAATCTTATTCTATTTAAATAACGAGAGTTTGTTACGGAAGTATTCGGAGCTGAGTGAGCATTTGTTTCATAGTATTCTTTCCATTACTTTTCTTCAAAAAACATTTCAAAGTAGTCAGACTTCATCCAACATTTGAGATCTCTGAGGGCCACATATCTAATAACATTGGCGAAAGCCCACAGTGGAGCAAGATTTGTATTTTTCTGAGAAATTTTTGAATACGCAACTATTGTTGTCAACAATGGGTTATGTTCCAATCGGTTTGTATAAAATTATCAATGGATAGACAGAGTAAGTACTATTGAGTAGATACTTGTATTTAATATTTCACATTAAAGTGCCACAGATGGGACTCAATTGAAAATACAGAAAAGATGCATCCTCGATGTTGCAACTTCGAATAAAAACTTGCTGAAAATCAAGAAAAACGAATCGAACATCGCATAAAATTTGAAAGCTTTGCAGTGTTGCTGGAAAATTTTTATAGACATTCAGGCATAATCAGCATTGAACATTTTCAATGAACTTTCGTATGGAATTCGGGAACTATCAGAATCTGTACAAAAGGGAAAAGGATTAGATAGAGAATTGTTTGCCCATTCAAATGGTGGATCACACTCGGTGAGAAAACAGGAGAATTTTTTTCGAAAACATACAAAGTCAAGTGATGGGAAGCTTTTTTACTAATTTATAGTAACAAACTTATCGAACCGTACGTTCAATAGCAGGATAACATACTGTGTGCCAAAGTAAGTTCCCTCTAATTTAACGGCTCTGCAACATCTCACCTTGGTCAACTGATCCCTCATCTCGGCCAACGATTGATATGGGCGAAGCTTTGATCCGGCTAAGGCGTCCGTAGAATTCCGCGGGAAGTACTGTAAAAGAATCATCACTTTGATTAGTAGTAAAATGTACTTCAAAAATGTATGCATGCTTTCTTCCCACTTTGAGGAAACTAGCCGCGAACCTCCTGCGGACCTGCCGAGTCGTAACCTATCAGGCGCCGACTCAGCAGGTTTGAGGTGCCGACTCGGCAGGTTCAAGGTGCCGACTCAGCAGGTTCAAGGTTCCGACTCTGCAGGTTCAAGGCGCCAAATGGGCAGGATTGCGGGAGGTCCGCGGCGAGTTTTCTCAGAGTAAGTCTTCTAACAAGATTATCCTCGGTACGGGACCCCGGATGCGTGAGTGTCGCGGTCCCCTTAGACTTCGGTCCGCCCACTACAGGGGCGTAGTCTTTGTCGAGGTCTGCAGTAACGAACCGACCTCCCAGCGGACCGTGCCGAAAACCAGCCCCCCGTGAGGTTATCTCCTATCCCCCCGTCAACAAAAATATGCTGGTCTCCGGAAAGCGACTCCAAGTCACCTTCCAGGGCTGGCATCATATAGCCGAATGAGGGGTCGAAAGAGATGAGGCACCTTTTAAACCGGCTGTGCACGTGATAAGCTCGTTACGACATGATCATGAATACAGTTCAAATGGGGTCGCGGCAGGTTGGCGGCAACTCCGCGGCAGGTTGGGGGGGGATACGCTGCAGGCTCGCAACAGCGACAGAAATGTTACTAAAAGAACATCGCGGTGCCAATGTATTCGCGGCAGGTTCGAGGTTCACGGTAGGTTTCCGGCAGATTCGCGGTAGACACGAGGTTCGCGGTAGGTTCGCGGCGAGTTTTCTCAGAGTAACAGTTCATGGTTAGCACAACGATTCTATGGCGGAGCCTGCAGTCCACAATGCGTTGGTCCGAAACTTCCTTGAGAATTTTATGATAACTCATCCGATTCGCGGATTTGACAAGCGTGAGACGTAGAGTGTGGGAGGATGGGCCAACATGTTAGACCTGTTACAGCTTTCACCAACTTTAGAAGAATAAAGCATCTTGCGAGGATGGATACGCTGTTTTTAGCAAAAAATAAGCTGTGACTCGGGTCTAGCCCTTGTTCTCAAGGTATGTGTATTGGGATGACTGAGGAGTAGTTGTGCTGAAAAATGCCCTAGAGCACTACAACAGGATTCAAGTACAAAGCCCACAGAAGTCAGCAGGAGCGATTTGAAAAATTTTTCTTTCATGGAGAACAAGGTGTATACGAGTAATTCTATTATCTGGCACGTCCATATTTGAATCGCTACTGGTCAAAAACAAGTCTACATGTACCACAACAATCATAAACGGAAGCACTGAGAGCCACGTGCCTTTCACGTTCTCTCTTTTCATATGCTTATCAGTGGTTACTGTAGACGGCTGCAGCACTATTCGACTGTTAGACCTCGTGAAATTCAAGGCCCCAGTGCGACGCCGCGTCAGCAGTGCGGCACCACAGTAGCTTCTCCGAACCAGTCCCAAAAAAATCTATTAGCATGAGCTTATTGAGCGAAATCGAAATCATATGGGGGAGCAGTTGAATTTTGCTTGCTATGGACTGATTCTGCCCGACAGATGAGTGTATGTATACAATCTAAAACACCAGGGCACAATTAATTTAGGCACAATTCGTTCATTCTCGTTGATGTCCTTGCTTAAAGGCATCGTACGCGCAGAAAACCATATATTAATTTTTTATGTTTTGTATAGTTTGGCCTCTGTAGTGAAAGGAATTGTCGAAAGAGACCTAGAAAAAACCTTAATTTATAAAGAGAATCCAGTTTGAGTAACCTGTCAAAATAAACTTGAATTTCGCGCCAGAATCGTCTTTGAGGTTTTTCTGCATTCGCAAGCCCGGTCATTGTCATTTTTGAAATTTTCCTGCATGTGGAGTTTGTGCCACAAGTCTTTTTAATGCTGTTTGATCGTCGCATCAACAATCAATCAAAAAGTGCTAGACGATCGACCCAGAAATGCTAGATGATCGGCACCACAGCCGTTTTCACGTGCCCATAACTTTTGAGGTGTGTATTTTAAGAGCCTCAAGTTTCGTGGGTGATGTCACAGTGCTGGTTTGATTGTACACAAAAAAATTAGAAATGATTTCCAATGCGCCTTCAAGCGTCGAGAGGAATTCATTCTGATGGACTTTCGAAGTTTTCTTTATTTCCGATTTTGGCATCAACGGGCGATTCATCTTGGTGAAAAATATTTACTTATAACGAGGTTTAACAGGAAAGGCTGCTCTCCATTGGTGAAGCTCAGAATAAATAGCTCCTTTCGATTGCCTTAGACTTCACCAGCCTTAAGATGATTTGTTTCTGTTCTCGCAACTTTTTTTGCAGAAAATGTTCTGAAGTGACGAAATGGCCAAAGGCAAACAGTTCTCCACATACACTGTCCCTGTCCTCAAAAGTTGTTTGCTTCTAAGAAGCTGATTTTAAGGAGACTTTTCGTTGCTAAAGAAAACCGGAAAAAAGCGCATTCCCATCAGTCAAACTGTCGGACTTTTTTCTGCTTATATCACTTTGTTTATATGCATTACTCAGCAGATATATCACGTCATAGTAGTCCTGATCGAATTCAGTATTTCCCGTGTATCAGATATGTAGTCGAAAGTGAAAAAGTCCAACATTCAAATCCTCTATAAGAGTTCAATCAAAACTCTTTCATTTTGATCAAGCCAGTGAAATATATATGGTTAGGTCCGTGGCTTGCTTCCTCAAGAAAAAACATTTAAATCTAAACAGCGTCTGGCGCGGGCGGTTTTAATCTCACCGGCGTCTGGCTTCTAGTTATCAGCCAGCCGTCGGTGAGATTTGAGGCACACGCGCTAGCCGCGGTCTAGATTTATATGTTTTCTTGAGGAAACAGGCCAAGGACCTACCTATATGTATATGTATAGTACCGTGCAAAAGTCTATTTGCGTGGCATTTCCGTGTTTAATGTTTTTATACATATCTTGGCTTGCCCTCAGCTGAACTTGATGAAACTTTAATGTGTTATGGGGCATCACAATACTTGCTTTACACATACACAAAATTGGTTTTTGAGCGTGCAGTCTTTTAAATATGGAGTTTATTTCTCATTTTGTGGTATTATCTCGAATTAACACTATTCCTTCAAAACATAGTTAATACAATTCCAAACCCGTAGCAGTTATTCGCCATTCGAAGGTCTTCGGAACCTTTGTATGACCTTGTGAAAAATTGAGTTCCATCGATTGGAAATAGATTTCAAAGAAATTCATGCAATATTGCACCTATTAAGTATCTCTCTTTGACGTTATCGAAAAAGAGGGAAATTTATTCTCCAGTTATTCTTTGTCGAAACTTATAAAGCACATGAATTGTAATATGCGTGTAATGTATGTAAGTTCTGGGGCGAATAATTTTTAAGGGTGAATTTCCAAAAATTAACTCCAATCTGTTTCATTCTCGGTCTTCAGAATAATTTTGATAGAGACTACTTTCTCACAAAGCTATACAACAGTTCCGAAGACCTTCCAATGGGGAATAACCTCTATAGGCTTGGAATTTGTAGTAGCCACGTTTCAAGGAAATAGTCCTTATTTAAGATGATACCACAAAATGAGAAATAGACTACATATTCAAAAGACTGCACGCTCAAAAACCAATTTTGTGTATGAGCTACGAATGGGTTGTGATGTCCCAGAACATACCAAAGTTTCATCGAGTTTCGCTAAGAGCAAGCCAAGATATGTATAACGCGGAAATGCCACGCGAATAGACTTTTGCACGGTACTGTATATAAGACGTGGAATCGGAAAAACTACGTATTTACCATCTAAAAAGGCGGTGAAGAAGTTGAAAATATTAGTCTTTTTTTCAATCCCACATGGTTTATCGGAGTGAGTTGGTGCAATTTTTCAATTCAGGAAAGGTCCTTCGAGACCACGACGTTTCGAAAAATTCTTAAAAGGAAGTTGTGATGATTCATCCAGAGTAGCAAAAACGGATTGTCCAGTAGTTCAAAAAAGACGAAAAACGACTAGAACTACGGTAGAACTACGGTGCAGCTTCTCTTCAAGTGACTATAACAACCGCACTAATTTACTCGAAAATTCGCGACTTTTCTTCAAAACTCGGCTCAAAGTGGCCCGTTCGGGGAACTAGAGGCATATTTAGAATCAGCATCGAGAGCTCTTCATTTTGGGCACACGCATCTTTTGCTCTGCAAACAAGGCATATAGGGTTAACAGAAACATCGAGTGAACGAAAACACCACCGACGTCCCGTTCTCAGCTCAAACGGGACCGATCGATCTGGAATTTAGCCTACAACTTCACTTTCTGATCCTCTTTCAAATACGCACTGCGGCAGCCCAAACCGGAGAAGTCGATTTTTCATCCCGATTAACTTGTGCCAATTCCATTCTCGCTTCAAACGTGACTAGGTTCAGATAGATTTGTGCTCGTAATAAAGAGCTCGCGATGCTGATTCCAAATATGCCCCTAGTTCCCCGAACGGGTTTCTTTGAGCCGTGTTATGACGAAAAGTCGCGATTTCGCGACTTTTGCGGCCTTTTTGAAAAAAATAGTACGGGTATTGTACAACGCCTGCATTTTTGATTTACTGCAAACGCAAATTGGCTGTTTTGTGGAACCATCAGCCCTCCGTCCGAAAGCATTTTACCTGACACAATCTGGAAATTTTTTCTCGTGTTTTTTTACAACGTGGTTCCCAAAGGAATATATGCCCAGAAGATCAACAAATAAAATCTATTGATTTGACTATGAATAACAGTTGAACCAGGTAGTTCAATAAGTTTTGCGTTTGATAACAGAGGGCGTTGCAACTACCCCATTTTTTTTTGTTTTATTGGTACTCTCTTCATATGAACGTATGTGAAGTTTCATTTGAATCTGTCTATTCATTATTTGTTTACAAGCCATTTAGTGTCGCCGTCTCACAGCAATGGAAAGAATTGAATATCGCGCAGGGATAAAATTCTTATTTTTGGAAGGTGTAGCACGAGAAGAAATTCACGAACGAATGTTGTGAGTGTATATTAATCGTTCACCTACAATTAGAACAGTAGAAAGATGGGTTGCTGAATTTAAACGTGGTCGTACAAGCCTTCAAGATTATCCACGTGAAGGACGTTCAAAAAGCGCATCAACACCAGAAATCATAGCCAAAATACAGGATATGGTTTTGGAAGATCGTCGATTGACTGAGAGAGATAAGGTAGAGGCTCTAGACATCTCACTAGGCAGTGAAAGCCATCTTTAAAGGTAAATTTTGGGTTTTAGAAAGCTGTGTGCACAATGGGTGCGGCATTCGCTAATCACGGAACAAAAACACATCCGAATGCGACTTTCTCAGAAACATTTGGAGCGTTTAAAAAAGGATAAAGTGGATTTTGTGCATCGATTCATCACTATGGATGAGACTTGGGTCTATCACCATGATCTTGAATCAAAACAAGATGCTAAAGAGTGGTGTGAACCTGGTTGTTCGGCTTCGAAACGAATTCGTGTCCGGAAATCGGCCAAGAAGGTTATGGCATCAGTTTTTTGGGATGTGAAAGGAATTTTGCTTGTGGAATACTAGCAAACTGGTAAAAAGATTAAATCTGAATATTATTGCGACCTTTCAGACCAGTTGAAGGGAAACATTCATGAAAAAGACCCGGTTTACAGAAGAAAAAAATCCTTTTCCATCAGGACAATGCAACGTGTCACAAGACCATTTTGACAATGGCTAAAATCCATGAATTAAAGTTCGAATTGTTGGAGCATCCACCGTATTTACCACATTTGGCCCCCAGCGACTTCCATTTGTTTCCAGAACTCGAAAATTTATGCGTGGCAGGCGTTTTTCATCAAAAGAAGAGGTCATAGCGGCTGTTGAAGCGTATTTTGCAGTCCTTCCGGATTCTCACTTCAGGGATGGAATTCACAGATTGGAGGATCGTTAGTGCAAGTGTATTAAGGTTCAAGGCGATTATACTGAATAGTAAAGTGTATTTTGAACCATAAAATTGTGTTTTCTTATCGAACGACAGAACTTATTGAGCAACCTGGTATGTGAAGGGTTAGCAGGTGTATAAGTCAACCTATTGCTGCCCCCCTGACAAATAAATATACAGCTTTTCTCATCTTCCATTAGAAAACTGGTCTTTAACACGTTCAGTCAGATGTGTATAAGCCATATATTCAGATGTGTATGTGCCATATTCGACCATTAGTACATATATATATATATATATATATATATATATATATATATATATATTTATATATATATATATATATATATATATATATATATATATATATATATATATATATATATATATATATATATATATATATATATATATATATATATATATATATATATATATATATATATATATATATATATATATATATATATATATATATATATATATATATATATATATATATATATATATATATATATATATATATATATATATATATATATATATATATATACTGTGCAAGAGTGTTCAAGAGAGGGGACTATTTGGACAGTATAGAAGCGAATCCTCAAAGTAGGTTACCTTTATAAACGGGAAGAATTGCACGTTGTTGCTCTGGCAGGTCATTTGATTCACAGAATCAGCACAGTTGATGGCTCCTATTTTTACAACATCTTGCCAACCACGGACATCCTTCGCTAACTCCTTATAGAGTGGAGCAAATGAACGACAGTGGCCGCACCAATCCGAATAGAACTGAAATCAAAAATTTTAAAAGTCGATAAGGAAAAATGAAGTCTAATGAAGGGTGGCAAAGACCTCTATAGGCATTTCGCTCAATCTAGGGTAACGATTGAAAGACACAATCCTTCGCGGCGGCCGTGCGGCGTTCGCGACACCACCGGCCAACGCGATGCAGACGGCAATCTACCGCCGGGGCCCCGTCAACTCGTTAGACTTCTCCGTGGTGCGTTCTTTCAATGGGCTCATCGAAGGGTTGAATAACAAGGTTCGGCTACGAACAGTCAAAATTTTAGGGACTCTCAAATAGTAGGATAACAGGTACTCTGAACCCATGAACAAGTGAGAATAGCCGAAGAGAAACTGGAAATCTCAGTTTCTCTGTAAACCGGAATTCATCTCCGTTCTGAGTCTCTCCCTAACAAAGCTCCGAAAAAAAGTCCTAAAATGTCGGAGTTTCCATCCACTTGCCCCTGGCAGCGCAGCGAAGAGGAGGGAAATTTCAGAGAACATCTGCGGGCAAAGGGAAGCCCTGAAGTTCTAGATTTTCTCATCTTGAAAACACTCATAATATAGTTTTGAGCCTAGAAAAGTACAATATTGCAGGAATCTTGTAAAGCCTTCCGCCAGTTCCATTCGAGGTAATGGACGAGGCCGCGGCAGTACGTCGTCGCTCGCGATAGAAACTCCACTGGCCGATGTCTCGCGATCGCCCCACAGCCAGTCGAAAATAGTTGCGCCTTGTCCAATCGCTAGACTAGAAATGGCGGTAGACCTTCATGTATGAAGTCAGACATGTATCACGTCAAAGCAAAGGAAGATTGAGGAACCTACATTTGAGTCGAAGCGATAGCGGTCGAAAAAGGAATAATATGAACAAAGTATAAGAAGGGGTTCTGTGAAAAGTCTGCCGTATTTCAGCAAAGTAGTGATATTTCTCATTTATGTCCACCATTCAATTTGTTGAAAAAATTTATAAAAAGCGTTTCAAACATCAATAATAAACTGAAAAATTACTCACCTCTACTAAAAATGCTGTACAGCTGTCTTCATTACAGTAGATAGTATCATTAAATGTGTTGTCATCGAGTTGGACGACTAAGTCATCAGAGGAATAAAGCGTTGGATTGAGACCTTTCGGCACGGTGCCGTAATTAGCGACCTCGCAAAATACCCATGGTAGTAATAATATGAATAAATATTGCAGCATCTAGAAATGGTTCAAAATGCGATTTCCGTTTTAGATTGGTCTATGATGCATCAGCATTTCGGACACTGCACTGCGGAGCACATGATTGAGCAGCTTGCAGCGATCTGACAAGGGATCACTTTGAACAAGAAATGGAATTTTGGAAAACGGTCTTTTGAGAGTAGTAGAGGGCGTAAGAAGGAACAATTTAAGATTTCAAAATATCACTCAGTCCTCACGGGTAGATCAACAACCACCAAAACAGTGGGTTGCGGTAGGTAAAATGCCATTAAATGCACCCTGACCTGACGAAATCCGCTAGAAAACAGGAAATGGACCTCAGATTCGTGTTCAGCGCCCCAAATTACCCCCTGGGACGGAGTTTGGGCGGAAAAAAAATCCGACCTCTGAACCCCCAAAAATGGCATTGAGTTTATTACCTCACCCCAAAGGTCTAAAAAAAATTTAAGACCCAAACTTCGCTCTCGGGGGTTATTTAAAGTGCTCGTAACGAATCTGAGGTCATTTTCTCGATTTTCGACAGATTACGGTAGATTACGGTGGGTATACGGTAGTTGGGTCAAAGTCTCAGATTTGAATCAAAATTTCTGAACGGGGGTTATTCGGGGTGCTGAATACGAATTTGATGTTCATTCGTCAATTTTCAATTTACTAAGGTAGGTTTAGGCCCTCTGTGGAAGGGCAACTACCGTAATCTACAGTAAACCTCAGAATTGCGACAAACGATCTCTAGATTCGTGTTCAGCACCCTAGATTACCCCTACATGCAAGTTTTGAGCCGAATCCAAAAATTTTTCCGAGCCACCCTAAAATTTTTCCGAGCCACTTGCCTTGCCGCGAGGCTTGGAAAAACGCCTGCCTCTATTTTTTCAGAGTGGTTCCTTTTTTTTTCAGAGAAGCTGCGAAGAGCATACTCGGATTCTACATCCAAAATGGTTCCAGAAAACTACATTTAATCTAGAATGGCCAGGCTGAATAAAAGTAGTTTTCTTCTAAAAAGCGTTTCTTTGAGAGTGATTCGGTTCTACTCAAAATTTTGGAATTGATAACGAAACACTTTTCTTAAGTCTTCGAGCCATGCGCTAAAGTATTAGGTTGCTTCAATGGATTTTGTAGTTAAGGTAAACCCACTTCTGTTTACAACAATTATTTCTAAAAAGATTGATCATTGATCAAGGAACAAGTTCACGAAGTTTTATAATGCCCGAACTTTTTTTTTCAGCGTCATATATCAAAATAAGTCCCCTAAAGTGTTTCCCCGGATTTAAGGACGATTTTTCTGTGGCATACGTGGGGAAAAGGGTAAGGATATTCTTGATATTCTATCAATTGTTGAAACCTCGGAATTTCCAGTTTCTAACGTTGATGAGAACCGTTCTTCGTTTATATCACGTTACCTCTGCGATATAAGAAAAGAGGTATAAAAAACAGCAGACGCTGTTAAAACTCAAAACAAGTAAGGTGAACACATAGAAATGTCATTACTATCAGCCATAATGCAGTAATGATCCCGCAGTAATCGAACCATCATTCTATTGCTTCGTAATCCAACGTCTAAACGGCTGAAAGATGGTGTGATGCCAGCACATCCCGATTATTTCATTGCAATGTTCGGTGGTTTGCATGCAACGAGCATTGTTCAGGGGATCAATGAATAAGTCATAACTCGAGAACCTAGCTAGATTTTATCTTCAAACGTTTAGGAGAACCTTTTCAGATGATTTCAAGGCCACTGTATCGCTCACATTTGTGCTACGTCCCCCCCAATCCAACGTTCTGGTTTCTTTCTTTTTTTTTCATCGTTTTTGATCTACCCGTGAGGACTGAGTGAAAATTTAAAATCTCAAATTGTTTCTTTTTAATTCCTCTACAACCCCCAAAAGACCGTTTTTCAAAACTCCATTTTTCGTTTAAAGTGATCCCTTGTGAGACTACTCTTAACCATGATTGGATATGCATAATGGACATTGAAATGAAGATGGATTCAAGGCAGGGTTCATGAAAACCGTAAGTTTCGGGCTTATATGCTAGAAGGATTGCTTGCCCTGTGCGTAGAGCCGAAATTACAAAAAGGAGAGAAAGACGCACCAAAACTACAGTTAGGTCCGTGGCTTGTTCCCCCAAGAAAAGTCATTTAAATCTCACACGCGGCTGGCGGTATGGTAAGCCGATTAACTGCGCTTTTCTCTCGGCCCGAATCGATTAGCAGCCACCTGCGTGAGAGATTTGAATGTTTTTTCTTGAGGAAACAAGCCACGGATCTAACTATACACAAAACCCTGTACTCTTGCACCTTTCCCGTACTGTACTCTCCGTGGAACGGTTTGTTGTGACAACGAAACCTTTAGGGGACCGGTCCTTTGAAATTGTCTTTTCTCTGCTGTTCCATTCTTACCTTTCGACCAGAGGTTAATGTTGTTTTGCACAAAATATTTTTCCATTTCCGATTTACCCCTTTTTTCCCCGATCACAATCACCGGGAACATGTTATTCCAACCGGACAACTTGTCCACGCCAGAGAAAAAATGACACTAAAATGAGGCGTATCATTGCGTTTTTCGGCGTTTCTTCGTAATTTTGGTGACAACTGGTGGCCAACGAATTGGTTGTGACAAACTCGAGAACAACAATCATCGTGAAGACTGCATTTAAAGGCAGTGTTCACGATAAGAATCCTTTTTCTGCTTCTCCGCCTATCTCAAACACGGTCCATGCTGATTCCAATGATGTTTTTGGAATCGTACAAGACCTTCTAGAAACGGAGTTATGGTCTCTCAAAAATTGAGCTAAGGAAACATGGTGGACGAGTTGTCCGAGGCTTGTAACTTCCGTCTTTAGCAGCCGATGTATGCGAGCTGACCCTCAGTAAAGAGAGAAGTTGAGAATGAAGGGAAAAAACGGGGCTATTGATCGGAAACCATCGCTCATCTCACAATCTCGAGAATCCATTTGTTCACGTCGGTGGGCGTGGAAAGTGCATCTGGGTGTGACGAGCTGACGGGTGTCCAACTTTGGGGCCGCAGGGGACCGTTCCGACCTCATTTTTCTTAGTTTTTCAACGTTAGGGTTGCGCTGGGCCCCGCAGCTGCCGATCTCCACCGAAAAATCAGACATGGTTCTCATCGTGGAAACTGTCTTTAAGGCTGACGACCACCATCCTTTGCAGCGATAAAGATCGTCACGAATATGTCTCGAGAAGTAGGTAATATACACAAATGCGCTTCATGAGGGTAAGGAACTTCATGAAAGAGCAAACTCTTAAAACTAGGGAGCACAACATTGAGTAGGAATATGGAGAAGCAGGTAGAACGACAGAGTGAAAGAGAGGAGGATAGAGGTACATGGATGCCAAAGGAGTTTCAAGAGAACAAGATAGGGAATGCGAGAGTACATATTCAAAAAACAGGCATAGCTGAGAGAAACGAAGAAGCATATTACTAGGGACCGTTCATCCGTGCGCCGATGATTTGGAAGACCTGGTTTTCTCTATTTATTATCTATTAGAATGCACACTAAGGTGCGTCAAAAAAACAGCATGTATGCCAAACAAATCAAACAAATGCAATGTGGAACAAAGAATTAGACGAAAATTAAAACAAGTGGAGGTTCTTCATATTCAAATCTGAGAGATTCATTATATCCTTTCAATGATAGAGTTACATCCTCAAATCTATTCCGGTAAGGCAATATATGATATAAAGATCCTCGAGGGAAAAAATCAGTTGGATGACGTTGGGGAGACGCTACTTACACGAGCGCTAGGGCATTCATGTAATCTGTGACGCCAAGTTTTCGAATGCTAGGTATTCCCTACCCCTAACAACTCGGCTTCAGAGCCACCAACAGGATAAGTCCAATCTAGAAATAATCAAGGAACGCCAGTTCGACGGAATACCGTGAGAGAAACCCACGAGACAAAAAGCTAGTTTTTTTAATCAAATGAGAGAAAAACAAAGAAGAACCACTATTCCTAAGCAAAAACAATCGTATCATTAGGTAGGATCATGGAAAGCCGCTTTCCATCCAACGGTAAGGTTTAGCCAAGCAGTCGTTGCCATTGCGAAGAGCAACTACAAGTCCTGGATTCTGAGAACTGAAAGCAGATCAATTTTTCTCAACCTGCTACAGAAAATTTTACTGTTGAAAAACTCTAGAACGATAGGTGGTAGTAATTCTACCCACCTAACGCATCTATAGAATATGTAGTTTGAGAGTTTGGACTGGTTATTTCTATGAACTTTAGGACAACGCAGTGAAAACAAACAACTCCGTCCCCTACAGGGCCTAAATATCCAGTAATTGCATGGTTTGAGTTTGACCTCACAATCAAGAATTTTGAAACAGAAAACTAAATCGCTAAACACGCGACGATAAAGCAGGCTTTTCAGACTGAACTTTGCCTTTCTTTCTTCATAACTTGACATTGCCCGAGGGTAGTCGGGATTCGGAAAACATCGATACATCAAAATTCTAGTGTAAGACTGTTGCACTTCTTCAAGCTTCACTTGTAGCTTTCTTGTATGGGGGCTCCAAATTTGCGAACCGTATTCCAAAACTGGTATGACATATGCTTTGTAAAGTTTGATGAAAATACTAAAGTCGTTGCACTTTATGTTTCTCCAAATTGTAAACATGACTGGAAGAGCCTTCCGAATGATCGTGTTTATATGTGTTTCAAAATTTAATCAGGAGTTGGAGTTGACTATATTTCCCAAATCGCGAACCTCTTGTGTCTCTTAAAGGCAGTGTTCACGATAAAAATCGTTTTTCTGTTTCCCGCCTATCTTGAAAACGGCCCCATGCTGATTCCAATGATGTCTCTGAAATCGCACAAGACCTTCTGGGAACGGAGTTATGGTCCCTCAAAAATCGAGCTAAGGAAACATGGTGGACGAGTTGTCCGAGGCTTGTAACTTTCGTCTTTTGCAGCCGATGTATGCGAGCTGACCTGAGTAAAGAGAGAAGTTGAGAATGAAGGGAAGAACGGGGATAATGATTGGAAATCATCGCTCATTTCACGATGTTGAGCATTCATTTGTTCACGTTGGTGGGCGTGTGCAGCGCTTTCGGGGTTTGCCTTGCGCTCGAATCGGCAACTTCGGGCTCTTTTGAAGCTTTTCCTGGCTCGTTTTCATGCGTTGTTTCGACGTCAACGTTACAGTGTGCCCCTCCACTACCCATTCCTAGTGGAAACTGAAACACATTTTTTATCGTAAACACTGCCTTTAAATGCTAAAATTATTGAAGCTATATTCTGGGGGAGCGATATTGCCAAGATGTAGCAATGAAGTTTTCGACAGACTGACAGGAATTTCTCAAACAGACGCCCAATCTACAATATTTGCTATGTGCTGTGACAAAGCTAGAGAGACCTCTGCCTGAGTCTCATCATTATAAGTACCGTATACCTTGATGTCGTCAGCATCAGGGGTGTGCGTTAATGGAAATTTTAATTTTCGTTAAGCGTTAATCGTTAATTTTTTCAGAAAAAAATTCGCGTTAACCCGTTATTGCGTTAACACGTTAAATTTTCATTTCGTTGAAATTTGAAAAACATTACCCGATCACAGCGAAAATCGATAAATCACCATAGATCTCAAAAAAAATCATAAAATGGACGCTCAGTTGACATCAACAGCATATTGTGGAAAATGGTTAAAGGCAGTGTTCACGATAATCTTCAATTTTGAGATTATTCGCTATATTGATTAAGTGGCCCCCGGGTAGAACCAAAATGACGTAGAAATTGAGAAAAACGCACCAGAAGTACACGAAATCCTCAAGTATCACCCCGCCTCTTAAGTATCACAGGAAGTGTTTGTTGTGTCACTGAAATCTTTTGCGGACCCGTCCTTTGCAATTCTCTACTCTCTATTGCTCCGTTCTTTCCTTAGGGTCCTAAATAATCCTGTTTTGCATGGAATATTCTTCTATTTTCGATTGACCCAATTTCCCACCGGTGACAACTACCATGAACATGTTCATCCAATCCGACAACTAGTCCATGTTATAGAATAATGTCACTTAAAGGCAGTGTTCACGAAGATTTTCGTCCCCGAGTTTTTCACATAAAACAAAGCCACCAAGTGTTACCAAAATTACGAAGAAACGGCGAGAAACGCATTAAAACGTCCTATTTCAGTGACATTATTCTATACCGTGGACTAGTTGTCCGGTTGGATGAACATGTTCATTGTGGTTGTCACCGGTGAAAAATGGGGTCAGTCGAAAATGGAAAAATATTATATGCAAAACAGTATTAGTTAGGGTCCAAAGGAAGGTACGGAGCAACAGAAAGCACGAAATGGCAAAGGACGGGTCCACAAAACATTTCATCGTCCCAACGAACAGTTCCTGTGAGAGTAAAGTGGCGGGGTGAGAGTAAAGGATTTCGTGCCCTTCTGTTCCGTTTTTCTCAGTTTCTCCGTCATTTTAGTTCTACCCGGGGGGTCAATTTATCGATTTCGCGAGTAATCTCAAAGTTGAAGATTATCGTGAACACTGCCTTTAAATACGACGTTTTAATGCGTTTCTCGCTGTTTCTTTGTACTTTTGGTGACACTTAGACGCCAAGGCATTGCTTTATGTCAAAAACTTGGGGACAAAAATCATCGTGAACACTGCCTTTAAGGCGTCATGTGGAGTGTTTGTCGCGTCATAGAAAGTGTGTAGCGCTTTGTGTGGAGTGTGTGCCGCGTGGTGCGCTCATTGCAGAGCGTGGGTCGCGTAAGGGGTCATTTATACTCCCGCCGCCGAGCGGCGCGGCGTAGTGCAAATCTGTAATATTGATCGTGCAGCGCCGCGAGATCAATATTATAGATTTGCTCTTTGCCACGCCGCTCGGCGGCGGAAGTATAAACGACTCCTAATAGAAAGTTAGTGGCGCTTTATGAAGAACGTACGCCGCTACGTAAAATGTGAGCAGCGCTTGATGTGCAGCGTGCCTCGTGTAAAGAGTGGTGTTATTTGGAGCATTTACTGCATCGTGCGAAATGAGTGAATAGGATGCCGTGGGGAGTGGGTAGGTCTCCAGGAAGAGCGTCTGGAACGTCTTCGCAAGTGGTGCTCGACATATACTGTCTGGCATACGTACACAGAATGGTAAAATTCTAGAACGAGCTCGGGAACTTGATAATCTACGGCGTTCGATGCACTTCAGATCGGTTTTGTATGTGTGCCAACTTGACGAATATTTATTCCCACTCGCGGCATAATCAATAGTGCGATTCATCAAATTTTGAACATTTATGTACTTACCAATGAAAAGCAGGCCGCAGAAGACAATTCTGCCCAATTTAATTTTTTAAATGGCATAAAGAATTGTTATTATTATTATTATTATTATTATTATTTTTATTATTATTATTATTATTATTATTATTATTATTATTATTATTATTATTATTATTATTCACTGATTTCCGACCCACCGCTTCTCATTGATATGTAGATGTGCAACTTTTGATGGACTGTAATATATGTCTCCATGAGTTCAAGAACGCGGAAGGCAGTCTTTATGTCTAGATGAAGGTGGGGAAAATATGCGTCGACCGTTTATATGTATGTATGCAAAGACGATTTGATCATTTTCACCGTACGCGAAATTTAGGGGTCTGACAATGAAAGCGAAGCCCCCGCGAGCTGTCAGGAGGGCCGGCATGACGGCTGGTTACTGTGCACTCATATGTCACTCCATGCAGTGATGATATGCTCAAAAGTGTCACCAACCCGGCCCTCAATCCCTTCTTCCCGACCTTCATTCGATGCCTTACTCGACCGCAGGGATGCAGGACTCACATTTCCTTTTAAGAACACAATTTCGCAGTCCTCCGATATTGAGTAGAAATAACGAAAATAGATGAACAATGGAATGGGAAACACTGAGGTTCACAACAAGCGAAAACTGACCGCGCCGCAAGCCGACGACGGGCATAATCTCTTTTAGCAGGCGTAGTTCATCTTAATGTTTCGGAAATCGACTGGTGAACCTCCAGTTCGCGCTTGGCGTCCTGAACAACCCCCCACAGAGAAATTCTGAGCCCATTCTGATACTTCGAATAACATACGGTATGCCGTAATATATCGAAAACAAAGAAAAATCGGTAAACGGACCACAGATATGAATCAAAAAGTCAAAATAACCCTCATACAGGAGCTTTGGGGCGATTTTACCGTATCATTCTGGGAATCATCTCTCGCCTCAAGCCGCGTTTGATCAGCGAAATTTTCCCCAGTGGGAAGCATTGGACCAAATAAGCCGAAAATCAAAGAAAACCGACAATTGATCTACGAATTTGCACTCAGCACTGAAAACAACCCCTAGAAAATTGTGTCGAGAACACCCTTGAATTGTAGTGTTCGCGAAGCGCTCACCAGATTTGGTTTTCAATCGACCCCGCGCGCAACTGCTTTTTCGAAATCTCAATTCAGAGTGAACGTAGAAATTAGCTCTGAATTGCATTAAAAAAGAGCGTAAAATGTTACCATTACCCAAGAATGATTTGGAATGGTTTACTGATGTTCTAGAAAAATGTGTAAAACTGCTCGTTTTTTGTTGTTAATCTCCGTTTTTTCAGACGGTGTTCACGATCTTGTTGATACACTTAAAACTGAGGTAGGAAGCTTATTTTTGGATAGGAGGCTGGAAATGAATGCGGATCGCTCCTAATCCAATTTGAACTTGATATCTTAACTTTGAAGGGTGCTTCGAAAACATGGGTTTACATACTAAATTAGCCGTGGAGCACGGAAACTGCGTGGGAATGCTACAGCTGTAGAGACCAGTGTTTGTGGAAGGATCTGCAGTGAATTAACACAGGTCGTTCGGGTAAGAACTGAACTTGTCAGAACTCGTACTCATGACGCGTCCTCGATCGATAATCAATATTATCGATTTTAGCGCTTATTGCACAAAATGAGTGGTGATTACTGGTGGGATTGGGTCTCTTGGTTGGGGAAATCTGCTCATCAGTGACTATCGATGAATACCAATCAATGATATCGATTTTTTCGCCAGTTACACTAGATGCCGCAATGATTTCTGATTGTTGATGGCTCTAAGTAATTTGTTTGGGAAATTCTTCTCGTCATGCAAAAGCGAATATTATTGTTCGATAATATCGCTTTTTCACCCGTTGCACAAAATGCGGCAATGAGTGGTGTTTTTTATGGTTTAGGATCACAAGATTCAAAAATTGTACTCACACGACAATATCGTCTGCTAGATGTTTCATAATTCCAAAATGGAAAACATGGAGCGAAATTTAAGTCAGAAAAGGAACTTTAGTGAAAAAAATGTGAAATTTCCGAAAATTTAGCTTCTTTGCAAAAGTGACGATTCGGTAGTGAAATTTAGAAGTCAAAGAAAGTTTCAAAAATATCTTGAAATATCTTAAGAAAGATTTGGCGTAAAATACCCTGAAGTAATAGAAAAACTAGGAAATGAAGTAAAATAACTAAAAATATGATTAGGCGGTCAATCATATACCAACTGTCGACAAGTAGTGACAGACAAGGGATCGGATTTTACAAGCTTCTCCGTTAAGCTTATCAAATCAGAATCAAGCACGATATGGATTGGAGCGTTGCGTTCACCTAGCTTGACCTATGCTGATTCCCTTATTACAGCTCTCAGAAATGGATAAATGTTTCCGTTGCGCGTTTGATTTCGTTTTGATAAGTTTAACGAAGGAGCTTGTAAAATCCGATCCCTCGTCTGTCAGTACTACTTCTAAATAGTTGGACTATGTTTGATCGCCGAATCGTATTTTTAGTTATTTCACTTCATTTCCTAGCTTTTTTACTATTTCAGGATATTTTACGCCAAGTTTTTTTTAAGATATCTCAGGATATTTTCGAAACTTTTTTCGATTTGTAAATGGCACTGCCAAATCGTTACTTTTGCCAGAAGGCTGAATTTTCAGAATTGCTTTTTGATTACCCATTTAACTTCGCGGAGCTGTGGAAATGCCCTTTTCCAGAAATTCCTGAGGATCTTAAAAAATTTTGAGCAGGGATTATCGATACACAGAACTATACCTACAACGTTCGGAACATGGTTTTCTGAAACATCAATAATGTAAAACAACCATAATTACATACATATGTAGATGTAGGCAAACGAATTGGAATCCTTTTTTTCCTATTTCTGAGCTTCACAGCTTAGTTAGTAGTTTAGCGCAATACAGCGGTATACTGTTAATGACAATTAACACGGAAATCTGGAAAGAGGAACTGAAATTTCGCCACGCCAACTTGAGACGTATTGCTTCGGTTGGAAGTTTAATCCTTGAAAAGGATAGAGAAAGATTAAATCAATAGGAAGATGGAACAAAAATTTTCGTGATAAAACCCTATTTCCGAAGTTCTCCGATGGGCTGCTTTTCTAACTGTAGGTGTGCAGCTACTGTTGAAATACTCTGTGTGTACAGTTAAAACATCATATTAAGCAGTCAGTTAAGATTTACAGCACATCTGCCTTCGTGTACACAGACGATTTCAAGACATCTTTGGAAGGAGAAGAACCCAAGCTACAAGTGCATCATATCGCGAAAAAAATGCAAAATGCAAAATGAACCCTCGTTTCAGCGTCTTGAAAGCACAGCACTTAGCGAATGATGTCGAGACGCTCGAAACAATAACAAAGGCGGTGTGGAAACTTAAAGAGACAACATACATCATCCATGATGCACGGTTTGACGATCGCTGCCTATCCCACAAAGTTAGATTATCAATCGGTGAAGCTTGGATGCGGCGTTGTGGAAATTCCAGCGTGCTATTCTACAAGAAGAAGCCCGCCAGACATTTTTGGCCCATTGCACTGAATTAAATGCGTATGTACGTGCCTCCAATACTTACCTTTTTTCACTCATGCCCTAAGCTAAGCCAAGCATTTTTCTTTGGCTGTTTGATGCGGAAAAATGCACATTCCAAAGATATGGGAGACCTATTTTCATCAAACTCCACCAGTCATCCATCCCAAATTCTTCGCTACAGTCCCACACTAGAAAAATATGCAATCCAACTGGGAAAACGGTTGATATGGCGCAAATTAACATGCCATTTTCAACTACATTTAACTCTGATTTTCTTCATATGTCGGGGATTTTCAAGGGCTCTTTCGCACATTTACATGACTTAAACACACAGTCCAACCAAAAGGAAGAAATCTGCGATTTTCACGTATTGGTGGAGTAGGCCCACCCTATATACAGAACACCTGCTGAGTGCGAGCTCAAAATTGATGCGAATAGGCGACATAAAGGGAGAAGCCACTATAGCGCTTCCACAGCAACAAGCCACTTTGGCACGCCCAATGAAACAACTTTCGTGTTCAACAGTGGCGAGATAAGCGATGACTTTCCATCAGTATTCCAGTCCTCCCCTACACTCTCAACCTATCTCCTTGCTCAGGTCGGCTCTCATACATCGGCTGCAAATGACGAAAATTACAAACCACGGACATACTCGTCCACCATGCTCTCGCAGCTATATTCTACGCAATTTTCGAGTGCCATAACTTCGTTTCTGGAGAGTCATATACCACTCCAAAGACATCATTGGAATTACTGTGTGACACTCTTCAAAATAAGCATAAAATCTGGGAAGACATTTTCGGGTTGTGCGTCAGTCAAAGCTCAGAACTGCTTTTCTGTGTTCCTGCCATTCTTGAAAACGGTCCAACGCCGATTTCAGTGATGTCTCTGGAATCGTATAAGACCCCCTAGAAACGGAGTTATGGTCCCTCCAAACTGAGCGGCTGAAGCACGATGGACGTGTTGTCCAAAACTCGTAACTTTCGTCATTTGAAGCCTATGTATGCAAGAGGGCCTAAGTGGATAGAGAGGCTGAGAATGAAGGGAGGAACGGCGGTATCCATCGAAAAAGACGCTCATCTCGCCACTGCTCAGCTCGAAAGGTCGCGAAAGGGGCGTCCCAGAGTGGCTTCCTCCTAGATCTCGCTTATCCGCAGGACTTGAGAGCTCGCACTTGCCAGGTGTTATGTAGGTTGGGTTTTCTTCACAACTATGTGGAAGGCTCAGATTTCGTCCTTCAGGTTGAACTGTGCCTTTGAAGGCAGTTTACACGATTAAGAACGGAGCAACAGAAAGCAGATAACTGCAAACCACGGTTCAACAAAAGATTACATTTTCACAACGAACAGTTCCTATGAGAGTAAAGAGGTGGGGTGAGAGTAACGGATTTTGTGTCCTTCTGGTGCGTTTTCCTCAATTTCTTCGCCATTTCTGTTTCACCCGGGGGCCAAATAATCGTATTAGCAATTGATCTAAAAACTGAAGATTACTGTGGGCACTGCCTTTGAGGGATGTACCGTATTTTCTCATTTAGAAGTAAATGCACTTCTATTTTTCGAGCCTCTTTTTCTAGGATTAATTCTGATAGAGGTGTATATCAAATAGAGGGTGTACCTCTATTCTCCAGATTTTATTTTTGGAATTCTCGTAATGGGAATTTTAATAATAAAAACATGATTTTCATGATCAGAAACCATGAAAAGTCAGTTATTCAAGTCCGATTGAGTCATCGCTTGCACCTTCGTTGATATTGTCGGTCTTTGTAAGCCGTAACACTGTTTAAGAATCTAAATTTTATTCCTCATCTTATTTTGAAATGTACTACTAATGGAGGTGTTCTGGTAATCTTCAGCCCTCGCTTTTTGGTGTACTTATATTAGAGGTGTACATACTTCAAATAGGGGTGTACTTCTCATAGAGAAAATACTGTATACACTCACGAACTTGGAAAAACAGCATGGTTTTCAGCGAATACGATGCCAATTCTGCAGACCCAGCAGAGATTGCATGGTGACAACTGCACAGTGTGGAATAAAAAGGCAGAGAGTTAGACAGTTGTACAACTCACTATTTGTCAAGTGTTTTGCGTTTAGACCTTCCATATTAGGAAACGTAAGATCGGGTTGATACTCTAGTTATACTCCCACCAAACAACGACACTAGAGAACCCCATGAATGAGGCCGCATACCTCAACCCTCAGGAAATGCGAAAAATACGGTGTGCTGGAATTTTCTTGAAACAAATCAGCTAGCGCGAGAGTTTACAACATCAGTGCTTCGAGAATGGAAAAAGATTTCTAAAAATATTCAGGACACTCAATAAGATGATAGATTGATGCAGATTGTGGCAGGAGAAATGACTTTTCGCATCTGACTCAGCGACACAAACACACAAGTGTCAGGACGCGGATGGCTAACAGCGGGTATTGTTCTGCGCTCGCTAAACGATCGGCCAAATCGCCTCGATCCGAGAAGACCAGTCCTGTCCACAAAACTGGACCATCGTCCAGGTCCAATGCAACCAAAAACGTCTTGCCGAAACAGTAAAAAAGGCACCGAATCTAAGCTTTTTTTATCCAGAGATATTCCACACCTCTACGTTCATTTAGTGCACGTAGCTACCCGTTCCATGTTGCCCTCGACATCTTTTGATGATTGAACAAATGCAGACGTCATATCAAAAGATTGAAGATCGGAACAGAGCTTAAAAAAATTCTGAAACACAAGTAATCGCGAAACGAACCGTGAACTGTTGTTCGCGATCGATGACGTCTTGGCGCGTTTCGCGTTCCGAAACCCGCAGTTTCGCGAGTTTTTGACCTTCCGCGTTCCGCCTTCCGAAAACCGCAGAAAGTGCTGCGGAACGCGGAAAATGCGGAACAAAATATCGCGACTTCGTCCTTATTGAGAATTTCCGCGATGATTTTTTTACACTGATTTGAATATTTTGACATCACATCGAATCTTCTGTTTTTTTTTTCTTCTCCTACCTCGCCGTGAAAGAATATTATTCTCAAGACAATTGTTATCAGGTTCTGAAGACCGGTCGGAAGTTACAGCTGATCTGGGTGTCATATTGCGACAATTTTTCTCTTGCTTTACTAGTTTTGTGATTTCTTTCTACGTTCCATGTATTAAAATTATGTTGCGCGCTAAGCGTGAACCAGATTTGGCTACAACTCGCACTTGCGCTACCCTGCGGTTCCGGAAACAACGTTTAGAGTGATTATGCAGAATCGATTTTACCTCCATTGATGAGAGCGCAAAAGTTGGTATTACCACCATGAAGTGGTCTGGAATGGTTTCCTGAGAATCGAAAAGCATGAAAAAAAAACGCTTGATTTAGGTGTTAATCTTCTTTTATTCTCAAATAGCGTTCACGATCTTGTGAGAACACTTTGCGATGAGCTAGGAAGCTAGTTCTCCGACAGTGGGCTGGAAATGGGTGCAGCTACATATCTTTAACATATTCCAATTTGGACTGATAGCTCAAATTTAGCGGCACTTCAAAATTGAGTTCAAAGACATTCAGAAACATACATATAACATGTTGTTATGAGCCACCCGACGCTCCCTCGTCTGTAAAAATCGAAATTAATGAAAACCAGCACCGTTACTGATAGGATTTCACCCAGGAGTGTGCCTTTCTTGAAACAGTGTTACGCTCCAAGTCTCACCAAAGGCAAAAGCCGTCAGAAGTTATGTCTCCTTAAAATTTGAATCTCTCATCAAAAGTCAAGCCAGAAAGGGAGTCGTCGAGAAAAATACGGGGTTTCTAGAGTTTTGACCCTCTGGCGAGAGTAGTGATTTGGCATGTCATATTTGCGAAAAATTAGAAGTCAAAAAATGTCTTGAAATATTTTACAAAATGTTTTGGCGCACATAACCTGAAGTAACAAGCCAACTGGGAAATGTAGTAAAATGATTAAAAACACGAATTGATGGTCAATTATATGTACATCATTTGTCGAAAGTAAAAGACGAAAGATAGGATTTTACAAACTTCTCTGTTGAACTTAATAAAACAAAATCAAGGTGCTATGAAACTACAATACCCGCGCTAAGTTTTTTAGAAACGGGGAGCATTTGCGAAATATGGCAAAAAAAGCAAACAAACGTCCGATGCCTATAACTTTTTTGAATAAAGACGTTTTTGGATTCTGAAAACGCCATCACATTTGCAGCTGAAATTCCTACATAAAATTCATCGTGACCCGAAGTTCCCTAAAATCGCTTTGTTTTCGAGTGAAATTGTTTTTGCAATCGTTTCTCAAAAGTGTCGCGCGCGGCGAAACTTTGAGTAGTAATTATACAAGTAATAGAAGAGCAATCTCTATGTATTCTTTGTGATTTATGTGAAAGGGGGGGGGGTAATGTCAAGATTTATGCTGGTTTTGTTTTCAAAATCCTTCATTAAACACGCTCGGAAGCTTCCTGAAATATCTGACTTCTGTAGCGAAAGCCCCAGACCGATGAATGAATGAGTTCGAAAATTCAACCTGCACAGATCTTAAGATTACTGCACCTCCATCTTATTGATGAACGAAACATAGAGATTGCTCTCCTAATACTTGTGCAATTACTACTCAAAGTTACGCAACACTTTGCCGCACGCGACGTTTTTGAGAAACGACCGCAAAAGCAATTTTACTCAACAACAAAGCGCTTGCAGAGAGCTTCGGTCCACAAAGCAATTTATTGGGTAGAATTCCGAGCTATAAATATGAAAGCGTTTTCTGAAACGTCTTCGTTCAAAAGTGACAAACATCGGACGTTTTTTGTTTGCAAAGTTTGGGAAATGCTCCCCGTTTTTACAAAACTTAGCGCGGATACTGCATGTAGTAGAACATTTTTCAGGTTATTGTACGGCAGTCAACACTAGTGAAGCTGGGAAACCGCAGCGCTCCAAACCATATGATGCTTGATTTTGCTTTGATAAGTTCAATGGAGAAGCTTGTAGAATCCGGTCCCTCGTTTGTATTTACTTATCGATAATTGGTCCATGTTTGACCACAAAACGCATTTGCAATCATCTCACTACATTTCCCAGTTTCTTGTTTACGATAGGTTATTAAGAGCCAAAATTTTTATAAACGTTCCAGGACATTTTTTGACTCCTTTGGCCCCTAATTTCTCGTAAATATGACATTACCAAACAATTACTTTTGCCAGAGAGCTTAACTTTTGCAAATTCTCTACTGTTCAGTCTGATACGTTGGTTCGGACAATTCTTGAACGTGTCCTTCCTCCAGTGGATATGTCCTTCCTCCAGTGGATAATATAAAGTATAGTACATAAATCTGTGCATTTTTCGGGAAGGATTTCTATGTATCCAGTTGTTGTACTGAAGTTGCATAGTTGGTAATTTCTTAAGACAGAATCTCTTTAGAGATGATTCCCTGGAACCAAATGTGCTTCTGGGACTCTAGGAAAGTCCGAGGTTTTTTGAAAAATTCCGCGTTTCGCATTCCGAAAACCGAAGTTCCGCTCATTTTTAGGCGTTTCGCACCCGATTAACAAAAACCGATTTCCGAAATTTTGAATTTTTATTGCGCTTATCCCTGGTGTGCATTGACCTGCACGGGTTTTGACCAACCTGTCGTGATCTGAGGGCGGATCTGAACGTGCCTCTCAAAGTCTTCGTAGGTGATCCTGAAGGTTCTTACTAATCAGTCGCCTAACATCTTCCATAAGAAGTTGTCGATTTTTTGGTCTCTTCAAAGGTTGTTCTGACCCGTGGCATTTAGTTTGTTTCCGTGCGAATCCTTCTCTGTAGGCCGAAATGGCGTTGCGGAAAATTGTTCCACGGTTTATAATTCGATATTAAAGGCTCCGAAGAAGACGAAAATTGCCGAAACGTCAATAAATAGTTTCAGCAATGTTGGTTACGCTTCAACTACTCAATACAACAAGCGTCAAACGGAATGCCAAGATTTATCGAGAGTTGCACGTGGACAATCCTTGGATAATGTTTCGGAGAATATCCAACAACCTGCCCTACCCATGAAATCTCATCCAAAAATTTAAAGCTCATCAGGTACATACGTGAGCCGGCCATCCAGAAGACGACTTTCAAATACAGCCCTGCGCAGTTGTTCGGTTGGATATGCTACCTCACCCGCTGCATTAGGGTGCGTAACGTTACTTGCTATCTGTTCCTATTTCAGCTATCTGTCAAGACCTGCCTAAACACGTCATCAGAAAACACCACAAGAAACACCAGTAAATCTAGCTCTTCTCACAAGTTAACTTTTGACAAATCCCAATATCGGAACAGATGGGAATAAACACTACGCATCCTCTGTATTAATTTGACTCTTTCAGACAAGCCTTCGTGCCAGGAGATCGCTAATGACTTGGTTGGGCTGCACTTCACATCTTACGGAGGGGCCAAGAATCAATCGAGGTTATGTATCTCCTCGAGGAAATCGCAGAATCTGGATTCTGCTTAAAATACGTGAAAGTGTCGCAGCTAATGACTGGCAGCAGTTTTAATGAAAGACACTACACAATATTCACTGAACAAAGCTTCAGAAGTACAAAAAAAATCTTAAAACTTATTTGTAGGGTTAATAAAACCATAAAGAATACTTTAACAACTTGCTTGCGTCCTATCGTTGAGAGTGGAACAAAGGTTTCCAGTCTATGTATGTATTCAAGAAAAAGGACAGTGCTTTGCAGGAAAGTGTGCATAACAATTCCACTAGCAAACTTGTACTGAAGTGTTCGGGGTTAACTGATCATCAATCCTCAATGGCGCAGACGAATAAAAAAGATTGTGTCTTCCATCTCTAATCAGTAGAAGGACCCGGTACAATCTTCCAAAGGCGCACAAAACATAAACAGGCAGGATTTAACTTGATATGTCCAAATTCCTCATTACGGCGATTTCGTGAACAAGAAGTGGAGGACCAAATAAGTTAGGGCGACCGGGAAGTAATGTCGTTTCTTACGCCAAATACAAACACATAAGGTGTTCGAATGAAACTATCCGTCCACGCGGCTGGCGTGCACGTCGAGCGGCCACTGCGAGGGCATTTTTTTTTGACAAGCCTTCCCTCGGCTGCAACCAGCTGACGCGGATATTACTCTTATACTTGTCTTATATTGAAGCTGATCGATATACCGGTCCAAAAATGCCCCGCGATAGCCGCACGCCGACCGCGTAGGAGGACAATTCCTTTCGGGCCGAGCATACTGTGCTGCTTACTTCCTCAATCTGCTTAGAGGCAAGGGCTGGTCAAATTTTGGCACCACCTAAATTGGGGTTGGATAGATTGGGCTGGCCTAGCTGGACATCGCCTGAACGTTCCACAAACTCTGATTCCTTACTTTTAGAGAAAACAGCCTTTAAATCAGGGATTACGGTAATCACAACATGATAATCATTGTAAGAGTGACCGATATTTACAGTGCAGTTTTGAAGAATAAGTGGACGATTGCTAAAAGATGGACGATGGACACACTTCGCTGACTTTTCTGACACAGCGGTTGACGGAAGTGGCTGGAATAACTTCAAGTTCAAGATCGAGATTCTTCCCCGCCTTTAAAATGTTCTTGGATGGTCAACCAATTTTGTTTAAAAATAATTGACAATTCCTTGATCGTCTGAGTCGGATTTGCATCCACTTCACCCCTTAACAGGTCTTTGTCCAAAGTTGATGATCTTCCTGATCGACACGAATTGGAAAGATCCGAATTACCTGATTTAAAAGGTCACTTCCGGCATTTACGAATATCCAACGCTTTATGATAACCATTGAAAATGTTTTTGGTAGCAACTTTTGCGTTACTTCCCTTGCGAAACTGAAAAAGCATGCAATGCCGGATGTGTACCTCTTCTGGTGTTTGGCTGGCCATTTTACCCAAAATTACATAAAAATGTAGTTCAAATGTCTATGTAAAGAAGTCACTACAACCTCACATTGTCTTCGCACGCCTCTAACCCAAACAATGAGCTGATAAATGACAATCAAGTATTGGCATGTGCAGAAACGACATTACTTTCCTGTCCCCCTAATAGATACGTGATTTAGCAGTCAAAAGCTACATCGGGAAAAATTTCATTCTGTATCATGCCGTATTTCCTGTAACTGAACACCCGCCTCTATTTGAACACCCCCCCCCCTTTCACCTAAAATTCCGTTTGACGGGGGTTGAAAGATAGTACATCCGGGTGTTCAACTACAGTAAATACAGTACGTAGTGATTAGCGAATTTCAGCAAGGAAAAATGACCTATGTAAGTAAGAGATTAATAGAGCACATAGATAAGCAAATAAGTGGGTGAATGTGTGTCTTTTCGACTAAAACCAAGATAGGCTCAGAATAAGCAACAGCTACATTTTCGCATCGCACAAGTTGAGGACCACTATTGAACAAATGAGTACAATCAACAAAATGAGTGCAACGGTAGCAAAGTCGTTATGATCAGGGATGTGCGGAATTTTCGGTTTCTGTTTTCCGGCCGTTTCGGCCTTTCTGTTTTCTGTTCTCTGAAAAATTGGCCAAAACCAAAAAAAAAGAAAAATCGATCATCAATGTTTTCCAATGATGAGTCGCAGTGACTTGCGAGGCTTATCACGTTTGCGACAGAAGACCAATGCGAGATTCCACAGTCTCAAGCCACTGAGGATAAGATGTGCTTTATCACGACGAGCTGTTTGACGGTTATGATGTCGGAACGTTTTTAAAATTCTTCCTACCGATATGTCGGAACGAACCTGTAGCGGAAGGCACTGTTAGTTTGATGGCGAGTCAACCAATTTCTTTATTGAGCTACATTTTCTTACGTTGCTATGCCCTGGTATATTTGATTCAGTTCATCAAGTTTTTAGTCTAGTACCAGATACTCGTTCCGGAGAAGCACTTTATAGATGCCCGGCATTCGCTATTTTCACTTACAATCTTCCCGTCTTGCGTCCCAGGCAAACACACCGTGGAGTAAAGAGGATGTTCTCATTTGGAATTCAATCTTTAATAACACGAACTTTTTGGCGTATTGAAATTTTTAAAGATGACTCAGGTGCCCGTAGCGTTTTGGGAGGAGGCGCTGTTCTTGCCGTAATTGAACGAGATTCGATCCGCGCCAGAACCAACCAGCCCTGCGATCCATGAGGGATCGACAGCTTGCTCAGACAGTAGCAGGCCCGGAGCGCAACCGATCCCGCCCCTTCTCGCCCACTGCGACCGAAACGCAGAGCAGTTGATATTCGAACTCGCGGTGCGTTTCGGTTGTGATTGCAACGTGCAGTGCGTTCAGGTTGCTCTCCGGGCCACATGCGTTGACTGACGCGAGCATTTCGAAATCGGAAGAACCAACTGAAACAAGGAAGAGCATCTGGGCTCCCTGCGATTTTTGAGCGGGATTCCCACTGTTTCTCTTGTAGGGCTTGTAATTGATTCCCTCTGCTCCATTTGCGCTCAATATTCGACCATCCTATTCACTATATTCTTCATATTTGTGCAATATTTCGACTGTATTCAAAGAATGAAACTTTAACATGACTTTCCGAACCCATTATGCAAACATTCATGGAGGGAATGTTTCGTATTTATTTAATCATTTCGACAAAATGAGAAAAACGAATCGCTCGGATATTTAGATTTATTTTAATTTATATTTAAACTTTAATGTTTGGAATAAATATGAGCCATGCATACTTTCCACTGTTAGCTTTGAATCGTTCAACGAGATCACTAGAAGGACTCTGAGAAAGGGCGGTTGTTATGAATACCCAATAATTTCAGGGAAATATACCTAATATTTGGAGAAAATCAGGTGAAATCAGAAGATTAATGGGTGAAGTTGTAGGGGAAGTTGTGGCGGAATCAAAATTCTAAGCAGGGGAAAGTGTATTAAAGACAGTTTTCACGATAGAAATCTTTTTTTCTGTTTACCCGCCTATCTTGAAAACGGCCCCATGCTGATTCCAATGATGTCTCTGAAATCGTACAAGACCTTCCGGGAACAGAGTTATGGTCCCTCAAAGTTTGAGCTAAGGAAACATGGTGGACGAGTTTTCCGAGGCTTGTAACCTCCGTCTTTTACAGCTGATGTATGCGAGCTAACCTGAGTAAAAAGAGAAGTTGAGAATGAAGGGAAGAACGGGGCTAGTGATTAGAAATCATCGCTCATCTCACGATCTCGAGCATTCATTTGTTCACCTCGGTGGGCGTGTGTTGCGCTTTTGGGGTTTGCCTTGAGCTCGAAGTGGCAACTTCGGGCTCTTCTGGAGCTTTTCCTGGCTCGTTTTTATGCGTTCTTTCGACGTCAACGTTAGAGTGTGCCCCTCCACTTCCCATTCCTAGTGGAAGCTGAAACACATTTTTTATCGTGAACACTGCCTTTAAGCTGAAAGGTATTTTATAATCAGCACTAGCTTAGAAAAGGGACAATTAAGGACCACATAAATCCAAGGAATTTCAGTAGGGTGGGGGAAATCGGTGAATGTGTGGAAATTACTGGAGTCTTCCTTGAAAAATCGATTGGCTAAATGGGTGCGATAATCGATCAGCGAAGCGTCTGAACCACGTTGATGTATCGATTTTTGCAACTGTGTTGCTAAAATCGGTTTATAGGAAGCGCCCGGGGCGCAACCATGTACGCTGTATGATGTACTGTGACGTCATCAGTCGACAGTTGCGCTCAGGGCGCTGCGTGAATCAATCTCGTCGGTAGCACCCGGAGCGCAACGTATGCGGCCTGGATCGCAACATACAATATCCGCGCTAAGTTTTGTAAAAACGGGGAGCATCTGGAAAAGTTGGCAAAAAAGCGTCCGATGCATGTAACTTTGTTGAATGAAGACTTTTTCGAATTCTGAAAACGCTATCATATTCACAGAATGAATTGCTGCCTAATCGTGTCACTTGAGTGCCAAAGTTCCCTAAGAGCACTTCGTTTCTGAAGGAAATAGTTTTTGCAATCGTTTTCCAAAAAACGTCGCGCGCGGCGAATGCGGCGAAACTCTGAGCAGTATTTGTACAAGTAATGGAAGAGCAATCTGTATGCTTTCGTCAAAAATTAGGTGCAGGTGGGAGAATCTCAAGGTTTGTTCAGGTTGAATTTTTGAAATCCTTAATTAAACACCCTTGAGAACTACCTGAAAAGTCGGAGTTTTGTTGCGAAATCCCCGGACTCATAAATGAAGGATTTCAAAAATTCATTCTGAACAAACCTTGAGATTCTCCCACCTGCACCTAATTTATGAAGAAAGCATATAGATTGCTCTCCCTTTACTTGTACAAATGCTGCTCAAAGTTTTGCCGCATTCGCCGCGCGCGACATTGTTGGAAAACGATTGCAAAAATTATTTCCCTCAAAACGAAGTGCTCCTAGGGAACTTCGGCACACAAGTGACATTATTACTTAGCAATTTATTCTGTGAATGTGATAGCGTTTATAGAATTCAAAAAAGTCTTCATTCAAAAAAAACTGCATGCATCGGACGCTTTTTTTGCCAAGTTTGCCAGATGCTCCCCGTTTTTACAAAACTTAGCGCGGGTATTGTATGTGACCCGGAAATTGCCAAATTTGTCACCCTGAGCGCAACATGGACGCGGCTCCGAGTGCATTTGTGGTGGGCTCAGGGCCTGCTATCGTCTGAGATGGTAGCAGGCTTGTAAAAGAAGTTGAGAGCACTGGCATGAACATCGTCTGGTCTTACAAGTTCTTGCATAAGGCCATACATACTATTCTGAATGCTCCGCCAAACGTCCGCGACTTGGTTCGACCAAAATGACTTTAAATTCATGTACAGGGGAAGTTGAAGTCTGAAATCTTCGCGCTATAATCACCTCAGTGGTGAAAATGTATCACGAGATAAGGAGATTGGAGGACGTTTGACGCGTATAAGGCATAATAGCAGGGGGCGTCGGTAAGCGTAGAGGACTTCCATGCCTTCCGAGGAGAATGGAAGCTTACCATGCCTATCGATGAGCATGAAGTCCTAGGAGCTGCCATCTGTGGCTGCCAGTAGTATGGCGGAGCTCCCAGAGGCTGAGCGGGGTCCTAGCTTGGGTAATTGAACCGGCGTCGATGTCGATATCTGAATCCTGCCCCAAGGATGCGTCGTACATTTCCCTTGTCCGGTTGGATGAGCGTCCTTGAAAATGTGAAACTGACGCGACGAGAACTTCGAACCAAACATCGACGTGGATGGCCCTACTAAATGCCAAAGCGTCGTCGACTTCGCAATAATCTAACCAATGTGGCGACTACGGCGATAAATTCACCAAAATGAATCACCGATCGCAACCAGTGAAACTATTAGGGTGAGTCATAAGTTCTTGGAATTTTCTATTTTTATTTTTTTCTTAAACACGAGGTAACAAATTTATTCAAAGTAAGAGCCATTACAACGAACAACTTTCTGCCAACGACAAGCGAGACTTCGAATACCGTAGTCGTAGAATGAGCGCTGCTTCGATGCAAAAAAAAGCGTCCAACTCGGTCCTCGAGTGCTCTTCGGTCTTAAGCTGCTTTCCCCTGAAACAGTGTTCGAGGCTTCTGAATAAATGGTAGTCCGATGGAGCAATATCTGGACTGTAGGCTGGGTGAGGGAGAGTTTCCAACTGCAGCTCCTTCAATTTTTCTTGAGTTTTTTTCGCTATGTGTGGGCGGCAGTTGTCCCAGAGCAGTAGGATCTGGTCACGTTTTCGTCCATTTTTCTCCGCGTTGGTGACCATTTCCTCTAGTTCTTGGCAGACGTAGTCAGCATCTATAGTCTTTCCTGGCGGAAGTAATTTTCAGAACACAACTCCATCAGTGGACCAAAAAACGGTCAGTAGACTCTTTTTTCCGTGGATATCCCGACGTTGCACAGGATCTGGCGACTCAAAGGGATTAACCCATCGCACAGACAGGTCAGGATTGTTATGGTAGCACCACTTCTCATCACATGTAATGATGCGACCAAAAAAAAACTTCCTTTGTGGTGCCGTTTCAGTAGTTCTTGACAAATGGCCATCCTGAGTTTCCTGTCGGTGTCGGATAAAGTGTGAGGAATCACGGACGGCTTTTTCGGTCTCAGTCCCATAATGTGTAGCTGGCGAACTACGGTCGACTGCGAACTCCCTGTAAGCTGGGCGAGACCTCTGCTGTGAAGGTGCGGATTTTTCTCCAGCTCATTCGCCGCCAACGTGGGGTCGTGAATTCGTGGCCTTCCACATCTCGGCTTGTCCTTCAGAGAGCAGCTGCCGGAGCGAAACTTTTGATACCAGTTGTACACAGTACTGGCAGCAATTCGATACCTTCCTTCGTTGGCCCTTATTTCCTTAACAGTTTGAGCAGCTGTGAAACCTCTTTCGAAGTAGTAAGAATCAGTACGCGAGCGTGCTCTTTTTCCGACATTTTACTGAGCCACGAATGGCGCTTCGAGGGCTTGCTGGTATTGATTAACGAGGTTTGATCTACCTAGCAAACAACCGCGCACGAGTGGCATTTGATCTATTCGCGCGCGAATTAATATGAAATTTTGAAAAATTCCAAGAACTTATGACTCACCCTAATAGAACTGCGAGAGAGAAGTGGGCGTATCAGGCCACTCCCTGGTAAGCAACACGCGAAAGTTTAGCAGAGGTTGCGGCGCTTCCCCAAGTAATGACAAATGTGTTCACAATAATTAAAGATGTGATGAATGTTGAAATATATGCCATTTTAGATTGAAAGGAACATGAAGGACAGTGAATATGTATATATTGCATATGTAAAGTCTGTCGAAACTGTCCGCACACACGGTCGGCGTGCATGCCGTGCGGCAGCCGCGAGAGCATTTTTTGGGCATTCAATTCGATTAGCAGGAATATGAAACGATGAATGAAGAACATCCCAGTCAGCTGTTTAGAGCCGTGAGAAGGCTCGTCAAAAAAAGTTCTTCAGGAGAGCCGCTCGACACGGATGCCGAAAGCACGAGCGGACAGTCCTTTCGAACAAACTTTATGTGCGCTTTGGTTTTCCGATAAAATTCTGTTTTCTGCCTTCTGTTTTCTGGCCATTTCGGCCTTTCCGTTTTGTTTGCTGTTTTCTGACAAACTCGATTTTCTGCATTCTATTTTTTTAATTTTCCGCTTACCCCTGGTTATGAACGAATGAAATAATGTGATCCTACTATATATATTTTGGTAAATTTGTGTGTGCGTGTATATATATATATATATATATATATATATATATATATATATATATATATATATATATATATATATATATGTATGTATGTATGTATGTATGTATGTATGTATGTATGTATGTATGTATGTATGTATGTATGTATGTATGTATGTATGTATGTATGTATGTATGTATGTATGTATGTATGTATGTATGTATGTATGTGTGTATGTATGTATGTATGTATGTATGTATGTATGTATGTATGTATGGATGTATGTATGGATGTATGTATGTATGTATGTGTGCGTTTCTCTGTGTGTTTGTTTGACCGCTTATTCGGCTTGACTTTCAAGACGGGCGACTTCACGGGTACGGGCTCAAGAGCGCGCAGAACGCCGTAGAAAGGGTGGGGGACCCAAGTGGGAGTGCGCAAGACGCAGTAGAAAAGTGTGCGGGACCCAAGTGGGAGTGCGCGGGACGCCATAGAAAGTGTGCGGGACTCAAGTGGGAATGCGCGGGACGCCGTGGGAAGTGTGTGGGACCCAAATGCGAGTGCGCCGGACGTCGTAGGAAGCGTGCGGGATCTAAGTGGAAGTGCGCCAAACGCCGAAGAATGTGTGCGGGACCCAATTGGGAGTGCGCAGTACGCCGTAGAAAGTGTGCGGGACTCAAGTGGGAATGCGCAGAACGCCGTAGAAAGTGTGCGGGACCCAAGTTAGAGGGCGCCGGACGCCGTAGAAAAGTGTGCGGGACCCAAGTGGGAGTGCGCGGCACGTCATAGAAAGTGTGCGGGACTCAAGTGGGAATGCGCGGGACGCCGTAGGAAGTGTGTGGGACCCAAATGCGAGTGCGCCGGACGTCGTAGGAAGCGTGCGGGATCTAAGTGGAAGTGCGCCAGACGCCGAAGAAAGTGTGCGGGACTTAAGTGGGAATGCGTAGAACGCCGTAGAAAGTGCGCGGGACCCAAGGTAGAGGGCGCCGGACGCCGTAGAAAGTGTGCGGGACTCAAGGGTGAATGCGCGGGACGTCGTAGGAAGCGTACGGGATCTAAGCGGAAGTGCGCCAAACGCCGTAGAAAGTGTGCGGGACCCAAGGTAGAGGGCGCCGGACGCCGTAGAAAAGTGTGCGGGACCTAAGTGGGAGTGCGCCAGACGCCGAAGAAAGTGTGCGGGACTCAAGTGGGAGTGCGCGGCACGCCATAGAAAGTGTGCGGGACCCAATTGGGAGTGCGCAGTACACCGTAGAAAGTGTGCGGGACCCAAGTGGAAGTGCGTAGGACGCCGTAGAAAGTGTGCTGAACCCACGTGGAAGCGCGTAGGATGCCGTAGAAAGTGTGTGGGACCCAAGGTAGAGTGCGCCGGACGACGTAGAAAGTGTGCGGGACCCAAGGTAGAGTGCGCCGCACGCCGTAGAAAGTGTGTGGGACCCAAGGTAGAGTGCGCAGTACACCGTAGAAAGTGTGCTGGACCCAAGTGGAAGCGCGTAGGACGCCGTAGAAAGTGTGCGGGACCCAAGGTAGAGTGTGCCGCACGCCGTAGAAAGTGTGTGGGACCCAAGGTAGAGTGCGCAGTACACTTATGTCGAGTCGAGTCATCGAGTCTTGGTATCGACTGAAACAGTCGACATCGAGTCATTCGACAACTCGATTATTCGAAAGTTTGAAAAACCGAATTAGTCGAAAACTCGATTATTCGAAATTTCTGAAAATCGAGTTAGTCGAAAACTCGATTATTCGAAATTTTCTAAAATCGACTTAGTCGCAGACTCGATTATTCGATAGACCCGAACAGTCGAATAAATTCGATAGTCGACTGTTTCGAGTCAAAGAAGTTCTCCTTCAGTTAAACTGTTTCAAAATGCAGTTAAAGACCATGCACCTAATTTGCCGCCAGTTGTTATTTGCTCATAGTTCTCGAATGTTCTCGTACGGCTCACGACCATCTTTTTCACTCATTGCTGGCATTCATTTACGCCAAAATTCCTCAATCCTCACGTGTGAGCATACCGATAAACTCATCAGAGATAACAAGACGGTCGCGATAGCCTAGAAATTAATACATGACGGTCAATTATTTCACCTTGCTCGAGAAAAAAAGGCATGCAAGAGGCTTGAATGCATTGGGACCAGCGGAACGTCGCAAAGCAACCGAAACTTTTGGTTTTCAAATTTGTTTTTGAGGCTTGGCTTTATTCTCCTTTCTCTTAGAAAAAAGGTGGGAGATCCAGAAAACTAACAGCTTCTATTGTGGCCACAGAAGCACAGCTTCGCAGATACGGAGAAGAAGCTGCACTCTCCGTCGAAAAAATCGGGCAAGAAGACGAAAAAGGCCATGAAGGCCAAAAAGACGAGGAAAACGGCTAAAGTCTAGCCGAAGAGGCTGAATATGATGACGGAGAGTCCACTATGAGTTTGGATGATCTAGAAGTAGTTTACGATTTGCCCTGGCTAATTATTGTTACACTCAGCTCCGGCTTTTTCCATGATTATCGTCTCCAAAGATGAATTCTGATTGTTCATCCATTAAATGATCTCGTTTCGTTGAACCGTATCTCTCCTATAGAGAAATTTGTTTGGTTTTCTGAAGCTTCTGGAATTTGGTCGATGGATATTGCTAATCGACATTAATACATGAGTATTGGTTCCGGCCGTCTTACTGTGTGAAGATGGCGTTTTTCATTGCCAGATATAATTCTAATCAATGTATTGAAGCAGCAGAATGTGGTATGCTCAAAATAGTCGAGATAAAGTGCTTCAGAAACTCAATTGTTGAAAACTGGAAAAATTGAGTTAGTCAAAAACATGACCATTCGATTATTCGAATAATCGAGTCAATTCGACTACTCGATTAATCGAAATTTTGAAAAATCGACTTAGTCGACAACTCGATTATTCGAAATTTTCAAAAATCGGCTTAGTCAAAAACTCGATTATTCGAAATTTCCAAAAATCGACTTAGTCGAAAACTCGATTATTCGAAATTTTCAAAATCGACTTAGTCGAAAACTCGATTATTCGAAATTTCCAGAAATCGACTTAGTCGAAAACTCGATTATTCGAAAAAATTCTCGAGTCGCCGAAGTATAGTGCGCAGTACACCGTAGAAAGTGTGCGGGACCCAAGTGGAAGTGCGTAGGACGCCGTAGAAAGTGTGTGGGACCCAAATGCGAGTGCACCGGACGTCGTAGGAAGTAAGCGGGATCTAAGTGGAAAAACGCCAAACGCCGAAGAATGTGTGCGGGGCCCACGGTAGAGTGCGCCGGACGCCGTAGAAAGTGCGCGGGACCCAAGTGGGAGTGCGAAGGACGCCGAAGAAAGTGTGTGGGACCCAAATGCGAGTGCACCGGACGTCGTAGGAAGTAAGCGGGATCTAAGTGGAAGTGCGCCAAACGCCGAAGAATGTGTGCGGGACCCAATCGGGAGTGCGCCAGACGCCGAAGAAAGTGTGCGGGACTCAAGTGGGAATGCGTAGAACGCCGTAGAAAGTGCGCGGGACCCAAGGTAGAGGGCGCCGGACGCCGTAGAAAGTGTGCGGGACTCAAGTGTGAATGCGCGGGACGTCGTAGGAAGCGTACGGGACCTAAGCGGAAGTGCGCCAAACGCCGTAGAAAGTGTGCGGGACCCAAGGTAGAGGGCGCCGGACGCCGTAGAAAAGTGTGCGGGACCCAAGTGGGAGTGCGCCAGACGCCGAAGAAAGTGTGCGGGACTCAAGTGGGAGTGCGCGGCACGCCATAGAAAGTGTGCGGGACCCAATTGGGAGTGCGCAGTACACCGTAGAAAGTGTGCGGGACCCAAGTGGAAGTGCGTAGGACGCCGTAGAAAGTGTGCTGAACCCAAGTGGAAGTGCGTAGGATGCCGTAGAAAGTGTGCGGGACCCAAGGTAGAGTGCGCCGCACGCCGTAGAAAGTGTGTGGGACCCTAGGTAGAGTGCGTAGGACGCCGTAGAAAGTGTGCTGGACCCAAGTGGAAGCGCGTAGGACGCCGTAGAAAGTGTGCGGGACCCAAGGTAGAGTGTGCCGCACGCCGTAGAAAGTGTGTGGGACCCAAGGTAGAGTGCGCAGTACACCGTAGAAAGTGTGCGGGACCCAAGTGGAAGTGCGTAGGACGCCGTAGAAAGTGTGCTGGACCCAAGTGGAAGCGCGTAGGACGCCGTAGAAAGTGTGTGGGACCCAAGGTAGAGTGCGCCGGACGACGTAGAAAGTGTGCGGGACCCACGGTAGAGTGCGCCGGACGCCGTAGAAAGTGCGCGGGACCCAAGTGGGAGTGCGAAGGACGCCGAAGAAAGTGTGTGGGACCCAAATGCGAGTGCACCGGACGTCGTAGGAAGTAAGCGGGATCTAAGTGGAAGTGCGCCAAAGGCCGAAGAATGTGTGCGGGACCCAATTGGGAGTGCGCAGTACGCCGTAGAAAGTGTGCGGGACTCAAGTGGGAATGTGCAGGACGCCGCAGGAAGTGTGTGGAACCCTAATGCGAGTGCGCCGGACGTCGTAGGAAGTGTGCGGGACCCAAGTTAGAGTGCGCCGGACGCTGTAGAAAGTGTGTGGGACCCAAGTGGCAGTGCACCAGACGCCGTAGGGAGTATGCGGGATCCAAGTGGGAGTGCGCCAAACGCCGTAGGAAGTATGCGGGATCTAAGTGGGAATGTGCAGGACGCCGCAGGAAGTGTGTGGAACCCAAATGCGAGTGCGCCGGACGTCGTAGGAAGTGTGCGGGACCCAAGGTAGAGTGCGCCGGACGCTGTAGAAAGTGTGTGGGACCCAAGTGGCAGTGCACCAGACGCCGTAGGGAGTATGCGGGATCCAAGTGGGAGTGCGCCAAACGCCGTAGGAAGTATGCGGGACTCAAGTGGGAGTGCGCGGCACGCCATAGAAAGTGTGCGGGACCCAAGTGGAAGCGCGTAGGATGCCGTAGAAAGTGTGTGGGACCCAAGGTAGAGTGCGCCGGACGACGTAGAAAGTGTGCGGGACCCAAGGTAGAGGGCGCCGCACGCCGTAGAAGGTGGGACCCAAGTGGGAGTGCGAAGGACGCCGAAGAAAGTGTGTGGGACCCAAGTGCGAGTGCGTGGGACGCCGTAGAAAGTGTGCGGGATCTAAGTGGAAGTGCGCCAAAGGCCGAAGAAATGTGTGCGGGACCCAAGGTAGAGTGCGCAGTACGCCGTAGAAAGTGTGCGGGACTCAAGTGGGAATGTGCGTAGGACGCCGCAGGAAGTGTGCTGGAACCCCTAATGCGAGTGCGCCGGACGTCGTAAGGAAGTGTGCGGGACCCAAGTTAGAGTGCGCCGGACGCTGTAGAAAGTGTGTGGGACCCAAGGTGGCAGTGCACCAGACGCCGTAGGGGTATGCGGGATCCAAGTGAAGTGCGCCGGACGCCGTAGAAAGTATGCGCGGGACCCAAGTGGGAATGTGCGAAGGACGCCGAAGAAAGTGTGTGGGACCCAAATGCGAGCGCACCGGACGTCGTAGGAAGTAAGCGGGAGCGCCGGACGCTGTAGAAAGTGTGTGGGAAATGCGCCAAAGGCCGAAGAATGTGTGCGGGACCCAATTGGGAGTGCGCAGTACGCCGTAGAAAGTGTGCGGGACTCAAGTGGGAATGTGCAGGACGCCGCAGGAAGTGTGTGGAACCCAAATGCGAGTGCGCCGGACGTCGTAGGAAGTGTGCGAGACCCAAGGTAGAGTGCGCCGGACGCTGTAGAAAGTGTGTGGGACCCAAGTGGCAGTGCACCAGACGCCGTAGGGAGTATGCGGGATCCAAGTGGGAGTGCGCCAAACGCCGTAGGAAGTATGCGGGATCTAAGTGGGAATGTGCAGGACGCCGCAGGAAGTGTGTGGAACCCAAATGCGAGTGCGCCGGACGTCGTAGGAAGTGTGCGGGACCGAAGTGGGAGTGAGCCGGACGCCATAGGGAGTACTCGGGATCCAAGCGGGAGTGCGCCGGACACCGTAGAAAGTGTGCGGGACCGAAGTGGGTGAGCGCAGAACTTCAAAATCGTTTTGTGCGTCTACAAGAGAGTGTATACCACCCCTTTCTTAAAGTCCCCTCCCCCTTAACCACTCATTTCGACTGCTTAGCTGTTTATATGCACCAAACTTTCTAAATCGGGTTTATATACGATGGAAATGTGATTTAATCAAAATATGCATACAGAAAACACAAACATCATTATACTTCATTTGGCAATAAAAGTAGCAGGGTGTCGGTTGGTCATGGAGGCCTTTACTAAATCTGAAACAGCGGCTGTCTTTATCATGACAGAAATGGATATAAATGAGCTACCATTTTAGGACCTCTTAAAACTTGAGAAGGATCGGTGTGCAACTGCACAAGAAAGTAGGTTAGCAAGGTTTGCAAGGTTTGAAATGCTTAGTAACTTCTGATTGCTCGAGCGTTGTCGTCGAAACCAGCTCATGGGCCGGCGCAAC
This sequence comes from Aplectana chamaeleonis, assembly GCA_029168955.1. NCBI lineage: Eukaryota > Metazoa > Nematoda > Chromadorea > Rhabditida > Cosmocercidae > Aplectana > Aplectana chamaeleonis. The sequence continues at coordinate 68,976 of JAPDOI010001935.1, forward strand.
CGGACTCCAGCAACAGAGGCCGGCGATAGCCGGCAAGCGTGAGAACTTCTGAACGCCAACTCACATAGAATCAGCGGATGTCGACTATACTCAAGATGCCGGCGAAGCCGGCAAATGGGCCGGCGTAGCCGGACCCCAGCGGCAGATCCCGGCGTCAGCCGGCCGACGCCGCTGGTACTAAAATACGAATCTACGTATATCAACTAGTCGATAGCGTTCAAGTCATCGCCTACAAGAACTTCTACTTTATACCTTCTGCGGGAATGTGAGCCCCCCCCCCATTCCCCCCACGGCCATACAAATGAGCGAAGTTTCGCGCGTTAGCACAAAAAGGGCGGAAATTGCAACGGACAATGTCTCAAGGAATGCGACCTAAGAAGGTTTCGCCGACGTCGTTTGTGGAAGAAAGTGAGAGTAGCAGCCATGAAAAGTGTTTTCATGGAAAAATTTACATTTAATGGTCATGAATTTAATCCAGAAACTGTTTATCGGCCGCCTTGGAGGGATTTCTATGGAGACGATTTTTCATGGAAAAGATCTTGGAGATCTTGGTGGACCAGATACCATAAAATGATGAAAACTTCTATGCTTGAGGAAAAAATCAGATTGGGCGAAGGATTGTGAAAAAAGGCAGAGAAACAAAGAGTCAAGCAACTACGTTTCTGTAAAAAAAGAAGATTGACCTTCTCTCGTAAAAATCTTTCGATATATAATAAAAGAATAGCAGCGCAAAGTACGGATCACATGGGCCTCTAACGCTGCAGCACTACTTCGTCTCATCTCTAACCACTCCAAAACAGTATTGGGCTGTATGTGCATTCTACTTGACTAAAATCGCCGCTGTCGGCTCCGCTCCTAGTCAATGGCTGCGGTGGAAGAATCGCCGTCGCTTCGCATGCTCGCCCGAGAGCGGCGCACGCGATGGCCGCCTGTCACGCACGCCGTCCGCCATGTTCGCCAGCCTCATTCAGGCGCACTTTATTTCACGGCTAACCGCCTTCTTCGTAAATTTTTGAAAAAAATCAGTGAGAAGAGTGTATGGTTTGCAAATCAAATGTAGTCCGGTGAATGGATCAGGCGCGATTATTGCAGCTGGCAGTGCGACGTTGGCGGCGTCCCCGGTCAACGGGGTTTCGATCGCTCCCGGCGATATACCGTCGCAGCTCCGTCTATTTATCATACTAAATTGAATGCGAGGGCTCTACACCATAGGTTCGTTGGGGTGGAGACAGCGGTCCGAAAGGTGAAAGATGTTTAGGATACCTGAGTGGGGAGTGGTGGAGGTTCCCTATAGACTTGCAACTACAAAATTTGACGTTTTCTCAATCATCTTTTTTGCATTCAGTATAGTTTTCTTTTTAATCATTAATTTTGAAAGTTTTTTTTTCGTTAGATTACCTCCTTTTGAAATTCACTATTCTTAATGAAATGATCTGCCTTGTTCATGAAAAATTTGCTTTGAGCTCTCTTGGAGTCAAAATTTTTCGGAAAGTTTTTCCAAGCGATTTTTGAAAAACTACCCGTTCTTCGCTTAAAAATTTTTTCCCTTTGAGACGAATCTTTGAACGAAGCTGTTTCCAAAGTCTCCATGGAATTTTGCGTCGAATAATGTTTTCGTGTTGAGAAAAATACGTTTCCAGTCTCTCAGCCGATTTCAATTTATGAGGTAACGTTTCTTTCACCAAAATCAATCAGTTTTTCGTCCATACCTTTTTCACCCTAAAAGACAGTCTTTTGGTGAAGGTCGTTTTCGGATTCCTCATAAAGTTCTGCATCGAATAGCGTTCTCAGTTTCTAAAAATTCGTTCCCCTTCTACCAGCCGATTTCAGTTTATAAAGTGCATTTTTTTTCGCCTGAGATTATCGTTTTTTCGTCCATAACTTTTTTGTGCTTGGGGACAGACCTTTGTTGGAAGCTGTTTTCAAAATTTTCATGGAATTCTGCGTCGACTAGTGCTCCGAGTTTGGAAAAATATTTTCTCGATCCTTCAGCCTAATTCATTTCACGAAACACCGATTTTTAGCATATAACTCGTCAACCGTTGAAGATAGGGTTCTGGTGAAGATAGTTCCTGAAATTTGCGTGAAATTCTGCGTCGAATGATATATCGGGTTCCTAACTTTGCTTGCTCCATAAGCCAGCCAGGTCGGTGGAGCCGAGCTCCATAGTTATCTCCATAGGGTGCTCTCGCCTCTATGGTGTATGTAGGAGACGCAGAGTTCTCCTGGAGCCTACAACGGGGCTCGGCTCCACCGAGCTGGCTGACTTATGGGGCAAGTAAAGTTAGGAACCCAATATATCATTTGACGCAGAATTTTACGCAGATTTCAAATTATAGGCGAAAAATCGGTGTTTCGTAAAATGAATTAGGCTGAAGGATAGAGAAAATATTTTTACAAACTCGGAGCACTAGTCGACGCAGAATACGCAGAATTCCATGGAGATTTTGAGAACAGCTTCCAACAAATGTCTGTCCCCAAGCACAAAAAAGTTATGGACGAAAAACCGATAATCTCAGGCGAAAAAATGCGCTTTATAAACTGAAATCGGCTGGTAGAAGGGGAGCGAATTTTTAGAAACTGAGAACGCTATTCGATTCAATTTTTTATGTGAAATCCGAAAACAACCTTCACTATAAGGCTATCTTTTAGGTTAAAAAAGTTATGGCTGAAAAACCGGCAGCGACACCCACCCAACCTTGAAAATGACTTGCATGAGTGTTGGGTCACTTTCATTCTTTTTCGGGGCGTTTCACCGGTTGTCACCGGTTTGCCAATGGTGAAGGTTCCCCACTTCACCTGCCCAGGGGTGAAGGTTGTTGGAGTACATGACTCCACCCTACGAAGCTATGCTCTACACCACACGTGTGAGATTCTTTCACAGGATTTAACTTTTATTAAGATTTTCTAGACATTGAATGCTCGTTAAGCATAATTTGAGGGGCTTGAAGACAAATCATAGCAGCTAACTAGACGTCCCGTATGTGTGAACTGAAAGTTGAAGAAAGATAAGTAGTGTCTACCTGAGACAAGACGAGAAACAAGGAAATAGTAGGATAATCAGAACTATGTAAGAAGGGGGAGGGGAAGCAACTTGAATCAAGGAGTTTTCATCAGGCTAGCTTTGCCCGTATTTCCACTTGTCTTCAGCAATACTAACAATAAGGAATTACTCTTAGGATTGGAAATGGGGGAGGTGAAAAACTCGGCCCAAAAACTGCTGCTCCTGTTTCGAAATGAAAAATTGCGTAGTCACTGAGCAATTTTCGAATGCAATTTCACTCTGCGGCGAACATGTGGGACCACGGTTTGAAGATCTTTTGTCAGACGGTGAGAAAAACACCTGCTGTGGAGAGACGAAAAACGGTCGCGCGAAACTTTTTTTTGAAAAGAGGACTTTGTGCGAGCTATTAACACAATTTTGTTCTAGCTTCGATTACTCGAAAACTCACATTTCTGAAATTTGTCTTCCGCGCTCTAGGTAGAAACAAGGGCTACCAAGGTATGAATGACTAATGCATCACCCATTTGTTGTTTATAACATAACATCGGCATGGATCCTGTAGAGACTTTGCGTTCCCCATTGGAGGTTGGCGCACACTCGGTGCCATATGCTATAACATAGGTGCGCCGAGTTTGCGCCAATCTTCAACACTGAACGCGAAGTGTCTTCCGGATCCATGCCGTCGTTAGTTATGTAAGAATGGGCGAAAAGATGTAACTAGTTTAGTCTTAATTGGTGTTTACTAATCGTAACCTATACAGATACTATAGTATAAAGTAGCAGCTGTAGAAAATGTGTAATTTAATGTTCTTTTTTTCGTTTCATTGCCTCGGAAATCAGTAAATTTCATTGTCTCATCCAATTTCCAACTCTCCATATGTTGCCGTGCCATTATAATGATCCGCGGGATCAAATCGCTTCCTGTGATCAAGAAAAATCTTGGCGAATCTTTATGAATTCAAGGCTTCGCGGAGACCGCGAAAGCATTCATTGCTTTTTATATGGCTTAATGTGTAGTAATAGTGCTGCTCTAACAATAAGTGACAGATACTTTACATTATAATATGAAGCTGACCCTAGTTACAGAGGTGGTTAGTTCGCGGCTAAGCTGTGGCTGATTCGTGGTCATCCAGTGGTCAAGAGCGCATGGTTGAGTCGTGTTGAAAGACAAGTTTAGTACCACCCCGGATCTCCACTGCGACCTCCGCGTAGGCTGATCAGAGTCGTGGTAGCAATCTACGTTTTCAAGCTCATAAGTTTTTGAGCCTAAGTTGCGCGAGGCAGACGACAGATATAAGCTGTTTCATATCTAACGGTTTTCGCAATATGCTCGTACCGTTTCTAGAAATTCAAGGCACAGTACACCCTCAGATTTGAATTTTGCGATTTTCTCGCAATTGTGTAGAAGACCCCTCCTGTATAACACAGGCCGAATGCGAGATCTCAATTCCTCCAAAGAAGCGAGATATACGCGACCACCACAGGCCCGACCTCCTTCGCTCACCACCACGGGCCGCAACCCCTGCCATATTTCCGAACTTGATAACAGCTAGATGGATGGATGAATTCTAACCAGTAGTTGTTCTTCAGTCCATTGCAAGTCTATCTCCTCATCCTGTTCTGCTCTAGTGCAGCGATTGCGAATGAAGAGAAATACAGGCCTGAGAAAAATCGTCCACAAACTTTTTCCCTCAAAATGCAGGCATTTTCAAAGAGCCATATCTCCGTTCGTAGGGGGCCTAGGAGGATTCCAGAGATGCCATTGTGATCAAAGAGTGGCACACTCCGAGACAAGCATGAACTCTGAGAAATAATTTTTTGGGAGTCCTATGCCTTTAATTGGGATTGAGAAGAAAAAATGAAATGTGGTTTTCTGTGCGGACGATGCCTTTAAGAGACCGCATGCCCACACTGCTCACCAATGCAATGAACTCGATTTTTCTCTAAAATCCCGGTCTCGGAACCCACTGAAATGATTGGCCGTGAAGTGCGGGGTCGGTTGCGCAGATTAGCCGTGAGGCGCAGTCTCCTAGTTGTTAAAACGTCGTTAAGACATAGAAACAAGCCTTCAATCATGATTCAGCGGCAGAACTTTGAAGGCAATATTCACGATGGAAAATGTGTTTCATTTTCCACTAGGAATGGGTAGTGTAGAGGCATTCTTTAACGTTAACATCAAAAGAACGCATGAAATTGAGCCAGGAAGAGCTTCAGAAGAGCCCGAAGTTACCACTTCGAGCGCAAGGCAAACCCCAAAAGCGCGACACACGCCCACCGACGTGAACAAATGAATGCTCAAGATCGTGAGATGAGCGACGATTTTCAATCATTAGCCCCGTTATTCCCTTCATTCTCAGCTTCTCTCTTTACTCAGGTCAGCTCGTATACATCGGCTGCAAAAGACGGAAGTTACAAGCCTCAGACAACTCGTTCACCATGCTTCCCTAGCTCAATTTTTGAGGAACCATAACTCCGTTCCTAGAGGTCTTGTACGATTCCAAGAATATCATTGGAATCAGCATGGGGCCGTCTTCAAGACAGGTGGGAAAACAGAGAATAGATTTTTATGGTGAACACTGCCTTTAATGATCTTGGAAGAGCTGCTCTTTTTTTCTAATTGTACAGCCTGGAAGAATGGCGTTATCCTTGATTTCGGCAACTCTTTGACGGACAGAAGAGAAAGTGTTACAAGTGACGACGTTGGGAAAACTGGGTCACTAGAAATATCGTAACATCCAAAACCGTAAAAACGAAAATGATCGGCCGGTTCACATGCAACGTGTAGTCTGCAATGATGTTTAAATAAGAAAAATCTTTGCGAATGTAGGATCGCTTATGAACAAGGGACAGATTTGATAAAAACAATGGAATATGAATCAAGAACACATGAATGGAATGACTCATACAAAATGATGAATAGTAGCTGAAAGCAGAGAACGCGAGAGACGCCATGTCACGAAACAGAAAACACTTCGGATATAAACGAAAAGTGCCGTAAACTATCGGAAATCCGAGAATATAAACACGGAAAAGAAGAGAGGGGTACACCACTGAGTTTGCAAGAGGCTCAATCTTCAAGAGGAAAAAGGAAACTCAGGATGCGGGGGCGGGTCGGGGGGAATCGAGCGAGTCGACAACATATCGGGAATCAAACACATATGTACCATGCCTATAGGTAAGCATGCTTATAGCACGAATACAGAAGATCAGGCAAAACAGAAGCTTCTTCAGGACAAACACAATGGTATAAGTTGGCAGACTTTCATATATTTTGATACCCTTCTTTCAACCTTTAACCTGCACGAGCTATCTCTAAATATACGTCCAGGAAAATACGCTTCAAGTCACCGTTCGCGCTGGAAATCACTTTCCATTTTCAGACTCAATTCCATGAATGAGCCCGGTATGCCAATCCGGTAAACTTCGGCGGATCAAAAACGTAGGGTTATGAGGTTGGAAGGGGTTAAAGATGATAATCCGCCCCACCATTTCCCACCAGTCATCTAGCACTTTTCCATAGAATGTTGATGCGACCGTCAAACAACATGAAAAACAGACACTAAACAAACTACACATGCATAAAAACTTCTACACGATTTTGGCGCGATATTCAAATTCAATTTTACAGTGTGTTCAGAATGACTTTCCTCTACGAATGAAGGATTTTCATGGTCCCTTTCGACATTTTCGTTCACCAGAGAGGCCAACCTATGAAAAAAAACATTCAAAAATTAAATACGGTTTTCAGCGCGTACGATGCCCCTAGAGGCAGTGTTCACGATAAAAAAAAATGTGCTTCATTTTCCACAAGGAATACGTAGTGAAGGGGCAACCTGTAACGTTGACGTCGAAAGAACGCATGAAAACGAGCCAAGAAGAGCCCCAGAAGAGCCCAAAGTCGCCACTTCGAGCGCAACACGAACCCCAAAAGCCCTCCAACGTGAACAAATGACAACTCGAGATCGTGAGATGAGCGATGATTTCCGATAAATAGCCCCGTGCTCCCTTTTGATTTTCAACTTCTCTCTTTACTCAGGTCAGCTCGCATACATCGGCTGCAAAATACGGACGTTACAAGCCTCGGAAATCTCGTCCACCATGTTTCCCCAGCTCAACTTTTGAGGGACCATAACTCCGTTTCCAGGTCATGTAGGATACCAGATATATCATTGGAATCAGCATGGGGCCATTTGAAGATAGGCGGGAAAACAGGAGAACGATTTCTGTTGTGAACACTGCCTTTAATGATCTTGAACGAGCTGCAACAACATACACATAACCACCAACATAATTGATTATGGGAAAGATTTCATATGTCGCACACTGAACTCCTCTTGCTAGTTCTTCACAAAATTTCTGCTATCAGTTTTCTGCCAAGTCTAGTAAATTTTTTTCTCTTTTCTGTCAGACTATGTTTTCTGATCTCAAAAAAAATCGCACATCTCCCTAGTTCCGATAACATCGCTATGTGTAAAATTTGTCTGAAAAGTTTATTCACCCTCCTGACAAAGAAAAACGTGAACTATTCATGAACACACAAAAAGCGGAACAAACAGAAGAAAAATAAAGATCTTTCCAAACAGCTTCTTTTGTTTTCGAAATCCCGTAAGGTATTGTGACAACCTAAATTTTCAGGTTTCTTGGGCGAAGCAGGAGACAGAACGAAGATCTCTCATTCTGTCAGAGCTTATCAAATGACAAAGGACAGATACAGTTGGGAGAATCGCTGAAAAATCACTCATATGTAGAATGCTGAAAACAAGTCACTAGACGACCAGCAACCGTTTCGATGACTAGTGACCTATGGGCTGGAGATTCGCTGGATACACTTATTGAACGATTAGTTGAAACCCACCTCGGAACCCGTTAGGACTGACTCTTTTTTTCGCTTGTCACTGGAATGAAATGTGAGTTGATTTGAAGCGTAGAAGGCGACTTCAGATCGAACTTCTTGGCATTTAAAGGCAGGGTTCTCGATAAAATCGGTTGTTGTGTTATCACCGTAGAATGGTAGATCTGACCATCGAAAAAGTGAAAATAAGTAAAAAATTGGAGAAAAACGCTCAGGAGAAAGTTATGGCTTGGTGTCCTCCCGCCCCCAATTATCGAGATTTGGGTAAAAGCCTGTTTTGTCAACTTTTATTTTGCTTCCAAAGTAATTTCTGAACATTTCTGAAGACTACTGATTGCTTTAACAGAAAAATAAATGTCGGATAAGCAGGCGTTAATGAAAAACGCGTTAATTAGGGGGCCGGCCGACACCGGTAATTAGCCGTTATACTTCGTTTTTGAGCGTTTTCCCCTCGAATTTCCGGGTTTTTTCACTTACTTTCACTTTTGTGATGGCCAAATCTACATTCTCATGAAGAGAGCTCAAAAGTCGTTTTTATCGAGAACCCTGCCTTTAACTCAGTCCTAGCTTCGCGATAAGTTACGAGTCATTGACGCTGATCTCCAATACAAGAATTTCCTCTCGATCGAAGGAAATGTACTACACTGCTGGTGTTCCGAGGTTGGTTGGTACAATATATTCCTGGCCTTCATTTAGTTCTGTTTCTGCCGGCATTGCATCGCAGTATTGGAATTGTGTGGTAACAGCCCCAGCGCAACCTTACACCGTTACATCGCCAGATTGTGGTTTGTTCTATAGACAAGGGGTGCCCCCTAAATAAAGTTCAGGCTAAAAATGATCAAGTTCCTGAAATCTAAGAAATTGCATTTTTTGCAGTTCTTGATCTACCCATATGCATTAGGGAAATTTACCGTACCTTGAATTGTTTCTTTTTTTTCCACAACACTCAGCAGACCATTTTTCCATACTCACAGTTTGTGCTGGGATTAGCCCCTGACAAGTTTTAAAGGTTGTCGTTTCTCGGACGCGCATGCAACACACATACTTTATTTGTACTCTAACCATGTTCATCTTTGTGCCAAAAAAGAATTCGCGGGAAATGCTGTTTCTTGCCTCAAATTGGAGCAGAGGAAAGCTGATCAACATTGACAGTTGTGCGAAGCTTATTGGGAACATGCTCCATCAAACACGTATGACCTTTTGAATTTTTTGTGACATTGTAAAAAAAATTGTAAAAAAAAATTTTAATTGCAATTCAAAAGATTAATGAGCGTTTCCACAGCCTACAGGACTCATTATTTGAGAATTTTACCAACAACACTTGAGGAAACCGAGCTGAAAATCGAAACTCAAACGCTCCAAATACTCAAAAACGCATGAAAAGCGATCTTTTGGCAGGACATTGCTCCACCACTCATTTTGGAAAACGTCAAGAAAACCTAGGAGGCGCTTTAGTGGGATGTCCTGCCTCATCCGCTGTATTCATTAGACATTGCTCCTTCAGAGTAGCTTTTATGCCAGGAGATTGCTCATGAACCGCCGAGTAGCACTTCATTTTTCTAGAAGAAACCAAAAGTCGGCAAATACTATTCATGTATCAATTCGAAGAAGGATAAATTATCTGAACGCGGTTTCCGTATGCTCTTTAAAAGCCAAAAAAAGACCGTCGCATATCAATGGACTGAAGTTCAAACGAAAAACGTTTTCCATGTTCTTTGAACCATTCAATGCGCAAATGAGATTGAGTGGAGGTTCAGGATCTACATATACAGTGGTTTGTACGAATGACTTCCAGAAGGCAGAAGTGGAAGAGGAGGACAGCACCGGTGGAGGAAAGCGAATGAAGTGGTGAGAGGACAGACGGACGACCTCATCGCAGGTGCTACGTGCCTTAAGAAGAAGAAAGAGGAGCCGATCGGGTACGAACGCATTGCGCTGCGCGCGCTCAGCACAGCGATCCCCCTCTCGCCCTCCTCTAAAAAAGGCGTATCCAATTCGCGCACGCAAGCACAGACCCTTCAAGCCCCACATCTAGCCGACGCAACAACAATCCGCCTCAACGCGGCTGTGGATTATCCGAAAATCCGTGACTGGATCACCTGCAGTGCAAAGTTGCAGATGTAGGAAATCCCAGGAAATTTCGAAGAGAAGCAGACACTTAGGTATGGGGTACAACGGTGCAACAGAAGCTACGAATTCCTCAACAAGGGTGGTCTTCATTGTCCAACTTTCTTGAATCTCGTGAGTGAATCTAAGTGCGCTGCACTTAGCAGCAGGCCTGTTCGAACAACATCAAGTGCCAACTGTGAATTCACTACTGAAAGTAGTTCTTAAGAGTTATAGGGGTACAATTTGTTTTATGGAAAGTAGAAATATCTCTACCTAAGTGGTTCACATATAAGCGAGAATGGGATATTAAGGAAGAAATCTAGCTCATCTGACAGCATTGTGCTTGAGGTTGTGTACACCCCCATGACCTATGTCGTAGAAAACAATCTAAAGGCAGTACACACGTTCGCAAATGCTATAAGTTGAAGCCGTTTGTATTAAGAATCAACGAAAGGAAAAAAAAACGAAAAAAACTTGGATAGAATGAAGAAATAATGTTGTTTTCTGTATTGGTCCAAAAGTCGACAAGATACACGCATTGGTTGAGCAGCTAAGCTAATGCCAAACTGGTTGAGATAGCGACGCGAAACTTAAAGGCAGTGTTCATGATAAATTTCACGTCCGATATCTCCACGGCTTATAGAAGGTCTGATTACTTATATATATATATATATATATATATATATATATATATATATATATATATATATATATATATATATATATATATATATATATATATATATATATATATATATATATATATATATATATATATATATATATATATATATATATATATATATATATATATATATATATATATATATATATATATATATATATATATATATATATATATATATATATATATATATATATATATATATATATATATATATATATATATATATATATATATATATATATATATATATATATATATATATATATATATATATATATATATATAGCAAGGCATCTTAAATAGGACACAGAAAGAGCCAAAATAGGCCCTCCCTTGTTTACGTTGATTTTTGAGCGTGAAGGAATTGAGCGCTGCTCAGAAACTCAACGGATCCGACCGCAGATTTCTGTCGGGTCGAACCCATTTCTGTTTTCGCCCCTCACTTCTTCCAACTGCGACGACGTGGGGGAGAAAAACAATTTATTGTCCCCCCATGTCTTCCCACTTCGGACTACGTGGAGGAACAATGCTAAAGGGTCCGACCCGACAGAAATCAGGGGATGGATCCCGTTCGAGCTGGGGTCGGACCCGGCGAATGTCTGACAAGGGAACCACAATGAGTCATAGTGACCATTTCAAATGAAATGTACTTTTCTAGAACCATTTTCGGACGAAAAGTCCGAATATGCCCATCGCAGCTGCATAGACCCACTCTGAAAAAAGTTATGAGCGTTTTTAAAGCATCGCGGCAGGGGTACCCCCCCATGAAATTTTTATGGTGTTTTTTTTTAATTGTTCTCCTGATTTTGCTAAAAACATGTGTTTAGGGGTAATCTGGAGTACTGAACATGAATCTGGGGTTTGCTTGCCCAAATTTTAAGGTTTACTGTAGGTTACGGTGGGTAACATGCCATTTAAGAGGCAAAACCTACCTCAGTAATCCGATAATCGACTAATGGACATCAAATTCGTTTTAGCACCCCAAACAAACCCCACATAGAAACTTTGAGACAAATCTGAGACTTTGACCAGACTACCGTATACCCACCGTAAACTACCGTAAGCCGCCAGAAATCGATAAACCGACATCAGATTCGTGTTCAGCACTCCAAATAACCATCCAGAGCGAATGTTTGGCCAAATCTGGAATATTTTTTCTGAAACGCTTCGAGAGCCCTCTAATTGGTATAATTAAACGCCCAACCGAAAATCCGTCCAAAACGCTGTTAGTCTGCGCAAGGTTTGGAAAAAAGTTCCTTCAACCTAACTTTGATTAGTGGGGTAGTTTTGGGCGCTGAACTCGATTATGAGGTCCGTTTCCGGATTTTCGTAAAAATAATGCGCTTTTTGGAGGGTACAATAAGTAAGAAAATCAGAGAAAAAATGCCTATAACTTTTTTTCAGAGTGGGTCTAGGCAGCTGCGATGGGCATATTCAGAATTCTCGTCCGGAAATGGTTCTAGAATAAAGTCCATTTCATTTGGAATGGTCACTATGACTTATTGTGGTTCCCTTGCGAGTACATGGATGATACCTATCAGTGCAATGAAGCGATCGGCTACACACTTATCAGCACTTCCTTCACTTGATCACTCCTGTGATCTAAGTCTTCATTTCTTCATTCTGAGGGGCGGATCTGGGACACGGGGCGTGTCTGGGGCACCAAAGCGCTTGTTTGCAGCGGTTATGTTGCCGCTCCTGGCTCGTTTTCTACCGTTCTTTCGACAGTGGGAGACTAGAACCCTTCTCGCCTATCATTTCACTATGGAAAGTCAACAAGGATGATCATCGTGAACGCTGCCTTAGAGTAATTGGCTAGTCAGATGTTAAAACGCACCCAAAATTTCATGGACGAAGCTTTAAGCCGAACAGCGCTTTATAGGGTGGGCGCCTGAGGGCACATACGTGCGGTTTTGGGTATGAAAACCACATTAAGTAATTGACTGTTCAGATGTAAAAACGCACCCGGAATTTCATGGACGAAGCTTTAAAGGTAGCATACAGGCTCGTAAACGTAATTGAGATAACTGCGAAATTGGACTGTTATGGCACCTAACACAACGCCCACGAATTTTGAAGCGTGAAAAATGAACCACTATTCCGCCACACGAGGGAGAAGTTGGCCCCGCCCCTGTATCTGCCCGCCCCTGCTATTTGCGTCCTCCTCCAAAACACGGGTACTGGGCCGTTCCCACCGTCGTCGATGTGTGTGGTTCACCTATTGTACCTATTCCACCACCCACAGACGTCGCCGACGGTGGAAATGGCCCAGTACCCTTGTTTTGGAGGAGACGGCAAATACAGGGGGTGGGCAGATACAGGGGCGGAGCCAACTTTTCACCCGTGTAGCGTCGTTGTAGGTCGTTTTTGACGCTTCAAAATCCGTCGGTGTTGTGTTCGGTGCTATGCCATTGTAATTCCATAGTTATTTCGAGTACGTTTACAAGCGTGTATGCTGCCTTTAAAGGCAGGGTTCGCGATAAAAACAAATTTTGAGCTCTCTTCATAAGAATGTAGATTTGGCCATCACAAAGGTAAAAGTAAGTGAAAAAACCCAGAAATTCACGGGAAAAGCGCTCAAAAACAAAGAATAACAGCTAATTACCGGTGTCGGCCTGCCCCCTAATTAACGCGATTTTCAATAATACTTGCTTACACCACATTTATTTTGCTGTCAAAGTAATAAGTAGTCTCCATACAGATTCCGAGATTACTTTAGAAGCAAAATAAAAGTTGAAAAAGCAGGCTTTTACCCAAATCTCGATAAGTGGGGGCGGGAGGACACCAAGCCATAACTTGCTCCTGAGCGTTTTTTCTCCAATTTTTTACTCATTTTAACTTTTGTGATGGCCAGATCTACGATTCCATGGGTATAGCACAACAACCGATTTTATCGAGAACCCTGCCTTTAAGCGCAACTGCGCTACATAGGGTGGGCGGAGCCTGTTTTCATGCCATGAGGGCACATAGGTGCGGTTTCGGGCATGAAAACCACGTTAAGTAATTGAATGTTCAGATTTGTAAAACGCACCCGAAATTTCATGGACGAAGCTTTAAGCCCAACAGCGCTACATAGGGGGGAGCCTCATTTCATGCCCTGAGGACACATATGTGCTGCTTCGGGCATGAAAACCACATTTCGCAATTGGCTATTTAGATGTAAAAACGCACCCAGAATTTCATGAACGAAGCTTCAAGCCGAACAGCGCTACATAGTATGGGGCCCATGAAAAAATCGATAGCTAAGAAATATTAACAAGTATTTAACGAAATTTGAATTAGGGAGCTTCGCGTTGCCACAACGTGCGAAAAACCTAGTCACGGACCCAAGTACTTCATTCTTTCGTCGGTTGAAAACGGTCTTTAAAGACCCATTTTTAGGTGTGATACAAAAAAAAAAGTAGGGAGACCGCACCGTTTTCCATTTTGCCACTCCTGCCTACCATTCTTTCGGCACTGGAAGCCAAGGATCCTACTTGTCTACCACTTCTCTGTGAAAATTCACCGAGGGTGACAATGGTGAGCGCTGCCTTCGACGCAAGCCGGAAATAGTTTCAAAAAACCTTCAGAAGTTTTAACTAAATCCCAATTTTTCTCAAAAAAGTAGGGAGACTTAACCATTTTCCAAAAGTTTTTAAACACTCTGCGTATCTAGTGGCTCACGACGTGGCGCACAAGTTTGTAATTTCAGCGATTTTTGAAAATCTTTTGGCACCTACAAAAATAGAACTCGAATTATAGGTCAGAAATCGGTTCAGAAACGGATGCTCCGTTTTATATGGCCACTTTAACCGAGTATCCATCCCTTGTGATAAGTGGTAGTTGAACGCTCACAAGCGTAATCTGATTGTTGAATGTTTTTGAGCCTGTCCTTTCACGATTTTCTACTAAAAAAATCATTCTGTGTGGGTCAAGGGTATAAGAGTGGACAACAACAAGAAGTCGCTGAGTAGAAAAGAATAAACGAATGCGTTCGCAAACAATCGCATCGAGGTATAAGTGGGCCGTTGCACACAGTGACAATGACGCGACAATATGTACAGGACCCCTTCTTCACCCGTCGAGGACCATGATTATGGTGAGTAATAGACGCATGTACACGAGTACATAGTTGATCGAGAGGAGCGTGAAAGAAGGAATGATTACGCCTTGTCCGAACCAGTTTCTCAAGCTACACGAGGATCAAATCCATTCTACAGGAGATCATTCGAGTTCTCGCTCTTGTTATCGGAACCGATGCTACTCTGTTCACTTTTATTACTTATTGTGTCAACTAAAAACCACATTCAGGATCCCTTACAAGAATAATCTCTTTGTCGTGAACATTTCATACCAACACCTGTCAAATCGAGTTCCTTACGCACTTTAATCCGGTGGCTTGATTACCGATCATCTCTGCTCATCCGGAAAGACTTGTACACTAACCTACCCGAAACATATGAAAAACAATGTTTTCCTGACAACTAACCTTCAAAATCACCGTTTAATAGTTATCCTAACTCTCTGATTAGTCAACTTTTACAAGGATTCGAACACAGCTTAGTACATGTTAGAGGCAGGGGTTCGTGGAATTTACGGTTCAGGCTTCAATTTTTCTATGTACTGGCCATTTCACCTTTTTGTTATCTGTTTTCTGAAATATCGGCCAAATTCAGATAAGTTCACATATGGGTGTTTAAAGGCAGTGTCCACGATAAAAACCATGTCTGATTTTTTGGTGGATATCGGCAGCTGCGGGGCCTAGCGCAACCCTAACGTTAAAAAAACTAAGAAAAATTAGCTCGGAATAGGGTCCCCCTACGGCCCCAAAGTTGGACACTCGTCAGCTCTGCACACCCCAGATGCACTTTCCACGCCCACCTACGTGAACAATTGAATGCTCGAGATTGTGAGATGAGTGATGGTTTCCGATCAATAGCCCCGTTCTTCCCTTTATTCTCAACTTCTCTCTTTACTCAGGTCAGCTCGCATACATCGGCTGCAAAAGACGGAAGTTAAAAGCCTCGGACAATTCGTCCACCATGCTTCCTTAGCTCAATTTTTGAGGAACCATAACTCCGTTCTTAGAAGGTCTTGTACGATTCAAAGAATATCATTGGAATCAACGTGGAACCGTCTTTAAGATAGGCGGAAAAGCAGAAAAACGATTCTTATCGTGAACACTGCCTTTAACACGCTTGCTACGAAAAGCCTACATATGTATGTAGACTTCTGAGAAAAAGTCGGGAAAAACTCGTAGCAAAAAGCCAATTCCGGCGGAATTTCTTTGAGAAGTTTCCATGTCGAGTACACGAAATTCTTGATTGGGATACGTTTTCTGCAATGCTATCTTCTGATACAGTAGACTTTCAAAATCAAGTATTAACCCTGATCCTAGGTACCTGTTTCAGGGAGGCGCTTTACGAATACCCAGAATTTGCGTAACTTTATTGTTTATTGTCCTTAGAAAAACCACATCTTGATGGAACATGGACTTCAAAATCGGCTGGCCCCGTAAGGCCTGGCATACGTCCAACAAACAACACTGTTTCAAAACTATAAAGGCATTTGTCAATATGGTAGTACAACTGCGGATAAGTGACCCTTCAGTGCAAGTTAAAGTATGTTGTAACCTTGCCCGTGAAATTCAACTTCGAAAATAAGGTTACACATGGAATTACACAACTTACATGTCAGCCTTGGCCTGCTTATCTTTGATGAACCAAGAATCGCACTTTTGAGCTCATCGACGGTCCTGTATTGCTTCTAACCTGTATCAATCTCTCTGATTGACACACCACACATAAGTCCAATGGATTTTTGACTTGAATATATGACAGCTAACCGAGAAGTTAAACAATATGACCTTGGAATTAAAGGCACTGTTCGCGATGAAAATCGCTTTTCTGTTTTTTTGCCTATCTTGAAACCGGTCCCATTCTGATTCCAATGATGCTTCTGGAATCGTACAAGACCTTCTGGGAATGGAGTTATGGTACCTCAAAAATTGAGCTAGGGAAAATGGTAGACGAGTTGTCCGAGGCTTGTAACTCCCGTCTCTTGCAGCCAATGCGAGCGAGCTGACCTCAGTAAAGAGAGAAGTTGAGAATGAAGGGAAGAACGGGGCTTTTGATCGAAAACCATCGCTCAACTCACGATTTCGAGTGCTCCTTAGTTCACGTCGAGGGGCGAGAAGAGGCGGGACTTGCCCACAATGGCGGGGTTTGCCCACTTTTCTAAGCCGTTTTGCGGCTCCTGGGTAGCTTTTCGTCCTGTTTTTTCGACGCTGTTCTGCTTCTGAGAGCCACGAGAAGCGTTTGTCATGGAAAATTCGAGGATGAAGTTTATCGCGAACAGTGCCTTTAAGTGAAACAAGAGGTGCTTACATGGACAGCGAGATAATCATTTACTCTCGACTTCGATGACGCCACGGATTCAAGTCGGAGTATTTTCTATCAGACAATCCGACACCGTAGACAGCCAATCAGCCCAACGTAAGCGGTTTTAGGACTATACCAATGAGCCAATCGGGTCAACGAGCCGTCATGGAGCATGTATCCAAAATTCGACCACGGGACAAGAACGGCATCTTTTTCAAATAGCGTCAGAAGTGGGAAGAGTCATTGGATTCGTTTACTTCATCACTGATTTAGTCTAAATAGACACCAGGAAGCCGAAAAAGTGTCTGGCAATGACCACGGTGAGGGTACGCTCAATGATGAAGTCTTCACCAATTTCACTGCCAAGATCCTTCTTTGTAGTGAGCACCTGAGCAGCTTTTTTATGTCCTTCCGGCAGTGTACAACTTCTTCTAGTATGTATCTGTGGCAATGCCTTCGATTTCTTTGATTTACCTTCAGATTGTCGCCATGGAAAAATCCGGTTAGAGATGGACACGTACCTGAGCGAAGCTGTTAGTGCTACACGACAACTGTCAACATATCCGCCGATTTCGCCCTGATTTCAGTATTCTTGGTATTCCTCTAGTATTCCTGGTCCTACATGTAGCCTGAGAACATACAAGTGTGCCGATGCAACTGATGGAATATCTCGAATATAGCCGGTTTCTTCAATGGAGTGTCCGGGTTCTGGTAACACAGCCGCCTAACATTGATTTCTGGTAAACAGCACTAATTCACGGTAAACTGTAGTAGATAGGAACAGCACATGCTACAGTGAAGAGTGGACAAGCGACTCTGGCGATATGATCAAAAGCAACAGCTATTTCTTTAGTGCCTTTATAGTTTTGAAACAGTGTAAAATTGAAAAAAGCTTAGAAAAATATTCATAATGGAAACTTGAAGGAAAGTTATGAATATGACAGAGTATGTGTACGAAGGGTACTCGAATACTAAACTTGGTTCGTCACAATACTTAGTGCGAATTTGGGAAATTCAAAAAATAGGGTGCCTTTATAGTTGTAAAACTCACTTAGCCACTCACCCTCATTTTGAGCCGCTCGAAGTAATGCCTATCGGACCTATCATGGCGAGATCTCCTAATTAGTGTTATATATTGTCATGACCAACCGCTGCGCTGCTTGCTCCACCCGGACTCAAATGAGCGAGAGAGGCCACAAGTATGACCACAAAACAATAAATATGATGCCCTGTATCATGAACTCACTCAATCAGTAAGACTTAAGATTGAAATAACATTTCAGTCAGGCAAAAAAATCTGTAGCACGACACTATCAGAAACTCCCCGTTAGCACGATTCTCTCGCCTTGAATTCAAACTAATTGAGCGACATTCGGAACCACTCCTCGCTAAATGTTTTGTTAAAGGCATCGTACGCGCTGAAAACTGCCTACCGTTTTTTTTGGGGTTTTAATCAATGGTTGGGCCCGCCTGAGAACGTGGGTAGGGTTTGTCGGGTCACCGATGCTTTTTTGGGAAGGTATGGGAGATCGAATGCCTCGAATTCCGCCAAAAGAGGCCAGCCTTTCGACAGCCATGTGGTCTCAAATGAGAAAAGAAAGTAGCTTATCAACAAATGATACATCAACTCCCACTCATTTACGCGATATCGCTTGTTGAAAACCTTCTTTCTTTTTCGTTTTATACCACATGGCTGTCAGAAGGCCGGCCTCTTCTGGTGGAATTCGAGGCATTCGATCACCCATATCTTCCCAATAATGTGTCGGTGACCCGAGAAACTCTACCCACGTTCTCAGGCGGGCCCAACCAACGATTCAAAAAAAAACGGTGAGTGGTTTTCAGCGCGTACGATGCCTTTAAGCATTGTAAGAACTCTCACTGGGAAGCAACCTAGTTTTATACTAGTTTTTGATAAAAGAATCTTGAATCTAGTTCTGTTGGTCCTCACCCTGAGACTAGCGAAAGCGAAAAAGTTGGTGAAGGGAGCCGCTCTTTGTTATGAATTTTATGGCAACGATTAGATAATTTCTTTTCTTTCTTCTATTCAACAGACTAGGCAATCAGTGAAAATGTTGCCAAAAGACTCCATTCTATGTAAACTCATAATTCAGCCCTGAGCATCGCATAGCGTGTTTACGAGTGAAACTGTTCTGCACGGACTCCAAATAGTCAATATCCTTCTTATTATCTTGCGGAAACACAGTGGGGCCAAACTCAGGAAGAGGCCTCACTCATGTTTTGTGAGCCTAAAGGCAGGGCTCGCGATAAAAACGACTTTTGAGCTCTCTTGATAAAAATGTAGATTTGGCCATCACAAACGTAAAAGTAAGTGAAAAAACCCGGAAATTCGCGGGGGAAACGCTCAAAAACAAAGTATAACGGCTAATTACCGGTGTCGGCCGGCCCCCTAATTAACGCGTTTTTCATTAACGCTTGCTTATCCTACATTTATTTTGCTGTTAAAGTAATCAGTAGACTTCAGCAATGTTCAGAAATTACTTTAGAAGCAAAATAAAAGCTGACAAAACAGGCTTTTACCAAAACCTCGATAATTTGGGGCGGGAGGACACCAAGCCATAACTTTCTCCTTAGAGTTTTTTCTGCAATTTTTTACTTATTTTCACTATTGTGATGTCCAGATCTACTATTCTAGGGTGATAGCACAACAACCGATTTTATCGAGAACCCTGCCTTTAACGAGCGTAAGAGCGCCCTTATGTTAGATCGTAGAGCTCTGAACGATTTGCGAGTGCAGTGAGAAACGGTGGAAACCATCTTTCTGAAGTTTCTGTCAAAACTAACGTGAAGTCGAGGTCCTTACCCTCATTTAAGAATTCTAACACCTCAGAGCCTTACGTATACTTGCAGAAGAATTGCAAAAACGGAGCATTCTTCCAGCAGCTATGGGCAGCCCCAAATCTTTGAACGATCATTAGCAGCCTAAAGGAACTCCATGCCACTTTAACTTCAAATGAATTCGCAAACCTTCCTGTCATATGCGTAAATAGTACAGGTAACGTCAAAACCAGATATTTCATTAAGCAGCTTACTAGGGAACTTTGCTACCCATGTATCGGCTTTTGAAAATCTCTCAGTGCCACGTGGTCGATTCGGATACGCTCCTTCCGATTCTGCCATTGGATTTTGCTAAGGATCACAGGTTAACAAGTTATTGCTCTCTAAAGTTATTTCCTTGTAATCAGCTATTTCGCTATCATATGAGTGTTATTTCACCAATTCACGCAATATTAGTGGGTAAAGTGTGTCCGAATGAGAATGGCGGCCCAGTCGGTTGGCGTGCTTGGCAGGCGGCCGTCGCATTTGCCGCTCTCAGACGAGTGTTGGATTCGAACGGCGGCCATCCCGTCTCCTCCCTGCTGCAGGGTTGATTGGTCGGCGCAGTGTTTGCTGCCAGCCTGTGAGGCCCCGTTCGTACTTGATGGCTGTGGGGGGAGGACGTTTCGCATGCTCGTCTGAGTGCGGCGAACGCGACGGCCGCCTGCCAAGCACGCCGTCCGCATGGGCCGCCATTCTCATTCGGACACACTTTATATTTATGTTGATCACACCACATCCAGCAAGAAACGACGCAGGTCTGTGCTAATGGCGATGGGTCATTGCCTCGAAGTCTTCACCGCTATATCGCCCCACACCGCCGTGAACGAATGGAGGAGCTGGTAAAGAGCGGCGGTTATAGGCAGGCGTTCAGGGATTCGATTCTCATCAGTGCCGATATGCTCACATACTTTTCCAAAAAATCGATATAACAATGTTTTTCTATGTCAGGGTTTTCAAGAAGATTGATTTGCTTCATTTTTGCAGCGTTCTTCATAAATGGTCAGAACATTGAAATATTGAGTACTTTTCAAAGTTTTTTTCTATTATATTAAACTATACTCAAGGTATATTATCAATATTTCAATCCCAGAGCCGTTAATTAACATATGTCTTTCTGAGGATCTATCGCAAATTTACAGCATGTTTCGTGCTCCTCGGTTCGTCAAGTTTCTAAAATACTCGTCACACAGAGCTGAATACGCTGATAACCATCCCGGATCGTTTATCAGTTCAGCAGATTACCTTTACGGGCTTGAGACTGTCGACTGTGAAAAGGATTGCCAGGAACCAGCATGCATCCACTGTGCATTAGGTAAATCTCGTATCTGTCTCGTTCACTTCTTTTGAACGTACCATCAGTGCTGAGTTAAAGATTTATTGTCTTGAAATTCGCATATTGTTGCCTTATGAAGGTTATCATCGCAGCTATCTTGAGCAGTTTTCGTTGAATCGGGGTGTGGATCGAGAAGAAGGAATTTTGCGGATCGGCTTCCAAACGAGAATGCCCCTGTTCACATCCGAGAAAAAAAGTTTTCGACTTTTTTCATGGGGCACCCCACATGCAATTTTGGTGACCGGGGACAAAATGTTTTTCATAGGTTGGGCTGAAAATGTTTTCAGTGTCTTCCTTAATAAGAAAAAATAGCCCTATAAGGTGTGTGGACCATTTTAGAAGGTTTTATGAATGTTTGAAAAAGCCAAATTTCAGCAAGCATTCACAACCACAGCGCCCGCTAAGCCCTGCCCATTTTTGCTGTGGGGACCGCAGCGCTCGGATTCTGTAACCATTTCAGCATAATTTCTGTTTTTGTCACTGTCGTTTTACTGTTCAAAGCGCGAAGCACTCGCTCGATACACGAGAATCTCGAAAATCTGTGAATCAAATCGTTGTAACCTTAAAGGCATCGTACGCGCTGAAAACCATGTCTCGGTTTTGAGCGTTTTTGAGTTGTTACACCCCTATAGTAACTAAAGTTAGCGAAAAGCCCTCTAGAAACGTTAACTTTTCAAGAAAGAACCGTTTTAAAAACCTTCTGCAAATCGTTTGATATTCGCGCCGGCATCGAATCGGGATAGCTACGCGGATGGCGCAAGGAGCAGTTCTACGATTTGTTCATTGGCGCAGCGTTGGAAACAATTCGCCGACGACTACAATGCAATGACTGCACTGACTTGCACTGACTAACAAAAATACTCACCTGGGCCCTGCACATCGTCCTTGCTCGTTGTGTGAGGAGAAATTTCCAGTCGATAGTGCCACTTTCGTCCGACGGTGCGTCAGCGTACAGTGGCACGCCCTGTACTTAGCGACGCGACGTTCTGCTCAAATATTGCGAAAGTGCCAAATGACTGACGGAAGGGCCGGCCCCTTTTGACGGAATTACTTACTTACCACTTCCTCTATGCTCACAATGGTACGTTTTTGAGCAGCCAAGCTCGTTGTACGTTCTCACAGGGGCCTGAGGAAGGGATTGAGCATAAAAAATGGAAAGTGGATTTCAGCGCGTACGATGCCTTTAACCAGTAATACCTTGTTAACTTGAAATCCGTAGCAAAATCCAGGGACGGATTCGGAAAGAGCATATCCGATTTGACAAACAACATTCACAGTTTCTTAAAAGCCTATACATGGCTAACGAGGTTCTCTAGTTACAAGTGAAAATCAAAAAGGAAATAATAGAGGTAAAACCCCACCTTGTGACACATTAGAATCGCTGTGAATCGAGGATAGCTCATTTTCTATTCTAACCTAATACACAAGTGCGATTATTTAACAAACTATTAAAGGCAGTGGTCGCGATAAAAATGCTTGTCTTCTTTTCCTCTCGAAACCCTCTTCTGGGTTTAGAGTAGTAGGATCTATGGGAAAAAATCGTGAAAAAGCCGCAATTCCGGGACAAATTCGAAGTCTGAACTTTCTTTTCCTTTGATGATGGACGAGCCCACTCCACATCATCGGCACCGATGATCTTCAAGATCAAGAGCATCAGCTGGCTTGAAATTGAAATTTAATCAATGAGCATTAACTTTCGGACTGACCTGCTCAAATATCTATGTACTCATCTAGTTAAAAAGATTGACTGAATTGCTCGCCTTCATTGTCCAACTCTTTTTATTGAATAAATTAATATTTATTTCTTCTCTGAATGTCGATGGTTTGTGACTGCTCGGCATGAGACTGCGAGCGGCGCTGTACGGGGCTGAGCAGAGTGCCACCGCGGCGCGGCGCGGTCTGATGATGGAGAGCCGTATTGATAGATCGCCGCGATCTATCAATACGGCTCTCAATCATCAGGCCGCGCCGCGCCGCGGTCGGCACTCTGCTCAGCCCCTACACGCACGAACTAGCATCTTTGGGCCCTATAATCTCTGATTTTAGCATGTTTTTCACCGCAACAACTTCATGTTTTTCGGCTGCTTTCGATTGAGGCTGATTTTCAAAGTTTTTTCGATAACGTTTTTCATCGTGACCACAACCTTTAATCCACTGGACTGCCCGACGATGAATACCAACAACTCCCATTTCTTGACAAATTTGCGTGTTTGTACTATATCAAAAGCCTAAGCGAAACCAACAAAGAAGCACATTGTGAGCATATTCTCAACTGTGCAATGTTGAAACGATGGAGGCTGCAGAAAGTTATTGAAAGTTTCAAAAGCTTCAAAAGTTTCCAAAAATTTAAATTTTCCAAAATCTTTGAAACTTCTTCGCGAGTGAGCTTTCGGCGCTTAGCGAATTTCTCACGCCTGGAATGCATACATGTAATCGCATGAAATGTCATCGAATATACCCGTAGTATCGAAAGACTAGCCTGGAGAGCTGGCCGAAGGGCCTAGCCACCAAGTAAGATCGTGGCGTCCTATCCCTAGTCTGCTTTTAAACAGGTCTGAGCGCACAATTTTTGTTTATCACACAATGGCTCTACGGTTACTGTGAATTGTTACTGTAGTTACGCGATGGGTTGTAAAACTTCACGTAATTCTCCCCTGTTGTAAATTTTAGGTGATATGCGCATTCGACCCGGATCACCGTCCTGTTCTGTTGAACTTCACTGCGAGGATTCATAAGAGGAAGCGAGGGGCTTAGCCTCTCCAGAGGACATGACAAGTCTCAGAAATGAGGAATGCAGAAGGAATTTTCGACAACGCGTTTCCATTCACATTGGAGTACGGACGAAGAAGAAACTTTGCGACGCGGATTCTTTTGTCAAATGCATCCAGGACGTTCCGAAAGAGGCACTCCCAGTTGTACAGCCTAAGAAGGAGTTCGCCTACGTCTCAGAGGAAACGACGTCTGCTTACAACAGGGTATGTGCTCTCCGAACTGCAGAAAACTTCGTGGAGGAGAAGCGTATGAGGAGAAAAGTTGCGTCGACAGCTTCAGGGTGACCGCGAACGAGAGTGGACGTGTAGAGCTAAAGAGTTTGAGAAGGCTTGGGAGGAGAAGAATGCGAGGAAAGCCTACACGTTGTTACGACAGTATAGCGGCAAGTTGAAGAGATGTTCTGCTGTCCTCAACACTACCAATGGAGTTGCAGTTGGTGATGCGACGCTGCCATTATGGAAGGATTACTTCAGTTCACTACTGTATCGTCCAGCGCCGTCAGTACCAGAGCTGCCGCATGTTCAGAGAGCACATTACGATGTCAGTGAGGAACCGCCGACTGAGTCTGAAGTTTTGGATTGTGTCCGGAAAATGAAGAATGGAAAGGCTGGTGGAGATGACAACATCACTGCTGAAATGCTGAAAGCTCTTCCTCCGTCTGGGATTCGTGAAATGACCAACACCATCCGTGCCATATGGATGAGCGAAAGGATACCCGATTCGTGGAGACATGCGATCATCGTACCTCTTCACAAGAAGCTATCCGTCACGGATCCTAAGAACTACAGAGGAATCTCCCTACTTCGTGTCATGTACAAGGTTTTAGAACGTATCATTCTCGAGCGACTTATCAAACATCGTGAAAGAACGACCAGAGATGAGCAAGCCGGTTTTCGACCTGGAAGATCGACCATCGACCAAGTGTTCGTCGTGAGAAGAGTAATTGAATCGTGGCAGCGGTATTCGAAGCCATCACAGCTTGCTTTTTTGGACTTTGAAGCCGCGTTCGACTCTCCTCATCGTGATCGATTGCTCAATGCTCTGCGAGCAGATGGAGTCCCGGAAAAGTATGTTCGGTTAATCGAGGCCATGACCAGAGGTACAACAGCAGCAGTTCGTACACCTGTCCGATTTACGTCAGCTTTCGAGATGAAAACAGGAGTAAGGCAAGGAGCCGTAGCAGGACCTTTTCTTTTCTACTTCGCCGTTGATAACATCATGCGTAGAGTTGCAGAACAGTTTCCTGCGGACGTGATCCTAACACCACCAGGGCGCTCCCTTGTCGACCTGGAGTACGCCGACGACATTGTGTCATTCGCTGAAAACAACGCAAGAATGCAAAGGATTGTGAACCTCGTTTCGAAGTATGCCGCAGCCTATGGACTTCGTCTTCGTCCCGACAAATGCAAGCAGATGTAGGTCTCTCAGATGCCTTCAACGGGAATTTGTGTGGACGGATAACGTCGTATCGAACTGGTGGACGATTTCTGTTATTTGGGCTGTTTGCTGAAGAACGATGGTAGTTATGCAGCGGATATTCAACAACGATGTGCGAAAGCTACTTCTGCATTCAATCCTCTAACCAGGTGTTCGTGGTCTACCACCATCGCGAAGGAAGTCAAGTTGCGCGTCTACCTATCCGCAATTTGCCCTATCATGATGTACGGATCGGAGACGTGGGCAGCACCGAAGACGCAGATGGAAAGGTTGGATTGCACGGAGAGGAAGCTGTTTAGACGTTTGCTCGGATATTTCTGGCCGCGGATGTGGCACAACGAAGATCTCTACAACGAGATTGACGCCTTACATCTACGTTTGACACGAGGGAGGTGCCAACATTTCCCAATGCCATCTCAAGCAGCAATTAAAAGTCGACTTTGACTGCTCGGGCATATACTAAGAAGAACGCCGGATCGTCTCGTACAACAGAATGCTTTGAGAATGCTTCCAAATCCTGTCTGGAAACGGCCACCTGGGCGTAGGCGAAGGTTCTGGACGGATGTGGTTAAAGAGGATTTAAAGTCACTCGGCATCGAAAGACTGTTCAGGCGCGATGTTTCGTATCGCAGGAAATGGAATAGTGACAGCTGGATGGAATGTGTTCAAATTGTGGCTGAAGACCGTGAAAAATGGACACGGGTTACTACTAGGACGGCACACCTGGGTGAAGATGCGGAATGACTGCGTCAGGCAAAAGCCAACCGATTTAGTCAAAGCAAGTCAAGATATGCGCCTTATTTCAAGTGCTTCCATTTTTTTCCTTTCTGCCAAATTACTCACCGACCTATGCGATACTGTAATGATAAGTCTAGGTGGGGATTCCTCGGTTTGTTTTGAGGTCTATATTTGGAGGAGCCGTTATTTGGGTACGAGGCGGGGTTTCTAAAAGCCCTCCTGTGTTCATTCAACCGTTTAAAGGCAGTGGTCGCTATAAAAAATGATTGTCCTCCTTCTCTCGGCTTAGAGTAGTAGGACCTGTAAGAAAAAATCGCGAAAAACCGCTGTTTCGAGCCAAATTCCAAGCCTGAACTTTCTTGTCTTTTGATGACGGACGAGCACACTCCACATCATCGGAATCGATGACCTCTAGTATAAAGAACATAACCTGGCTTGAAATTGAATTTAAATATATTTATGTACTCATCTAGTCAAAAGCATTGACTCATGTGCTAGCTTTCAATGTTCAATTGTTTCTATTAGGTAAATGTTTATTTATTTCTTCCTCTGAATGTCGATGATTTTTGACTGTTCGACATGCGACAGTGATCTTTTTCGGAGGCGCTGTGCACGTGTGCACGAACTGGCATCTTCGGGCCTTAGAAGCTCTGACTCTAGCCCGTTTTCCACCGCGATACCTTCATAGTTTTTCAGTTATTTTTGATCTAAGCCAATTTTTTTAGTTTTTTCGATGACTTTTTTCATCGTGACCACTGCCTTTAAAGGCACCCTCAAATATAAATTTTGAGATTTTCATGGAATTGTGTAGAAGACCCTTCCTGCATAACACGTGCCAACTGCGAGACTTCAATTCCTCCAAATAATAGAGACATAAGCGACCACCACAGGCCCGACCCCCTTCGCTCACCACCACAGGCCCCACGCCCTTCCAGATTTCCGAACTCGATAGCGGCTCGGTGAATGGATTAATTCCAACAAGTCATCGTTCTTCAGTCCATTGCCGGACTATCTCCATATCCAGGCTCACTCTCGCGCAACAATTGCGAATGAAGAAAAATACAGGCCTGAGACAACTCGTCCACCAATTTTTTACTCTCATAATCTAGGCATCTTTGAAGAGCCATAACTCTGTTCACAGGGGGTCTTGGACGATTTCAGAGATACCACTGTGATCAGCGTGTGACTCTCTCCAAGAAAATCATAAAGACTGAAAATTAATTTCTTGGGTGTCCTGTGCCTTTAAAGAGGAGCCTCTTTTCCCCAGCATATGTTCCCCTTAGCCTTCACATTTTATTGGATTCACGGTCCCCACCAGCTAACATATTTTGTTTTGTTCATTACAATATGTAGAGTTTTGTCTACTGCACCTTTGCTCGTAGAGTCTCGAGAGGGTGAGCAAACTCCCGAGGAGATTTGAACTCCCGTCATCACAAGGTAGCTGAGTTGAGCACAATAGTTCCTGCCTTACACCTAAGTTCTATGTTCAACTCGGCTATCTTGTCACCTCTTGTGATCATATACCATGCCATAAAAAGCCATTAGGCATTTGAAATCATCAAAAGGGTTATGAGTGTTATACATGGAGGAGCCATATACAGCGAAATAAATCGAAATGTGACCTGTAGGAGAACCTAGTCGCAAAAAAGAACTTCACAAGCATTTCAGACTGACTCTTTGAAAAGTTCATGATAAGGAGTAATGTTTTTGAGAAGAAGTGTATCTAAGTATGGACGCTCCAGAAATTTTCTGTTCTCTACTCTGTTATTTTTTTTAGAAATCTTGATCTTCCTTTTCTTCTGTTTGCTTTTTTCAGACAAAGTCGATTTTCCGTTAAAGGCAGTGGTCGCGATCAAATATGCTTGTATTCTTTTTCTCTCCAAATCCTTTCCTGGGTCTCGAGTAGTAGGACCTATAAGAAAAAATCGCGAAAAAAACACTGTTTTGGGCCGAATTTGAAACCTGAACTTTCTTGTCTTTTGATGGTGGACGAGCCCTCTCCACATCATCGGCATGGATGACCTCTTATATCAAGAACATCAGCTAGCTTGAAATTGAATGTTAATCAATGAACCTTCGAATTTATGTACACATCTAGTCAAAAACATTGACTGAAGTGATGCTTTCATTATTCAACCGTTTTTATTCGTTAAATTTGCATTTATTTCGTCCTCTGAATGTCGATGACTTTTGACTGCTCGGCATGAGACTGCGATCTGTTTCGTCATCGCTGTGCACGTGTGCACGAACTAGCTTCTTTGGGCCCTAAAAACTCTAATTGTAGACCGTTTTTCACCGCGCTACCTTCATAGTTTTTCAGCTGTTTTTGATCTAAGCTGATTTTTGTAGTTTTTTCGATAACGTTTTTCATCGTGACCACTGCCTTTAACTACTTTCCCAAACCAGAAATTGAAAAATTTCGCACATCATTATTAAAAGTTCGTGACTCCACAAGGTTTGGAAAGTAGTTGCAAACTTTATTCTGGCATGGAGTCAACATTCTGTCTGGGCACTTAGTAGTATAGATCTCCCCAGGCATTGGTGATGGCTCCTGTGAAATCATCATCCCTAACAAAAGACTATCTTTGGTGAAGAACGTCGCAAACTAGTGTTTCCTAGGCGCTACTATTCATACTCCCCGTCACGCGCTTGTGGAGACTATGAAGATTCTAGCAGCGACGCGTTGGCAGAGCGGTTGGAGTGGCATCAACTTCGCCGAACAAGCGAAACCCGTGCGAGCGTGGCTTCAGGCCATCCATACTCCAACGTCACGCCCGCGCGTAACGAGCTGGCGTTGAGTATGGCGTTCCCCAGGAATCATCCGTAATATTTGCGTCATGATAGAATTTATCTCAATCCTGAATATTTTTCTGCGCACAAACTATAATTTAATAGAACGACTCATGTGTACGGTCATGTTTTTATGCTGAGAGCTGAAATATTTTCTCTACTGTTGGTAGAGGAAATATACAGAACAGGTCCACGACACTTGTTGCGAGGCAGGCTCATGGTACGCAGGATGTGAAAGCCCACCGCTCCAATGAAAGACACCCCGACCATGATGTTTCATGTTGAAAAAATCCATCCGTCAAGGCTTTACGGCTCACTCTGAAAATACTGGCAACAACGAAATAAGATTCTTAGTCAATCCGTGTTGCGCCTGCATTCGTCGGGAAGGATTACTTCAGCTCAAAATTTGGCAAGATTTCAGTTCGAATTCAAGACAGACTTTCAACTGAAGTTTCTGAAGATAGCTGAAACTGTGAAGTTGGATTCATAGGGTTTTTCGAATTCCATTGATCGTATAACTCGTTTATCGAACTCGTATAACCTGTATTGCTCTCTTTTGCTTTCGTAACATGTAAAAGAAACAATCGCTCTTTTTCGCAAGCTGTTTCATGCCGTCGCATACATTACACGTGTAATTGCCTTTTAGAGTAGGATTTCAGCTCTTGGTTACGCACCAACTGGAACCTTCTGCTGGAAACTGGATGTCTAATCCTACAGATCTTTCTGCAACATCAACGAAGCCTCTTCGATTGAACTACAGTTGAAGCCATGATCCCAGTACAATGTCTAACAACTAGGCCGAAATTTCTAGCCCTATTTATCTAGATCAAAAGCACTTTTGACGCGAAGAATCACAAACATCACGATGAAACAGTAAAAAAAGAAAGCCATGAGACGGCAAACTCTCAGTGCAGAGGTTGACCACTGTGAATGAGGGAAGAATCATCGCGGCTCTTGATGGAGAACAACATTCCAATTCCAGTCGAGCTCGGATACAAAATTATTAGAGAAAAAAAGTCGAAAAGTCGGAACATTCAATTGAGAATCGCTCAAACCGCGCCAGACCGTGATTCATAGAGTGCAACGAGGAGATGAGAGTTTTACGTTAGAGAATATTTCACCTACATATAGTCTACAGCAATGTTAGTAGGACCTGGTGAGGTTGCGGACTCGTCTTAACATACGGTAGTTTGTTAGTGGTATCACTCATTTTTCCGGAACAGCTTTGATGTCTGTGGATCGGTGAGTCTGTGTGTTCACCGATACGACTACATCTGTGGAAGCAATGAAAACACGTGAAAGTGTGAGAGCGGAAGCCGAAAAGCACCGACCAATTTTAGTTTTTTCGAAAAAATGAGTGATAACACTATCAGGCTACAGTATGTTAAGAAGAATCCGCAACCTCACCAGGTCCTACTTCCATTGCTGTAGACTATATGTACCTACTTCTGAAGATTTTTATTCGTGTGTTCATGTTCGGTTGTCCATATAGTCGCGGTCGAAAGTATGTATGCGATATTTTGATCTGTGATTAAAATCTCCAACCAACCTCAACCGCTCTCCTGAATAAACTTTATAGGCATGTAAAGCAAACAAACTACACTAATCTTACCTTCTACATACTAATGGGGTACTCTTGTTTTTCTTTGATCTACGGAATTTTTATGTTTACTCAGTTTACTAGGATCCCCTCCAATGTTCAATAATTCAAAACAACAAAATGCATTTCTAAAACTTCAACCCTACTAAATACAAAGCCATTTACTAACAAGCAGGAGCACTGGTGAATGAGATCTACGGAAGTTTTTTAGAGGTCATTATGCTTTCACAGGCTACCCGGATGTATGGGAACAGCTTCATATTTTAGCACGACAACTATCCGAAACACTCAACTGCCGATGTCTAGGAGTGGCTCCATCCCCATATTGAACTGACGCGATCACATGACCAAGTCGATCACCCAACTTCTACCTTATCGAATACGTTTGGGAGGTACTACAAGTGACGAAAAATGCACGGACTCCACTTAGCAGATTGAGGAGATTAGGGGAAGTAAATATCTATCTGACAAGCCATTTTGGCACGCCCCTTTTACGATCTTTCGAGCTCAACAGTGGCGTATTGAGCGATGGCTTCCGATCAATATCCCCGTTATTCCCTTGATTCCCATCTTCTCTCTTCGCTCAAATCAACTCGCATGCTTCGGTTGCAAATTAAGGAAGTTACAAGCCTCGGAAAACTCGTCCACCATGCTTTCGTAGCTCAATTTTGGAGGGGCCATAACTTCGTTCTTGGGGGTCTTGAACGATTACAGGGACGTCATTGGAATCAGCGTGGGACCATTTTCAATATAGGCAGGGAATCAGAAAAAGGATTCTGAGGTTGGACTGTGCCCTTAAGGCCATTTTGACTTCGTCATCGTTAGTGAACTGTTGCATCGAGCGGAACAGATGGTAGTTGTAATGGGTAAGATCTGGGCTATATGGAGGGTGAGGAAGAACTTACCAGCCCAGGTTCATCGCCCTAGAATGAACACTGTTCGCCTTCTTCACGACAATGCTCGGGCACATGTATCTCGGATAACCCAATAGAAACTGCTGGACCTGGACTGGGAATTTCTTCTTCACCCTCCATATAGCCGGGATCTTGCCCATTCCGACTCCCATCTATTCCGCTCGATGCAGCACTTCTTGGATCTAAAACATTTCACTAACGATGATGAAGTCAAAGAAGTCAAAATGGCCTTAGAAGAATACCTAGACTAGAAACAGCCAAAGTTCTACGCGTCGGGAATTCTTGATCTGCCCAATCGGTGGCGAAGATTCCTTGAATGTGATGGAAATTATTTTTTGTTCGGTGAGTCTTGTTTGTTTTTGAAATAAATGTTTTTTTTTATTCGAAGTCGTGAAAAGTCCCGAAACTTTTGCATCAACCCAATAGCTTCAATACTCTATGCAGAGTTGTAGGGTTGCCGTTTGAAGCGATCCACCGGCTTGCTGGTAGTTGAATTTGATGATGACTACAGTGTTGTTTGATGTTGTGGCTTGCTGGACATTGAACGGGAAAGCTAATAAATATAGTAAACGTATAGAAAAGTCTTAAAGGCAGTGTTCACGATAGAAGTCGTTTTACTGTTTTTCCGCCTGTCTTGAAAACGGCTCCATGCTGATTTCAATGATGTCCCTGGAATCGTACAAGACCCCCTGGAAACGGAATTATGGCCCCTCGAGATTCAGCAAGGGAAACATTGTGGACGAGCTGTCCAAGGCTTGTAACTTCCGTTTTTCGAAGCCGATGTGTGCGAGCTGACTTGAGCAAAGATAGAAGTTGAAAATAAAAGGAAGAACGGGGCTTCTGATCGGAAACCATCGCCCATCTAACCACGGATTCAGGGAAACCGTTATAGGACGTAGGCGGAGTGGCCCAATAGGTTGGCTGGCCCACGAGACTTTTGCCCACTTACCGGGCGTTTTTCGTCGCACTTCCGTTCTTAATCTTTTAAGAAGGACCCAAAGCTTACGTTTTAGTCAAAAAAACATGCATAGTTTTCTTCGTGAACACTGCATTTAAGTGAGAAACAACAAGAGTATCTTATAATAAATAATAAGATTAGTGTAGTTTTGTTTGTTTCATATGCTTATGATGTTTCTAGGAGAATGACTGAGGTTTGTTGGAGATTTCAAAGAAAAACCAAAATACTATTCATTTTTGACCGCGATCCTTCTACAACTGCGACGCCATGATAAGTCCTCTTCTTGATGGGTGATCCTCCAATCACTTTTCCAATCTACACACTCGTTTCAAGCATACTTCCTGAGCAAGGTTCAAACAGCATCAAACTAACTCATCAAAAATTCAAGCAGGAAAAACTCGTAGATTTGAGTGTTCTGTCATCACTTCTCTTGTGTAGAGACAAACACCCGTGGTTTTTCAAGCAGAATGGAATTTGTTAAAGGCAGTGGTCACGATGAAAAACGTTATCGAAAAAACAACAAAAATCAGCTTAGATCAAAAGCAGCTGAAAAACTATGAAGGTAGCGCGGTGAAAAACGGTCTACAAATAGAGTTTCTAGGGCCCAAAGAAGCTAGTTCGTGCACACGTGCACAGCGATGACGAAACAGATCGCAGTCTCATGCCGAGCAGTCAAAAATCATCGACATTCAGAGGACGAAATAAATGCAAATTTAACGAATAAAAACAGTTGAATAATGAAAGCATCACTTCAGTCAATGTTTTTGACTAGATGTGTACATAA
This sequence comes from Aplectana chamaeleonis, assembly GCA_029168955.1. Classification (NCBI taxonomy): domain Eukaryota; kingdom Metazoa; phylum Nematoda; class Chromadorea; order Rhabditida; family Cosmocercidae; genus Aplectana; species Aplectana chamaeleonis. The sequence continues at coordinate 102,152 of JAPDOI010001935.1, forward strand.
ATTCGAAGGTTCATTGATTGACATTCAATTTCAAGCTAGCTGATGTTCTTGTAAAAGAGGTCATCGATGCCGATGATGTGGAGAGGGCTCGTCCACCATCAAAAGACAAGAAAGTTCAGGCTTCAAATTCGGCCCAAAACAGTGGTTTTTTCGCGATTTTTTCTTATAGGTCCTACTATTCGAGACCCAGGAAAGGATTTGGAGAGAAAAAGACGACAAGCATATTTGATCGCGACCACTGCCTTTAAGCTATTCGAACCATTGCACGAAGCTCACTTCTCCCGAGCACTAACAGATACCAGTTTTTAGGCAGACACAGACACTTTGTTAAACATACACAGGCATTTACCGCATAGTAGTGTCCACACCGTGAAAGGGCATTCACAGAATACTCTTTCACCCGATTAAGACACCGCGAAAAGATTGTACCGTGTGCACTCACCTAAACACTCAATGGACGTCATCAATTTACAATAAATTTGCCGATTCGCAAATTTTTAGGTTCAAGGAGTCTAGAGGAAAGTGCATGGGCTTTGCGATGATTAAAAATTTTAAAGTACATACATCATAGGGAACAGTTCATATATCTAAAATACCATCACTCAACATGACTGGCTTTTTCATATCTTCTAGCAAGATTTTTCTCAGAGGCTCACCTTTGTTTTTCTTAAAAGCAGTGGTCGCGATCAAATATGCTTGTCGTCTTTTTCTCTCTAAACTCTTTTCTGGGTCTCGAGTAGTAGGACCTATAAGAAAAAATCGCGAAAAAAAAACACTGTTTCGGGCCAAATTTGAAGCCTGAACTTTTTTGTCTTTCGATGTTGGACGAGCCCACTCCACATCATCGGCATCGATGACCTATTATATCAAGAACATCAGCTGGCTTGAAATTGGATTTCAATCAACGAACCTTCGGATTTATGTACAAATCTAGTCAGAAACATTGACGGGAGTGCTTTCTTTCATTGCTCAACTGTTTTTATTAGGTAAATTTGCATTTATTTTTCCCTCTGAATGTCGATGATTTTTGACTGCCCGGCATGAGACTGCGATCTTTTTTTGGCGACGCTGTGCACGTGTGCACGAACTAGCATCTTTGGGCCCTAGAAGCTCTAATTCGAACACCATCTTTCACCGCTGTATCATCCTAGTTTTTCAGCTGTTGTCAATCTAAGCTGTTTTTTGTAGTTTTTTCGATGAAGTTTTTCATCGTGACCACTGCCTTTAATCGACGTTCCACTCACGTTCAGTGTCCTGTTCTAACAAGGGACCACTTTGAACGAAAAATGAAGTTTCGAAAATCGGTCTTTTGAGGGTTGTAGAGGAGTTAAAAAGAAACGATTTGAGATTTTAAAATTTCACTCAGTCCTCACGAGTAGATCAAAAACGATCAAAAAAAGAAAGAAACCAGAACGTTGGATTCGGAGGACGTAGCACAAATGTGAGCTATACAGTGGCCTTAAAATCATCTGAAAAGGTTCTCCTAAAAGTTTGAAGATGAAATCTAGCTAGGTTCTCGAGTTATGACTTGTTCATTGATCCCCTGAACAACGCTCGTTGCATTCAAACCACCGATCTCTTCAATGTGATAGTCGGGGGTACTAGCAGCACACCGTGGCTCAGTCGGTTAGGCGTTGGATAACGAAGCAAATGAAAGAATGTTCGAATACTGTGGGATCTTTACTGCATTGAGGCTGGTAGTAATTACATTTCTATGTGTTCACCTTACTTGTTTTGAGTTTTAACAGTGTCCCTTGTTTTTGTACCTCTTTTCTTATATCGCAGAGGTAACGTGATATAAATGGAAAACGGTTCACATCAATGTTAGAAACTATGGAAATTCCGAGGTTTCGACAATCGCTAGAATATCAAGAATATCCTTACCCTTTTCAACACATATGCCACAGAAAAATCGTCCTTAATTCGGAGAAACACTTTAGGGGACTTATTTTGATATATGACGCTGGAAAAAAGTTCGGACAACATGAAACATCGTGGACTTGTTCCTTGATCAATGATCAATCTTTTTAGAAATAATTGTTGTAAACAGAAGTGGGTTTACCTAAACTACAAAATGCATTGAAACAACCTAGTACTTTAGCGCATGGCTCGAAGACTCAAGAAAAGTGTTTCGTTATCAATTCCAAAATTTTGAGTATAACCGAACCTCTCTCAAGAAACGCTTTTTACAAGAAAACTACTTTTAGTCAGCCTGGCCATTCTGGATTAAATGTAGTTTTCTGGAACCATTTTGGATGTAGAATCCGAGTATGCTCCTCACAGCTTCTCTAAAAAATAGATAAGCTTTTATGAAAAAAGTTATAGTCGTTTTTCAAAGCCTCGCGGCAAGGCAAGGGTACCCATCGGGGAATTTTTGGGTGGTTTGGAAAAAAATTTCGGATTCGGCTCAAAACTTGTATGTAGGGGTAATCTAGGGTGCTGAACACGAATCTATAGATCGTTTGCAGAAATTCTAAGGTTTACTGTAGTTTACGGTAGTTGTCATGACATAGAGGGCCTAAACCTACCTTAATAATTTGAAAATTGACAAGTGAACATCAAGTTCGTATTCAGCACCCCGAATAACCCCCGTTAGGGTGCATTGAATGACATTTTACCTACCGCACCCCATTGTTTTGGTGGTTTTTGATCTACCCGTGAGGACTTAGTGAAATTTCAAAATCTTAAATTGTTTATTTTTACGCCCTCTACAACTCTCAAAAGACCGTTTTTCGAAACTCCATTTTTTGTTCAAAGTGGTCCCTTGTAAGAGTAGAATTCTCCTCTCTAATAATAGGTTGTAGCCAAGGCTTACCGCCAACTTTTTGTGAATATTATCCAGACTTTTTGCGTTGCTTTTTATTAAAAGTCATAAATTGTTTGAAAGCGCATTACATAGAGCATACCAAAATCATCGACAGTTTGGGCTACCTATTCCTTAATTACCTATTTGCGCCTTTCCGTGGCTCCTTCATTGCTTTCTTCGTGAAGAGAAAATTCACGCAGTCTTCACGCAGTCTTTTTTCGTGCGCTTCTTAATAGAAATTTTATGTGAATTGAGTAATTCCTGGCACGAACCATGTTGGAGATATTTACGGTTTCTTAGCACAGCCTTGTCCTCGCTTGATTTTTTTACTGTTTATTACATGAATAACGAGGTGCAACAAAGAATTTGCTTTTTTATCAGATTCATTTTCACGCGATTTTGTATTGCAGTTGAAAAAAAACGTTTTTCATGGTCCGGTTGAATTATTAGGGCAATATAGCATAGCAGTTCTCTAGCTAACGCAGCTGAACGATTTTGGTATTGCAATGTATGTATTATAGTTGTAAAACTTCGAAAAAATATCGAACGGACGAAAATCGAAACTTTTTTCGTTCGAAATATTTTCGAACGAACGAAAAATGAAAAACATTTGTTCAAAAAAGTTTCGAACGAACGAAATTCGAAAAATTTTCGTTCGACGAAATTTCGAAAGAACGGAATCTGAAAAAATTTCGCTCGACGAATTTTCAAACGAACGAAAACGAGCGAAAAAAATTTCGAAAAAACTTCATTTTCGAAATTTTTTCGAAAATTTTGTTCGCGTACAACTATAGTATGTATGGAGACAGGCCATTCATATAAACTACAGATGTAACACTGGAACCACTTAACTTACAAACATTTCATCATAATTTTTTTAATAAACGCATATGCCCTCTGAGGGTATATAATTGGAATACTCACTTATTTTTGAGAAATTTCCTTTCTATTAGGTTGGAGCTAAAGTTTCCAGCCACTTGACTTTTTCGAATTTTTAGCCTTCAACACCTTACTTGGACCAAGTGCGATTTACCATTAGACAGCAGAAATTATTTTACATCTGATGCTCTTTTTGCCTTCAATTAAACCTTGCGGCAATAAGACCTATCGGTTCTAAAATTCAGTCGAAATCGTTGAAACTGGGCATGCTTGAGTACTTTTAATTACTTTTAATTGAATCACCAAAGCTGCCAAAGTTGTTAGGAGAATTAGTTGAGCACACTCAGCCCTAGGTAATGGCGGTCACGAAAAAGTTCGCAAATATTATCACTAGTCCCATAAAGGGACATAATTCCTTATCAACTTCGGTAGCCTTGGGGTAATGCTAGAAAAGTTGTGGAAAGTTTGCATGCGCTCAGCCTGTACTCTGTACTTTCGTCAGATTTCGGCTTGAAATATGTGATCCTGTTATGTCTAAAATGATGTTACCGACACCGTTATACGCAATATGGGGTTACGGTAGCGCCATTGGTACGTCTGCACCGAGCACGCCGAAACACGCGCAAATTTCATATTCGAAATTTTGCGCACCGCGCAGGAGCACATCAATTAGGTGCCTGGATAGGCATTGATTGTCAGGGCTGGGTTTCCTGAACGTAAACCACGGGCTACAATGGTTTGTCTCCAAAGATTGCATGCTAGTTCTGCGGCAAACCCAACTGTAGCCCACGATTTGCCGCTCAAGAATCCCAGCCCAGTACTTCCGGTGCCAATGGGGGCCCTCTTCTCTGCTGCAACACCCAGGGTAGGGTCTGGGTCAGGGATGTGCGGAATTTTTTCAAAAAAATTCAGAAAACAGAAAATCGAGTTTGTCAGAAAACAGAAATCAGAAAACAGAAAGGCCAAAACGACCAGAAAACAGAAAACAGAAAATTTTCAGAAAAAATACTCACTGCATTTTAACTTTTTTTCAAGTGAAGAGAGGATGTAATTCTGAATACCTTTGTCATACTCAAAATATAATATCTACGGAGCTGCACAGATGACCTATAAGGCATTGATAGTAGCAATGACGCGTCAATGACGGATACAAGATCATTAAAGACACGCTGACAGTCTTGGCCGAGAAATAGCCCACTAGGCCCAACAACTGATCCTGTCGAGCAGATTCTCACGTTTTTTAATGTCTTTTTTTGAATATTTGATGCCTTATTATGGCATGGTAAATGATCACAAGTTATTACAAGGTAGCTGAGTTGAACGCAAAATTCAGATGTCAGGCAGGACTCGAACCTGCACTGTACCCGTCATCGGCTGATTGCTGTTGTGCCCACACAGTTCATGTGTGAATAGCTGAGTGATGCAGAACGGGGTGTCGGTGGTGTGATGGTAACACTCTCGCCCGGAAAGCGTGCAATGCAGGTTCGAGTCCTTTCTGACATCTGAGTTTTGCGTTCAACTCAGCTACCTTGTGATAGATTCTCGAGTGTTTCTTGATAATTCCTTGGCTGCTAGGTGGCTGCGACCATGTTAGTCGCTGGATAATAGAGCAATAACCGAGAAAACATGGGTAGTTGAACCTACGGCGGTGTTGACACCCGAATCTGCCTCAACAATGCGTCTTATTTCCCCTTTGAGAGCATTCTTTCGCGGTTGTTTCTCGATAACCATTATTTGACGCCTATTTCGCGGCAACCAGCTGTTTTCCGAACACGACCTTGTTCTCGGCTATTACGTGAAAATCAGGCATTTTGTGGTAATTTATCGGCTATTGCTCGGCCGAAACTCTCAGAGCACTCACCCGTATGGTAGAACGTCAGCACAATGAGGGTTTCATCCTAGGACAGACATCAGGTTCAGACACCGCTGTGTGCAGCAGCTGCTGCAGTTAGTTGTTCGCAGCAGCTGCTGACAAAGGGAGGTTGAATTCGTGCTCTGCCCTAGGATGCTACCCCTATTGTGCCAAAGTACTTCCCTACGAGTGCATTAGCAGGGTTCCCAGTAAAAACTATTGTTGAATTTTCTTTATAAGAATGCAGGTCTGGTCATCACAAAAGTAAAAGTAAGTGACAAGTTGCATGGAAAACGCACAAAAACAAGTCAGAACGGCTAAATAGTGGGTGTACGCACACCCCCAACAAACAGGCTTTTTATAAATGCGTATTTTCCGCCTTCTATTTTGCCGCTATAAAAGTCAGTAGTCTCTCGGTGTCTAGCAACTACTTTAAATGCAGAATAAAAGACTACTAAACAAGCAATTGTAGAAATCTAGTTAAGTCCACATTCGCTCTTCTTCAAACCTGAGCATCAGTACATATGTTGTTGTAATCTTCTGTGCCAATCCAGGTTGTTATTGGTGAAATCTAGTTAAATCTAGTTAATTTGGGGGCTGGCTGAGACCCAGCAATAGCTTGTCGTTGAGCGTTTTTTCTCCGAATTTCCACATATTTTCACTTTCGTGATGACCAGGCCTACCTTCTCAAAAAGATACCACAATTAACTTTTTCATCGCGAACACTGCCCTTAAAGGCAGTGTTCACGAAGAGAATCGCTTTTCTGTTTTTTTGCCTATCTTGAAACCGGTCCCATTCTGATTCCAATGATGCTTCTGGAATCGTACAAGACCTTCTGGGAACGGAGTTATGGACCGTCAAAAATTGAGCTAGGGAAGCATTGTGGACGAGTTGTCTGAGACTTGTAACTTCCGTCTTTTGCAGGCGATGTATGCAAGCTGACCTGAGTAAAGAGAGAAGTTGGGAATAAAGGGAAGAACGGGGCAACTGATCGGAAACCATCGCTCATCTCACAATCTCGAGCATTCATTTGTTCACGTCGGTGGGCGTGGAAAGTGCATCTGGGTGTGACGAGCTGACGGGTATCCAACTTTGGGGCCGTAGGGAACCGTTCCGAGCTCATTTTTCTCAGTTTTTTCAACGTTAGGGTTGCGCTAGGCCCCGCAGCTGCCGATCTCCACCGAAAAATCATACATGGTTTTTATCGTGGACACTGCCTTTAGCAGCAATCGCACATTGATCACAAATGGTACCTCGTAAAGGACTAAATAAGCTGCGCTGTTTCACAGATCCGAATTTCCTTCATTTTTTCTGATTTTTTTCTGTTTTTTTGTAGACTTTTCAGAAAACAGAAATCAGAAAACAGAAAGGCCAAAACGGCCAGAAAACAGAAAACAGAAATCAGAAAACAGAAATTTCCGCACACCCCTGGTCTGGGTTGACTATTCCCCCCCCTCTCGCGTAACTAAAGTGGTCTAAGGGGTTAGGTCTCAGCTTGACATTGTTTAGGGTGAATTCATTATTTGTATTCTTTTTGTTCGTGTCACACATTTGATGCGAAATGTTGTTATCAATAAATTGTTATTTTGTCCGGTTAATACGTGATCATAATGGTTGTCACCAGGCCATTTTCTTAAAAATTACTCACAACTACTCACTAAGATTTTTTGGGAACTCAACAAAAGCTTCAAACAAAAACAGATTTGCGCTTCCAGACAATTTATGATAGTTGATTGAGGAAGTTTGAAAAATTCGGATATCATTCACAGAAATGTGGCGGGTAGCCTTGACTGTAACCTATTATGATTAGAGAGGAAAATTCTACCATAGGAACTGGACACTGAACAAGAGTGGAACATCGATAAAGAAGAACAAACGTGCGCCTCTGGGAAAATGCTCGCTAGAAGATATGAAAAAGTCAGTCATATTGATTGACGGTATTTTATATAACATCGGCATGAATACTAATGAGACTGCGTTCACTATTGAAGGTTGGCGCAAACTCGGTGCCATATGGTATAGCCTAGGTGCACCGAGTTTGCGCCAATCTCCAATGGGGAACGCAAAGCCTCATTAGCATCCGTGCCGATGTTCTAAGTACATAGTGTCCCCTCCGATGTACTCTAAAAATTTTACTCAGTTTGAAACCCTTGCCTTTCACTTTATCCTTCTTGAACCAAAAAATAGCGAATCGGCCAAAGAATTGTAAATTGACGACGCCCATTGAATGTTCAGGTGAGTGCACACGGTACAAATTTTTGGCGGCATCATACCCGGGTAAGTGTTCGACGAATGCTGTTTCACGGTGAGTAAGTAATCGGCTAGGGATAAGAGAGAAGCGAAGTAAAATTCACCCGGCCATTCAATCATGAATACCGCCCCAGATTCGCTCGAGCAGCTGACGGAGCATTTTGGGCCTGGATCGGTTTTCTGCCGAAGACAGCGCTTACATATCGAACTGATATTGAACCGCAAACCTTGATTGCCAGGTAACATCAAGCAAAAAGATTCGCTCTTCCACAGCCTGGCATGCCGATTTAGGAACTTCTCAATGTTGAAATATTTATAAACTCGTCTATTTAGATGGTAAGTAATACATACTTTGTACAATGTAGTAAGCGTAATGGTATCATGAAGATCAAGACAAAGACACAATTTCTTCAAGAGACCAGACTCGTTAGATGGAAAATTTAACATTATAACATGAAGAAGATCTGGGAGATCTATGTAATGAAGGAATGCACAACAGAGAAATAGATCAATTGTGATCTCTAGGAAGAAAAGACCGATAAAAGGAAAAACTGTGAGCTGAGGCATATGTATGTATGTAAGTAGGGAAGAAGACCTATACACGCTCAGAAGAGTAGCTCAAGACACTTGACTGTGATGTATGTATGTATGAATATTGATTGAGGCTTATTAAGTCACTTCTCAGAACATAAGATGAGTTTTACTCTTTCCAGCTGAAATCTTTATTTGCCCACTTTTCTGCACACCGAGCTTTCGCCGAACAATATACCTGGAAGAAGCTGTTGTTGTTGCTGTTTTTTAACCAATGACATTCACCACAATCAAAGACAATGCACTGTTTGTTATTTAGTAAAGGGTTGGAGACAAGTTTTGGGAAGAACTGACTATGAAACACTGCCGTCCTTATCGAAGAAAAATTGAGACAACCGTTGTTGTGACACGCAGCTCGAAGAGAATCGTGTTGGGTTTGGATTTGACCGTGACCGGATCCAGTGGCCCCAGCACTATTTCACTTGCACTGAGTGCCCCAATGCGGTTACCCCAACTATCTACGGACCGCAGGTTCACTAATTACACAAGGGATATCAAGATGTTAACGTATACATTGCTGTGATCCCCTGAAATCACCGTTTCATGATCATAGCAATATTTTCATTAATCAAAATTTTAGTGGAAAATTAAAGCTACTCACAGTACATTAGTAATCCGTGGCTTCTCTATGTTTGGAAATGAGCCGAAAAAAAAAAACATTTTGGCATACAGCCAACCCACTGCGTGAGCATCTGGTGGCTCAGACTAATCTAGGCATCGGTGATGGCTCGTCCAAGGCCTTCAATTAGACTAAAAGTCTATCCTCATCTGGAAAAGTGACAAGTAATGTTCCCTAGATGCTTCTCATAACGTTCGCTTCAAGATGGAGCCCGGATAGATTCCCATCGGTAACTTCCAGCCGCAAAACCATGCCTCAGTGAAGCGACCCACGTGGGCGGTCGTGTCGGAGTTTCCACCCGAAGGTCGGAACAATTTCTTGAATTTTGGAGTAGCAAACTTGAACGGATTCACAGTACTTGTTGCTAGCTCGTGAAATGCATACGACCAGATGTGAAGACACCCCGCTCCCGAGCTAGACTCCCGAATCCTGGTACTTTCAATACAGAAAATCCATTCGTCAAGGTAACTCGGATCACTGTGAAAACCCTGCCAGCGGAGGGATCAGACGTTCAATATATCCTAGTTGACCTTCTGCTCGCCGAAAAGATTTGCTTCAACACAGCACAAGAGTTTTCAGCGGCAAGCCAAGATAAACAGCAAACGGATTTTCGGAAGCGAGGTGTCTTCGCATCCAAACTTATGCATTTCACAAGCTAGCAGCAAGGACTGTGAACCAGTCATTTAGGTTCGCTACAGCAGAATTCCAGACATTGTTTCGGCTTTTGAGCGGAAAGCACGACCACCAAATTGGGTCGCCCCATGGTTTTAGCGGCAGGACGTTCTCGATAGGGATTTATCCGAGCCTTATTCTGACGCAAACGTTATGGGAAGCATCTGGGAAACACAGGTTTGCCACACTTTCAGTCAAGATGGGCTTTCAATCTAACTGAAAACTTTAAACCAGCCCTCTCCATTGCCTAGACTAATGTGAGCCACCAGGTGCTCAAGCAATAGGTTGGCTCCATGCAGAAATGGTTTTTTTTTTCAGCTCATTTCCAATCATAGAGAAGCCATGGATTACTATTGCGCTGGGAGCTGTTGTCATTTTCCACCAAAAATTGAATTAAAGGCAGAGTTCACGATAAATTCCACTTCCGATATCTCCACGGTTTACGGAAGGTCTGGTGCCCTATATAGCAAGGCATGCTTAAAAAAGACACGAAAGACGCGTTTTTGAGCTAAAATAGGCCCTCCCTTGTTTACGTTGATTTTTGAGAGTGGAGGAATTGACCGCTAGAAGGCTTGTACCTATCAGTGCAAAGAAGCAAACAGCTCACTCATCAGCACTTCCTTCACTAAATTATTCCTATAATCTGAGTCTTCATTTGTTCCTTTCGAGGGGCGGATCTGGGGCACGGGGCGTGTCTGGGGCACCAAAACGCTTGTTTGCAGCCGTTACTTTGCCACTCCTGGCCCGTTTTCTACTGTTCCTTTGGCACTGGGAGCCTAGGATCCTTCTCCCCTATCATTTTACAGTGGAAAGTCAACGAGGATGATCATCGTGAACACTGCCTTTAATGAAAATGTTCTGATTATGAAACACTGATTTCAGGGGATAATTACAATGTGTATGTATACTTTCTTTCCTCATATCTTTTTCGTGTAATCAAGTGAACAAGGATTTTCGTGGGAGCAGAGTTGAATGGTAATGATGCCAATAGAGGAAAGTTTGTACGGACCTCGATTACAGTGCTTCGACAGGTGTTGCTATATTCATGAAATTCACTGTGGTGGTCTTATGACGGAGTGCACAATCAGCCCTTTTCACCCGCAGCCGCTGCTACCGACCGTATCGCATTAAAGGCTGTGGTCGCGATGAAAAAAGTTGTGGAAAAAACATGAAAATCAGTTTGATTCGCAAACGGCTAAAAGAGCACGAAGGTTACTCGGCATGAAACGAGCTATAAATCGAGTTATTATGATCCTAAGTTTTGTGCATACGTGGACAGCCCCGCTCGAAAAGTTCGAAGTCTTAAAGGCACAGTCCAACCTTAAAATCGCTGTTCTCTTTTTCTGCCTTTCTTGTAAACTGTCCCACGCTGATCCCAATGATGCTTCTGGCATCGTTTGAGACCCCCTGGGAGCGGAGTTATGGCCCTTCGAAAAGCGAGCTGCGGAAGTATGGTAGACGAGTTGTCCGAGGCTAGTAACTTCCGTCATTTGTAACCGATGTATGCGAGCAGACTTGAACAAAGAGAGACGTTGACAACAAAGGGAAGAACGAGGCTAATGATTGGAAACCATCGCTCATCTCGCCACTGTTGAGCTCGAAAGATCGTAAAAGGGGCGTGCCAAAGTGGCTTCCTGATGTGGGCGCCCGCCCCAGGGTGGCTTCCTCCTATATCTCGCTTGTTTGGAGGAAGTGAGAGCCCGCATTTGGCAGGTGCTATATAGGGTGGGTCTACTTCACAATTATGTAGAAATCTCAGATTTCGTCCCTGAGCTTGGACTGTGCCTTTAAGTGTGTATAGTCAGAATTCGTTGATATTCTAAATCAGAAATGAATGCAAGTTTAACTCATAAAAAACAGCCGAAAATAGAAACAGGCCCTTCATTCAATGTCTAAATCGACGAGGACATAAATATTCAAGCCGGTCCTACCGAAGGCTATTAGTGATTGATTGACCTCGAATTTCAAGCCTGCTGATGTTCTTGATATTACAGATCATCTATGCCGACGGTGTAGAGTGAGCTCGTTCACCATCAAAAGACATAAGTTCAGGCTTAAAATCAGGCCCGAAACGAGTTTTTTAGCAAATTTTTCTTATAGGTCCTACTACTCCAAATCCAGAAAAGGGTTTGAAGCAGAAGAGAAGACAATCATATTTTGTCGCGACCACTGCTTTTAATGCGGTGCGTGCTATGGAAAGCCCACTCTCCACCGTTCTCACCACCCCAAGCATTAGCCATCGAATTTCCTTAGACCACCAGCCAATCGTCCCTGTGACCTAGGTTCGTGCTACTCTGCCAGCGCGTAGCTAACTAGATGCCTCACACGGAAACCGGAGATGCCCAGTGTTTCGGAGGCATCTAGTCTAATTTTGACACGAGAATTTACGTAAATTACGCAAAGTTTAGCCTCAACTGGTGAAAATTTAGCTACAGCGCCCGCATAATCTACGTGAATTCTCGCTACAGCCCTCGGTCGATCGACCCGAAAAGTCCCGATCCGTACTAGAAAGGCGATCCTCTCTGCGATCGAACGCAACGCCGTTTCTTCCCCACGGCATGCACCTTCCCAGCGGCCAAAAATAACCCTGGCAAGGCCTTCCAGGGAGCGACACGGGGTCACCCTCCACGACCACCCACAGAGTGTCAAGTTGTCTGTGGGTTGACTGTGCCAACACTGTTCGAACGGCATCCCAGCGTTCCGCGTAGCCAGCGCGGGTTTGAGATTGCATTTCACCACAGGCTGCCGCTAAATCCGTAGATTCTTGCTACAATTTTATAGAGAGAATATAAGGGTTTAGCGACAGAGAGATCAATGTAGCGAGTTTAGCCTTCGTTTTTACGTAGAATACGCGCAGAATTCGCAACCTTTCACATTCGACACAGGAACATGCGGGTTCTAGCAATCGTTGCTAAAACCCGTAAAATCTCGCTACATGGAATGCAGCGGCGTTACAGACCGCTCCCTCTGAGGCATCTAGCTACGAGTTGGCAGAGTATGTGCCAACAGGTTTTCATCAGTCTTTCTAAATTTTCAATTGTTATCGAGCGGAGTTGGTTTGGAGGTCGCTTTTATTGGTAGTGATTGAAGGGGGATGTGAGGTTCTTTACAGTCCTATCGTGCCACCCGAACAAGTTTTGGAAAAGCTTCTTTGTTTCCTTTCAGCAAAATCATTTTCCAATTAACTATCATATTTTCTCATATTCATCCCCTACTTTCCTCATTAGAGGGACATCCTGATTGATAAAGTAACATTGAAAAACGACTAAGAAAGTCGAAGAACCCACCGGTCAAGAGCACAAACGTCGGTCACACGGACGGTTGACAGGTGGCCAACGATGTTTGAGGACCCCGTCATAGTTGAACGATAATCCGAAGTAGTCCCACCTAGGTCGCCCGTAGTCCCTCCTAGGTCGCCCGTAGTCGCTCCTAGGGTGTCCATAGCTCCTCCTACATCGTCCATGCGCATGCATAGCTCGCACTCGACGGGATGCGGCAATGGTGTTAGGCCTATGGTATACTTTGTCGCTGTAATGAGCGACAGGCATGCAATCTAACAGAAATCGTGGCGGGACCCGCATCGTAGCAACGGCAACGGTCGTCGTAGGAACAGATGTCGCGTGTGGGTCGCAGCGACGTGTCGCGGAGGGCTGACATACTGCAACTGTGCTATAGCCTGTCCCTACCACTGTCGCTGTCGCTGTGCAGAGCACTGCGACAGCGACAGATTTAAAGGACGGGAGGCGGTCGCTGTCGCTGTGCAGAGCGACGCGACCGTGTGTCGCAAAAGTATACCATACCCCTTAATAGCATTATTGATTCAACTTCAAAGGAGGTGATGCAGGCAACGACTACGGACGACCTACCAAATAACAATATTTTGTCCTTATTTTGCCTGCTTTACCTGCATATCGGGGGGAGGGAACTGGGTGGGGCTCAGGGTCAGGCAGGCCGTTGTCCAGGACCTCGACGTAGCTACGTCATCCCACTTGGACATCAAAATTTTTGAAAATTTTCCAAAACTTTTACGTCCCCCCAGATTCTGAAAAAAAACTTTACAGTTTTTGCGGTCGAATTTTTCAAAACAGTATTTTTCCACCTAAATTTTCTTAAAATTATTACTGCACTTCGTAAATAATTGCTGAAAGATACACAAGATATTCCTGTCCGACTGATTAGCCTCGGGGAGTGTAGTTTGACTTGCTCTTCGCTATAGAGCAACAACATTCATAGTGAGAATGAAGTAATTAAAATTGCGACACAGATCGCCACACAAGATACACTATCTAAAATTTTGATGGAGTTTCTGTAAGAACAATGACGTAAAGCACTATCAGACAGCAGATACGTGCAGAATTCTATACTTTGACGGATAAGGAACCTCCAACTAGGTTTGGATAAAGACCTCCGAGCGGGTGGAACCCTTGTATGGGTGCGTAAAGCTTCACAGGTTCAAAAAAGTTCGATTGCCAAATAGTATCGTTCAACCAGAAAGGGAGCGAACAAAGATGGGACAGGGGTTATCACCGGCGGTGGTTTTGCGGGCACTGCACTGCACCACACGCGGCTTGGCATTGGAGCACGATATTTTTCGACGGCTCTCCGCAGTGGTGAGTAAAACCCCTTCCTCAGGAATGCTCTAAATTGAGGAGTTTCCTAGCGAAATCGTGATAGTGAGAAGAAGGTAGGTCAAAGATTTAAATTCCACCTTTAGGATTTCAAAAGCTCTTTTTTGAAAAAAAATTACCGTTGTGCAATTCCCGCCAAAGGCGCGGTTTTGGACATCGGTTTTGGACAACGGCGAAACGTGTTTTAGGCGATTTTCTCATTAATTTTAAGGTCGTGGGAGGGGTGCTAGGTATCAGTTCGCGGGGAATTTTAATGTAGGATCTTTTTTTGGGAATTTTGAAAATCTAAGTTTTATGGGGGGAGGTACAGTTCACTTCCGCACTGCCGTTCCGCACAGCCCGTAAAGTGCGCGCTGATTGCGAAATCGTGCTGCGGCGCGGTTGCGAGTATCCTCAGACAGGGATGTGGGATCACCCGGGCGGTGGGATCACCCGGGCACCAAAGGCGAAAAACGCCCGGGTGATCCCACATCCTTTCGCAGATGCTCGCAGCGTGCACTTTGCGGACTGAACGGCAGCGCGGAGGTGAAGTGTACGTTGTTCAAGCGGTAATAGGCCCGATTACTGAATGTAACTCGTATAAAATTTCATTTTATGTGCTGAAGATTTAAGAACTGCCTAAAATATGTCTATGTCATAGTTATATAGAGTTACTTTCCTCACATGTACTGTTGTGGTGCTGTACTATTGTTCTCTTTGATCTTTTTGGGGCCATTACAATATGTGAGACAACCGCGTCCGAACCCCTCGTTCCAAGACCTGTTTTTCTCACAGAAAGACAAACGCGACTGAAAACACCCCGGGGTGGTAGTAAATGGTGTGTTAACCGCGAATAAACCGCCACCTCCAAGCCCAGCAACATACCGCGAACAAATGCAGTAGAGCCGCCAGAATTAACACGTGATTAACCGCCACCTCCTGGCCGGCTACGAACCGCGAAATAGGTGCTTGACGGTTTGTTGCACGGTTTAACGAAAGCTGCCCTCTGCTTACACATACATTATGGCGTGCGACCCCTAGTCCGCATAAGTATTTTCTACACCTAGGACATCGAACGACGTTTACGGTGGAAAGACAGAGGGATCGGAAAGATTATACAAGTAATGCTATTTATTTTATTCATTAGGAAGAGCTTTTAAAGGAATCTTCGTAATATTTTGGCTTGTTCGAAACATCGATCAAAATGCAATTTTCAAAATTTCTCTTGTAAATCCTAATTCTCGTAATTTTTTGTAGGCTCCGTGAGTTTTCAGGACCACTCTCGAAAAGACATGTTAGCTTTAATCATTAGCCTCAATCAATCAATTGCGTGCGATCTGACAAAATTTTGCATTTATGGTAAGTAATCCTTTGTTAACTTTTTATCTTTTCAAACAAAAGTTTTTGAAAAACAAAAAAATTTATCGTGAAGGAAATTTCGAGTGAACGAAAATTTTGAGAATTTCTGGATGAATTATTTACAAGGTGTTCTTGAAAAGGTAGCGCTAGGTGCCGCGAAAGACATTCCGCAACTCGCCGAGTAATGCATAAACTCTCAGTAAGGAATGTCTGCATTCAATTGAAATGGATAGTTAAAAACCTATAAGAATGGATGATAAACTAGATAGTCTATTTTCGTTCTTGGGAAAAAGAATTCTATTGCTTTCTTTTGGAAGTGTGCAACTGAAAGTCTGGCGTCCGAGATTGGGGTAATGTGGGTGTGGTTTCCGGTCATTGACGCAGTTGAATTTGTGAAGTGTTTGCCGTCTTCTCAAAATGAAACTAAATCCACCGCCCGCAGTTAATTACTGAAAATATATAGAAACACTGTTACACACTCATATGCGCACATCGTTTGATAAAAGATTTTGTACACATATTTCCAAGGTAGAATTTGAAACACTTCAGTGGCTCTACCAATGCACCGGCAACTGCGTCGCCGGACCCTCAAAAAAAAAAAAAAGAGGCCACGATGGCACTGATCTGGCAATGAAAGGAGTATTAGAATCTTTTAGAAAAAGGAGAACAAATTTGGATTGGTTCAGAAACAAGTTCGCATTTCTTTCCCACAAAACTCGCTCGATACGCCCCGACTAACGCTGATGTAATCATTACTAAAGCATCAAATCACTTGAAAATCAGTGGCTTGGAAAATTTTCACTTTTTGCACTAAAAAGTTGTGGAAACCTCTTCGAAACGCGAGCAAGCAAATAATTTACTACATACTCCTCATAGCCTGTGCTATGCAATGAGTTATGAAAATGAAACTTCGCCTGATAATAGCAAAGCGAATGAATTCGGAAGAAAAATAACAAAAAGCGGGAGAAGTGTCGGCGCTCGAAAAAAATTAACGCAGCTGATTAGGAGGGAGTTGATTAGTGCCGCAAAGAAGACGGCCAACGTGTTTCCAGCAATGATCCTTGCTTTGTTTTGATCCCTCATCGCCCGTTTTCCTGGCGGAAAAGCCGTTAAAAGACTCTCCCCTTGGAACACCTTTCCAGTTTTAAAGATAGGGTGACGTCCTGGATCAAAATCGCTAACAGTGCTATCAAACTTCCTTAACCCTCTGCATTAATTAAACTCGTACTTGCCCTCAGTATGGATGGTCAAAACTGTTCCTACTGTATCTTGCTAACCGCATCCAAAAGCTCCTCGGGAGGGAGTTTTTCGTTAACCACCAGTTCCTCTCGCATTTCAGCACTATTTCCGTGCTGTCTGCGGGAAGTATGTTAAACGCGAACTTACCGCGAGGATGCCACAAAGCGGAATTTTAGAGAAAAAACAGACCTGAAAACGTTTTGAAAGGCTATTTTTCGTAATAAAGGTTACAATTGTCGCTTTTTCGAGGCGTTTTCATTGGAAGTGTATAAAGAGGTCTACCACTGGGGATGATAGGGTGAAACCGAGCGAGTTCTCTCTTAACTATCAAGAGTTATCATTACAATCTGGTGTGGTTAAGCTCGCGTTTAACGCTGAGTTTAACTCCTGTTAACTCGCGTTTTAACACCCAATTACTACCACCCCGATTTTTAGTTCTGGCCCAAAGTTTTAACGAACCCCAAAAAATCTCTGGGTTCCCTAAATTTTAAATCCCCCTTGTTGTCCAGCGGGCCCAACGCCCGCCTGACCCTGGTGGGGCTATGGGCTACCTAGAAGGAATGGTGGACGTAAAACGTTAAAACTAGGACTTTTACAAGCGTCAACGTCCACCGCTACTGACAATCGTGGCGGGACCGTTCCACCATCAATTGGTAGCAAGCCAGGAGAGCGAGACGACTGCTCCAGAAATGAACTTGCGACAGCGAATATGGATGTGCAGGTCTCTTTTTCGTTTGTCAGCAGTTTAATAATTACTCAGATTTTAATAAATCGATTAGAACATACTCATAAGGCTGCGATAGGAACCAAAACAGCAGGTTAGTGAGCGGGACGTGCACATGCTCGACAAAATCTACTCTTATTTAGCAAAAAAGCGATGCCAAACTGGTGGTCAGTGTCTAAAAATACTTTTCTGCGTCAATTTCGGATTACAAGCGTAAGCACCCTTGATTATCTACACACAATTGCCCGTAAATCAGTGTAAGAAATTTACACCCTTGTCAGGTACCTGCCGAGGAGAAGTTCTAAAGAAACTGTATCGTTTTCAAGGAACACAACACGTCTGCAAGAACCCTGCCTTTGCTTTCGCGGCGATTCGCTGAGCTTCGTTGTGTCTTGGCTTACAGCCAGCGGATTTTGAAGTGGTCCCGAAACAATTGACTGTAATGGTAGACGGTAAAGCCTGTAAAAGTCCTAGCTTCAACGTCTTGTACCGTAGCAGCGGCTGCGGGTGAAAATGGGTTATTGTGCACTCCGGTATGAAAGCACTATATCTCGTTGCACTAGTCTCGTTGCGCGTTCAGGGAGTTTGTCGGGTAGGAGTTTTTCAACACTGATTTTCAAAAGAGTCCAACCGATGGTTACCTATACAATTCAAGACCCACCACTCAACCATTAAGGCCAGTACAACCAATGCGAAGCAGATGAGAAATGC